>JAVJAQ010001768.1:431141-753708 GCA_032362365.1 Zygogramma bicolorata
TTCACTCGAATCTTTAATATATTTCTTTCAAATAATATTTGACGGTTCTTACTTTTCTGCTTCGAGATTTTTTCGGACTGATTTCCCTCTCGATCCTCTCTATAAACTTGTCAATGACCTCGAGGCTTGCAGTTGCATTGGATTTCAGGTTCTGCAGAGATCCTAAAGACTTTTTCATCTGAAAATAAAAGAGATATGAAAGAATGTAATCTTCTCGATATTTATCTTACTGATCCTCACCTTTTCTAATTCATCGTCGATCTGGTTCTGGTACTTCCTCATCATAATCGCGCTGTCGTTATCGCTCTGCGATGCTCCTTTGTTTAATTCTTCGTCGACCATGCGTTTGTATTTCAGTAACTCCTTCAACTGTTTCAAGTGCATCTCCTTCGATTTCGGCGATCTGCTAGATTTTTCGACAGAGCTCTCCCTAACTCTGTCGTCTAGTTCGTCAATATCAAATTTGACGTTATCATCTAGACGGCGTTCTGTAGTGACAGTTGAACTGCGTTTATCCTTGCTGCCCATTGAAAATTTTTTCGTTGCCAGTTCTTGTTGCTTCTGTTGCAAAAACTCAATTTTGGATTTCAGTTTATCGAAGCAGGCCTTTTCCATCTCTAAAAAGTACCAAAAAAATAAGGGTTTGACAGGCTTCAACATTTTTCTGTTATTCTGAAATAAAGATATATCTCAATCCGAGTCTCTACAAATATAAAGTCATTAGGATAAGTGTCAAAGAGTTACTGTTTGATAAGGCATACTACACTTTGGATGAGTTTTTTAACGATTCGCTTTAAATGTAAAACTGGTGATTTGTCTTTGTTGTCTTGTATTTTACCTTATAGTTTTGTATAGTAGGCTGATGAGGCCTTGGACGCATGTTTTTACTTTTTGTTATACTTCTTTTTACTTTTTTGCGATTTATTTGTTTATACACATTAATCTCATCTCATTCGTCCCGATTAATTTTTATAATTTTTATACTTCTACTTTTATACTTTACTTGTATTTTGTACCTTCATTAGTTTAATGAGTATTTATGACACTTTGTCAATGAGAAGTTATTCTTAGACAATAAAGTATCTATCTATCTATCTATCTATATTTTTAGTGAACACAATAATAGTAATTAATTTATCGTATTTCTTTGAAATATTCTACAAAATTGTAATTAATGGTATTATTTTGGAAAATACAACAATAATAAATGAAGAAAAAACAAAAATGGAAAAATAATGGGTTCCTATTGGTTGAAAATCTGTATCGTAATGAAAAATTATGGGCATATAAGTGTATTATAATAGTACGGGTGTAGAAAAAACACAACGCTACGGGTAAACAGAACAACCAACCTTTCTCCCTCCTCTCCTCTTCCTTCCCCAATTCGGCGTTGATCCTCTCCAAGCTTTCCCGGCGCGCTTTCCGAATCAAAGCCTTCTCTTCGCTCTCCAAATCTTCCAAATGCCCATCGATATTCTTGAACTTCGCCGTCTGAAAATCCACGATCGTCTTGGGATACTCGATGAACAGGGGATAGTTCCCCTTCTCCAGGCCGTTGAACTTGTTCAAATACTGCCTGGGGTGCAACTTGTCGCTGGTGTTGTTCAAAAGACAGTACGTCGTCTTCAGCAGCTTCCTCATATCGTTCGGGTTCTGGTTGTGGAAGAAAAACTCGAAATCCTCGAGTTTGCTCAGCGAAACCAAGGTGTGCCTCTGGGTAATGTTGTAAGCCGCCGCCGCGCACAGTAAGAAACTGATTTCGTTGGTGAGGACGTGGTCCCACAGGTGGAGCCACTCGGAGGAAGTCAGCACTTCGGAAAAGGCGGTTTCCAGCAGAGGCCAGACGTATACGTTTGAGGTTATGTTGTTGGCGGCAAAATGGTGGAGGAGTTCGGGATCGTGTTCCAGAAGAATGTTTTCTATCATGGCGAGGACGTTGACGGGGGGCAGGGGGAAGTACTCGAACCAATGTTGACACCAGTTCACTGAAAGGAAAAAAATGGAAACTTTCGAGCCTAGTGAACATTGAAAAGTGAAAGTTGAACTTCTTATAGCTTATTACTTATTTCTTATTATTTAAAACTGCTCGCTTCGAGATTTCCTTCCCAACCTTCAGGAACCGGTAGAAACATGGTGAAAGCACCTGTAGAAGCATAAACACAAGCTCGAACATAAAAACTCACATATCACAGTGCAAATCGCCTCGAAGCAGGCCAAGGGTTTGTTCTGGAAAACCTTCACGAAAGGGTACGCGAAAAGCGGAAGGTACTCCACGCTGGCGAAAAAAGGGCACCAGGTCACCAGGTTGTTCAGCAGCTTCCGCAAGTCTTTCAAAGAAAGCTTGCTCTCCAGCGGGTACTTGGTGTAGAGGTCTTCGAACGTCATCAGAGTCACGTGGTTGATGATGCTGTTGTATTGCTGAATGTTGTTCGGCAACTGCAACAACCTCTCCCAAATTTTCAGTCTGTGCGTGTCGGGGTATTCGTTGTATTCTTTGAGTATCGCTTTCAGTTTCTCCAGCTCGAGTACGCTACCTATCTGAAACGGAAGAGTGTATCCTTCATGGATCGTGCATGGATTCTTTTTTGTCCCACTCTCAGCCAATCAGTGGACAAATCACTAAATGGCAGGAACAGCAACGTTTAACCACTCAACTGATGCACAATAGAGACTTTGTGAATAGCATAGATGTGATCTGTCAGTAAAGCAAATTTGAACGAGCTAGACACAGCTAAAAAAAGATGCCAAGATATCCAGTGTTACCAACCCATCGAAGTAAAATAAAACATTTTATAGTATTCCCAACGTTGGTATATGGGAGGACGGTTACGAAATGTCATTATACCGATCCCTCCATATTACCGGGGCGTCAATGAGGTTGAAGTGAAATTCCACTATATACTAATATGCAAGTGGATTTCAGTTTCTGGTATCTGATTGGTAAGTAAAAACAGATAGCCAAAAAAATACCTGCTCCCCTAATAAGATCTATGAATGTTAGAGTATATTGAAATTTAACTTTATGGTGGTCAAGACTAAAAAAAAGTGTGGATATTCATACTCTTCATATTTGTGTTTGACAGATAATTCAACTCGATCTCGATATATGTGAAAATTGAAATTTGAACCAATCAGAAAGCTATCGGATCGTCGTACGATCGGATTTCGGATCTGTCTGAATCCAGCCTTAAATAAATGATTCCCTAAACTTCACAAAGACAAGACAGAATACACAACGCAACGCAGGTAGGCTGTGGGCTGTGACAACGCAACAAAACTTTTACTTTTACCACAAAGACACCAAGAGACAATCATTGATCAGCCACATAAAACATATATGTTTGTGTGTTCTCTGACAATTTCTTTGCACTTTTTCTGTTTATCTTTGGTTCGATGGGGTTATGCCACCTATGAAGATTTTTAATTTACCCAATTTACCCCAGAATTGCCAACCACGATTTCCCCGAACCCGGCCCCTAGCCTCAGGTACCCCTTCGCCTATAAACTCGTGACATTTCGTAACTTTCCTGTATATGAATGTTCAATTTTCCATAGTATTTTATCGGAACTAGAGAGAGATGGAGAGTACTCATGGATTATTGAATGCTTACATCATCAATTGGTATTTTTCGTTACATAGAAGAGGTTTTAAAAAAAATAGTAGAAAGATCGAGGTAAGAATGGTATTTTTGTGAGCAGATTTTCATGCTCTATCCAATGAAATGAAAAAAGGGAACATTTGTTCAATTCCGGGTCCTCATTCTCTTAGTTGGTTTCAGGTTAACGGATATATCTACCTACGGAGTTTTCTATTACCAAAATAATTATTAGCGACCAAAATCTGTAACAAAGGATTTAGGTGAATGAATACCTATTGAACACGCTAGCTCAGGCAAATATTAATTAACAACTTTAGCGCCAGCGAAAATATTGTCTTAGAATAAAGCCCAATTAGGAATGGCTACACCTTCTTATCATCAAGGATAGTACCCCGCCTTCCGACCAATAAGGCAGAATAGTGAAGTTATAATATTTTGTTCGTTGAAAAAAGTAGAAAATAATTTTCGTTTTTGCTGGACTCGAACCGACGACTTTAAAGTGGATGGTCTATTCAAATCCTTTTTACACAGACATTGGTCGTGTCTAACAGCTTACAGCGTTAAAAGCCGCTTTTCGGCTTGAAAATGTTGAAAACGAGTGAATAAGAGAGTGAGTGGTGTTTGATCAGAAGAAGGACGAATTTTGCGTGTTCAAACAACAAGAATTTGATGTGAAAAGTTGTGAAGTTTTTCAACAAAATGGACCTGTATCTCCGAAAATATATGAGACCGACGAAAATTTCATTTGGATTTTTTGTAGAGGAGACCGAATTACGTAACTTCCACAAAAAAAAATCATAAAAAGGTGCTCATGTCGACCGAAGAATTCCGATTTTTTTTTAACCACGCTCGTGAGAATTTGATGCACAACTTTAATTTTTAAAAATGTGCCCCCCTTATATTTTTTGTAACGGCGCCCATGATGAATGATCTACGATATTGACGAAATATCCCACTTGTCTTTATGAATTGATTGCCAACTTCTGCTAGTATGTATGAATGACCCAGAAAATATGGAATTCAAACTACGACACCCCTAAGAAAAACGAAAGAAAATATATGACTTGGAAACGAAATCACTATTGACATTCTAGCCCCCTGCCTTACCCATCTCTTCAAATGATTTTTCCATAAATAAAGTCACAGCATATCGGAACTATACAGAAGCGAGAGTAATGTCGACACCTTAAAGTTAACTTATGTCTCTATAAACAATACTTTTAAGCAATGCATTCGTATTCGTACTAGTATGTGGCGACATCTATTTCCTGTAAATTGAAACTTCACATCGATGTATTATATCTCTAATAGGAACCTATAAGGATACCGTGAAAGCGGCTGATCTCGACTAGTAATGTCATAGACCAACAGATGGCGGATCGATTCAAAAAATATTGGTAGAACAGCTCACCACTTTACCGACTCTAAGTCACTCTAAGATAACCTCAAATTATTTATAATGAACTCAACGTAAACAAACTACGTGAAGCCAGAGAGAATAATGAATAATGTATACATGAAACTTTAAAATCACCCACCTCCTGCTTGATAACTTCGATATCACCTGGATACTTCGTTCTCCTGAATTTCACCTTCTTTTTATCTTGCACCCTCACATCAATAGGCGCAGTGATATACTGCCTTATATTGTACAGTTCCAGCTCTCCAGTGCATAGTAAACATGAAAGGTAGGTCCCATCAGTAGAACAGGCAAACCTGATGAACTCTGTTTTCGAACTGAGATCGCTCAGAATTATATCCTGCTGCACATCATAAAAGTAAATGATTCCCTGTCCTGATAAAACAGTCAAGATCCTATTGGAACCACCATCAAAAGGCTTGGATATGAATTCGACATGTTTCACTGTGTGAATGTAGTCTGGTAGGGAGACCATTTTTATAAGTTTCCAGCTGCTGAGATCGAAAATCGCTAGAGTGGGTAAATAACCTGCTACTACCATGAACTGACCGTTCCTAAAAGAGGAACAGTTACCCATTTACATTTCTTGGGGGTGATATTCGTAATTCATTCAATGCTACATAAGTATAAAATGTATGTATACCCTTTTCTTGAATATTATTTTTAGGTAATAATGTTACAATTTTGTTTCAATAACAATTATGAAATCATAATAGGGTATGTTTAACTACACTAAGTTTCTATAAAGGAATATCATGAACAGTCAAACAGTTTCAAACTGGTATGAGACTGATCATGAACTTTATATTGATTACATATTTCATTGATTTTTTTTTCAGAATTACAAAGAAACAACAAACAGAAAAATAAAACAAAATATAGAAACAAAGAAAGAATCCATCGAATTTTATTTTCTCATTTGGAGAAAAAAATTTTTTCATTTTCATTTCAAATTCATTGATATTTCTACAATTTTTTATATCTTCGGGTATTTCATTAAATTTTGAAAGTGCTTCATGAGTGAACCTTTTCCGTCCAATTACAGAGTTTGTGGAATCGAGGTGGAACAAGTTATGTTGTCTCGTTAGGTGATTATGAATTTCTGATTAATATAAAATCAGATTTTATCATATTATTGATAATAAGATATGATACTTTCAGAGTATCCATTTCATAATGCTCATCCAAAGAAAATGTGTTTGTAATTGAATGAAGTTGATGTGTTGGAGTGTCAAATGGTAGACAATACAGTACTTTCAGAGCTTTCCTGTATAGAGCGGAAATTTTATTAAAATTATTTTTAGAACAAGATCCCCATATAATAATTAAATATTTGATTCTACTGAGAATATGTGAATATAAAAATATATGTGTCGAAGAATAAAATTTACGACCAATCTGTACTTACTTTGTGAATGTAATACTTTTTACAGAGTAGTTTTTCCAGTTGATTGGCAAAAACTGTTTTATTGTCTCAAATTTGTCGAAATTCCATACTTGTATCAAGTCATCTTGAAAGCAGGCTAAGATATTGCACGAAACTGGTATAAAACTCACCTAAAATTGCAAAAAATCAACCAACGTTGGAGACGAACCATCTAAATTCCACACTCACGAATTTAAGCACATTGTTCTTCTCCAAGTTCAGAACTTGCATTTTGGTATTTGTCTCGAGGTCCCACACGATACCCTCATGTTGTGACGATGACAGGCAATATTTTTGTTTTGCAAAAGAAACATATTCAACGCCTTTCTTATGCCCTTGTAGTTTCCCTACAACGTGACCTGAGTGGACATTGATTATAAGAATATCTCCATTATTTCTGCCTATGAGTATTTCATTTTGAACATAGGTTGAAAACTTGACGAAAGTGCAAGAGTCCAGTTTAGGCAATCCCCAGAATTTGCACGAGGCATAGTCGATTGCATATAAATTTCCATCGTTGTCAGCGAATACTATTATTTGGTCAGTTTCATGAAAGCAAGTGTGGATGAATCTGACTCTATTGTTGCCAGTTTTGTGGTTGACGTTCAGAACGAGCCTAAAAAATTTGGTTTTTCAAGTTCTCGCATTAAGCAAGCTCAACCCATCAGCTGCAACTGATCGATAAGAACAAAAATTATACGTAAAAATTAAAATTCATACCCATCGTTCCTGAGTGGTTTTAGTTTGAATAACTTTTTGGTGACTTCCTCATTCAATGCCAATGTTAAGGGTAAATCCATATACCTTCGTATTTCTTTTCTTCGAGTAATAACTATATAGGCAGGTTCAAGTAAATATTCGTGATTCAAAGTTTTGTGCTTTCAATGTCTGTTTTTGTTTTGTTTGTATTTCAAACATCATGAGAAAGTCCAAATTCAACAGGACAATACGAGTGCCATCTATGGAGTGGTAGAGCAACTATCAAAAAGAAATATATATATGAATTCGCTTATAGATAGATGGCGATAAAAAGTCTGTAACCATTGTATTGAGACAGAATATTATTAATTATTATTAAGATCCTCAGAGACACAAAAAGGGAAATTTCTATCAACTGACAATAATGTTATTGAATCATTTTTTAATTTGGATAGTGACTGAGCATGATTGAACCATTTTCTATTGAACTCTGTACTTTCTTTTCGTCTTTGGTATAATATTCACTGTCCAAAGATAACATCAATGCCTACAGAAAAATATGTTATATCTAAATCAATGTATTTTCCTAAACAGAGCTACCCAATAACGGTTGAACCCCGTAAGGAAATGGAGCATTTTTTCAAGTAGATGCATTTATGGATATTTTTTGTATAAAAGTTATATCACCAGCAGCGTTTGGATCATCTCTTTATTTTCTCAACATTTCAGTCGAATTAACACCAAACACGGTTTTATTTTTACACTCTGCTATCCTCGGATGTGCTTATTCTAGTGACAGCAGTAATCAGAATGCTTTTGACACATGCTTTCGGTAACTATTATCCGACTATGTCATTCGGAGGGTTTTATGAAAACTTTTTATATTATCAGATTCCAAGGTAGATTAAGGTAATTGCTTCTTTACATACCTAACTGCAATTTGCAATAAGAAGAGATTGTTCAGACAATTGAAAGATCTGTCATTTCAAACCCAGTCAACACACGGGCATTCTATGGATATCCAGTGGACATTCATTTGGGATATCGGAGATATCCAGAGGACATCCAGTTGATATCCGGTGGATATTTTATGGACGTCCGATGGATTTCCCGAGTGGAACAAGCTGGATTCCCCCCTCCGCCCAATCGGCCCTCCCCGGCCCGGGGCCGGGGGCCCCCCCCGGGGCCGAACCCCACCCCCAAATCCAAGAAATAGATGTCCCGAGCGCAAGAAGCTGGACTTCCATGAGATATCCTTCCGGATATCCTTAAGATATCGTTCAAGGATATCCATGAGTTATTGTTCACGGATATCTATATAAGGTTTTTGGATATCGAAGATATCCAGAGGACATCTATTTGGTATCAAGTGGATATTTATGGACGTCCGTGGATATAATTGGGAAATATCCATGGGATAGTATTCAGGGATATATCCATTCATTTATGAATATTCGCATAAGTTAATCTCAATATTGAACAACGCAGGTTTATAGTTTGATTCACAGTAGACAGGGTAACTACTGTACATACCCCATAAACTCTGTTGTGGTTTCAAAATAACCTTTGACTAGCTGATTATAATTCATTATCATTAATATAATGTGAGTGATACATAGAGACTCCACTTTCAAACATCACCTCACTTATCAGGATACTTTTGAAGTAGGCCATTCAAAATTGAGAATATTCAACAATATTGACATACAGTTTTGGATATCTTATGGGACATCCTGAATAGCTCCTCTGAAGATTATCCAGTTAATGTATATCTTATGGATGACCACTTTGGGATATCATGAGAATATTTACTTCAAGATATCTTATGATATTCAGTTCAGGATATCTTTAGGCTATTCAGTATTGGATATCTGATGGATGTCCAGATAAGGTCTTCTAAGGATTATTCAGTTATTTGATATTTCATGGATATCCACTTTGGGATATCATGAGGATAATCATTCCAGTATATCTTATGGAAATTAAATTCAGGATATCTTCAGGATATTCAGTATTGGATATTTTATGGATGTCCAGAATGAGCCCAGAGGTAGATATTCGGTGGATGGATATCTTATGGATTTTCATTTCCGGATATCTTTTGGACATCCTGCTTTTGATATCTCATGGATGTCCAGAATAGGTTCAGGGATATTCCGACGTGAATTGGACATAAAGTGGATGTCCATAAGATATCTGGTGTTGACTGGGAAGAAGTGAAATTTTAAATGAAAGTATGATTTTGGGTACCTACTCTAAAATCCTATTAGAATACAAAAGAGACTACATCATTTCGGTTTCCTCAAAAGTATCTGCGCTGTTCGAGAAAAAGGCTGAAAGACTTAACTATTTCGTCAGGAAGGCTGAATTTTTATCAGCCATCGACAATCGTCATAGTAACATCATTTGATTTCTAAGCATCGACATTTCAAATAATATTGCAGACTAATAAATTTTTCTCTAATTTTTCTACGCTCGGCTATGAACTATATCAGCAGCGGCAGTCATCTACTACTCTGCTGCCTATTAAAACAAATAAAACTTCTGGTAGGATGAGAAATATGAAAAAAAGATCTGTAATCAAAAAAAGGAATTCTTGCAGAGAAAGATCTGGTAGGATTTTTGTAGTTTTAAGTTACCCCTATCTTCTTTACATCCTTTGGAATACAAAATTAGAATTGATGAATATTGAAAAAATACTCAAAACTATGGGAAAAAAGTTCATGGGTTCAGAAATGGGATACTAAAAATATTCAATTATATTATATCGCGTTTTATTGAAACATTTAAATAATGTTAAGTCCCAATTATGTTGTAATCCTTTATCTGAAGTGTTATCAAACTGAGCAAAAGTGATAAAAAGTTACAAACAGTTGAGTTGACCTTAGTCTGATACAGTTAGGCCAACAGTTGATACTGCAATTCGGTGAGTTCTGAATATTGAAATAATTCTCTCAACGGTTGGTCTCAAAATAATTTTGAGTCTCAAACAAAGAGATCTGGAGTGAAACATTGACTCATATCCCACTTAGCCCTCTTGAAAAAAGTTGACTTTTCAATCTGGATATTCATTAAAACTAGGATAATAGACGACATAAGAAAAATAGTTTTCCAGATACAAGGACACCAATATGGCACCATCATACAGAGTTCACTACTTCGACTTCACCGGTAGAGGGGAACCAATACGAATGCTCTTGACCTACGGTGGCCTGGAATTTGATGATGTTCGTATAGATAAGAAAGATTGGCCTAGAATCAAACCAAGTGAGGATTTTACCCCTCTGATTGAAAATGAACCAGTTGACATAACTTAAAACTGTTCACAGCTCTACCACTTGGACAGCTACCAGTTTTGGAAATCGACGGAACACTATATCCACAAACTACGGCAATTCTGAAATATTTGGCGAAACAAGTCAGGCTTGCTGGAGATTTCCCATTGGATGATCTTAAAATCGATGTCGCGGTTGATACGCTGGTTGACCTACAAATCAGTTGAGTAGAATTTCCAACACAAGACGATTTCATTGATAACCCGTAGTATAATAATCGAAAAACATTTCATCTTGATTCTTACTTATTCTTCAACTCCTTACTTCAACTGATTGAATTGCCGAACTTTTCCAATTTTTTTTGTTCTGTTTTGCGAAGCATTTTCAGAACAGGACATTTCGATAACGATTTTTGTTTCAACTTCGATTTCAACACACTTCCACAATTGACTCCTTCACATACCAAAAACGTTGAATATTTCTTCCCCATTTGAAAAAACATAACCCATACTACTTTCACTATTATTGTAACGAACTATTTGAATTACAGAAGTCTTCGAATTTGTTTTCGAGGAAGATGCAACAAAGAAAAAGGCTCTTGGGGAGAAACTTTACAATGAAATAATCCCTTATTATTTGAAGAGGTTGGAAGAAAATGCAAAAAATAACGGAGGACATCTTGGAATCAACAGGGTGAGTATATGAAATTGAAATTCAGTTCACTGAAGCCTTTCCCCCTTCTGCTGACTTCCGTTGATCCCGTCTGTTTTCCTTTCTCCTTTCCTCCCTTTCGGGCCTTTTCGGCCTTTTTCCTTTTTTTTTTTTTTTGTTTTTTTTTTTTGTTTGCTTTCCTCGGGGGGGGGGGGGGGTTGGGGGTTGGTTGGTCTCTCCCCCTTCTCTGGTGTTGTTGGCCGGATGAGGAAAACTACCCGCGTCGACGCGGTGTTGCGTTGGGTGGTGGGTCGGGGGGGGGGAGGGGGGGAGAGATGTAGATCCCTCCCCCCGCGCGCCCCCCCGGTCCCCCCCCCCCCCCCCCCCCCCCAATATATATATATATATATATATATATATATATATATATATATATATATATATACATATACAATGTACAGCTTTCTGACTGGTCTGAATTTAAATTAAGACCATTCAGAAAGGTTTCGGATCGTCGTACCATCGGATTTCGGATCTGTCTGAATCCAGCTTCAGATAGGGGGGATGTAATATAGAATATACAGTACATTTCTTTAATTTCCCCCGCCTTTAATTTTCTGAATTGAGCGCCATCTGGAAGAAATAAATGAATGGAAAGTAGGGTCTTGTGAAACATCATTTTGAAGCTCCTGACGAATAGTTTACAACACTAAAATATGAAGTCAATATCTTCACCTACTAGAAAATGGCGGACCATTTAATATTTATCTGAAAACAAACACATTAATATCGATATTTATAGAAATATTCGTTTTTTTTTGTCATGTCAACAAACAGATGAGGTTTGATAGGTTAGTTTTTGTTCACGAAAAAGACCAAAATTGCATTACAACGAATGTCATTGTTCAGTTCAAATATTCTCACTTAGTTTCCGATTTTATAAGTAGATAGGTACCACGTAATCTCCAAAGTGGTCGATTAAACGGTAAGATTGTATTTGAATATGCTGGCAACTACTGTTGACCCTCTAATCACCGAAATCGTCGAAGTGAATCCTAATGAATTCGATATGGACATTATTATTCCAACAAGATGAAGCACCACGTAATTCCTGACAACTTACAGACAAGTGAGAAATTATATCCATGTTTGTTGGATTGGCAATCGAGGTACTACGGAATGGACACCCCGCTTGCCAGATTTGACACCTTTAGACTTTTTTATGGGGCTAGTTTAAGCAAAATGTGTAGGAGACTGAACCTGCTTCGATACTGAATGTACGGCAGAGAACAATAAATATTTGTAGAAATATCGACGTCACTTTTTTCGAAAATGTTCGACGTGAAATATCGGATTGGGTGTTCTTATCTCAAGACGTTTAAGGCACCCATTTTGAGCATCTTCTGAACTGAACTCAGATTTCATCCTCAAATTATGAATCCAAACGTCGATGTGTGCAGGCAATTATTAAATGTGCCTCCATTTGTAGTAGGTGTGTAGGTGTAGTATTGAAATTTTTATGTGTCAGTTTTACTCCAAAATATAGTATTCATGCATCAATTTCAGTATTCCAAGTTTCAACTTTTTGAGTTGACCCGTTCAAAAACTGAAAGGAGGGGGGGGGACATTAAAAAAATGCACTATATATAAGAAAGTCGTTATAACTCAAAACAACATATCCTTTTTGGCTGAAAATTGGTGGAAGGTAGCTTAGAACCAGGAGACGGATAAAGTTTTTTTTTTATCCCGTTTTAATGTATTTTCGGAAAATATTTTACAGAATTGATGGAATACGTGTTGAAAAGGGATAGAAAGTTATTTTGGGGGTAAATCGACGCACAGCCTGAACCACTGATCGTAGAGATCTAAAAACTTGGAAGGTGGTTCTTTATATGACGTAGGCATCCGAATTTCGGAAAACCCTTTCGTTTTTACGAAATTCCACCCCTGAGGAATTGAAAAATGGGGTGAAGAACATGGTCAAAGTTTGTATAGGATAACGTACGTCAATCTACTTTGAAGGAATTTTCTTCAACGAAATTGATGAAAGACGTGTTTCGTATTTTATTAAAATTATTTGTCTAACGGGGTGAAAAGGAGAAATATTTTAAACATTTTCGACTTCTTTCAAACGCTCTTTCGAGTAATGAACCAGATAAAACTTGGTACATAATTGCATCACGAAAATAATTAACGCTCAACGAAGTGGGCAAGGGTCAGCTAGTATTCAATTAATATTTATCATCGCCTTATCAATTTGATTTTGCAACTGTCAATTATAAATTCATATAATCGTTATAAATGTCTTGATTTGTGAAGAAAATTCGCAAAAATTGAAAACAAAGATATTTTTAGATTTTTAAAAAACAACTACCCACAGTGGATTTTTTGTAATATATATTTTTTTTCAGTTGAACTGGGCTGATGTCTATCTGGTTACCGAATATGAGGGCTACATGAATTTCTTCGACAGAGACGTGCTTCTGGATTATCCTAACCTACAGAAAGTAATAAGGAATGTTCTATCCGAACCCAAAATACAAAAATGGATCAGGAAACGCCCTAGGATGGCGTCCTTCACCTACGATTTGAGAAACCATTTGTAAATTTCAATAATTAAACATTATAAATCACAGTGTTTTTTTTATCGACATACTGAAAATTCACAAGAACATGAAGGTGATTGATTATCGAAGAAGTTCATAACGGGATTATCCTTCTTTCATATCTCAGCATATCTGAATGGTAAAAAAACATGACTTTTTTATGAAAATGTGTGAGAATTACTCTATATCGCATAAAAGTTCTTTTATTATATGTTTTTGATTATTCATTTAACGTCGGCCTATTTCCGCTACCAAAGCCAATCACCGACGCCGAAGAGAATACTTCCCCCAACCAAAAATTTTGCCGAACCCTCTGGTATTCCAACCAGAGGTAGGGAACTTTTATGAGCCCAACATCCTTGGACTCGAGACCGCCGGCTTTACGTCCCCTCCGAAGGACGGCATATCCTCAATATATCTTGTGCTTATTGATAGATTGCCTGCGAGCTATGATATGCTATTTTGCTGCAGTTGTATGGGCTGTTGACGCGGTCTTTTCCTGCATGAGGCCATCCATACAAATACTAACTGCGCTTAGCGCTGATTAGGTTCAGATATATCGAATGACTGTCAGTCAACCTGAAGAGCTGGGCCGTGCCCAATGTATGACCTATTGTGATTGTTATTTATATAGAACCATCTGACTCGTGCCCACTTCGTTGGATGTTAATTATTTTTGTGATGCAATATTGTGTAGTCCTTGTAATATATTGAGTAGAAAGAGGTACAAAATAAAACAAATAACGTCCCATTCAATACTGGCTGTTTTATTTTCAGAGTTTTCAATATCAACGAACTGGTGGCATTCTTAGAAATAACCATACAAAAAATAAAACAAAAAACAGGTGTGAACCCAGCGATCTATCGCTGGAATTATATACCGGGTGTGTCACCATTCACTAATATATCACAGTCCTAAGGATTGAGTTTTCTCTGGTTCATCACAGCTCTGCTTCCTGGGTCCACTCGAAAATTTTATAATCTCCATTTTTTACCCCTTCAGGCGATACATTTCAATACATTACAAAAAATGTTTTCCATCGACTCTGTAAAATATTTTTTTGCGAAATTTGAAGTAGATTGGACCTAGGAATCACGTAGTCCCATACAAACTTCGACCCCGTTTTTCACCCCCTTAGGGGTGGAATGTCAGAAATCCATTTCTTTTCGTATGCCTACAAATAATACTACTTTGCAGTCTAGTAAAACAAATAACTATTCTGGTAGGATGAGAAATAAAAAAAAAAACTGAAATCAAAAATTGGAATTCTAACAGAGGACGAACTGGTAAAATTTTTGTAGTTTTCAGTTACTCATATCTTCTACTTGCCATCTTTTGAAATAAAAAATTACGATTGATGAATAATGCAAAAATACTCAGAACTATGGGAGAAAAGTTCATGGATTTAGAAATGGGACACTGCAAATATTCCATTGAATCATATCACGTTTATTGATACATCTGAGTAATGTTAAATCTTATTTATGTTCTAATCATTTATCTAAAGAGTTATCAAACAAAGCAGAAGTGATAAAAAGTTACTAATCAGTTGGTTGACTTTAATCTGATACAGCTAGGGCAACAGTTGATACTGCAATTTGGTAAGTTTCGAATATTGAAATATTTTGATTAACGGGTGGTCTCAATATTCTTTTTAGTCTTGAACAGAGAGATCTGAAGTTTGATAGTGAAAAAATAGACTAATATATCACTTCGTGCTTTGAAATGAGTTGGCCTATCAATCTAGATATTCATTAAAACTAGGATAACCGAAAAGAGAGACGACATAAGAAAAATAGTTTTCTAGATACAAAGATACCAATATGGCACCATCATACAGAGTTCACTACTTCGACTTCACTGGTAGAGGAGAACCAATACGCATGCTTTTGACCTACGGTGGCCTGGAATTTGATGATGTTCGTATAGATGAGAAAGATTGGCCTAGAATCAAACCAAGTAAGGATTTCACCCTCTGACTGATAATGAACCAGTTCACCTAACTTAAACTTTTCACAGCTCTACCACTTGGACAGCTACCAGTTTTGGAAATCGACGGAACACTTTATCCACAAACTACGGCAATTCTGAAATATTTGGCGAAACAAGTCGGGCTAGCTGGAGATTCCCTATTGGATGATCTTAAAATCGATGTTGCGGCTTTTACGCTGGTTGACCTACAAATCAGTTGAGTACACTTTCTAACACAAGACAGTCTCGTTGATAACTCTTCGTATAATGATCGAAAAAAAACATTTTATATTGGTTTGTAATTATTCTTCAACTTATTACTTCAACTCATTGAATTACCACTTGTTGTTTGAATAAAACCATTTAAGTTTTGTTCTGTTTTTCGATGCATTTTCAAAACTATTACGATTTTTGTTTCAACATCGGTTTCAACACACTTCCAGGAAAGTACAAATAACTCCTTTACAGACTAAAAACATTGAATATTCCTTCCTCATTTCAAAAAATAAACATAATTCATATTACTTTCACTATTATTATATTGAACGATTCGAATTACAGAAGTCTTTGAATTTGCTTTCGAGGGAGATGCAACTAAGAAAAAGGCTCTGGGGGAGAAACTTTACAATGAAATCATCCCTTATTATTTGAAGAGGTTAGAAGAAAATACTAAAAATAACGGAGGGCATCTTGGAATCAACAGGGTGAGTTTGTGAAATTGAAATTCAGTGCAATGAAGCCAGAATGAATATTTGTTAGTCCCCAATTTCTCCTCGACATAAAATCATTGCGTAACCTTAACCTTTTTCCAGTCACGGACCACTTTCACAATATAAATAATTCCACGGACCCCTTCAAAGAATATCCTTATCTTAAGTAAAGAAAACAAGCCAGTCTATATTGAAAAATAACTTTTATTAGTTGCTAGTAATAATTCTTTTTTCTAAAGCTAACGAGAAGGCTGTTACTGTTTGGCCTCGATAAGAATATTAAATTGTGGGGTTGTCTTCGACAAAGCAATCAATGTCATCGGCGAGGTTTCGGCGATTTCGACTTTTTATTTTTATCGACACTAATGGTGGATTCATGCAACAATCGTAGCTCGGAAATCGGAACTCGCAACAAAATATAAACCATTCATGCAGCAATCTCAAGAGCTGTTGAATCGTAAGAGTGGAAATTTGTTCAATATCTTACGAATTCCGACTAATATACCTGCATGAACGTTTTCATTGAAAGATATCGACTCAACTTCTTCCTTACGACTTGCGAATTCCGAGTTACGATTACTGCATGAATCCACCATAAAACCGAGAACCCGGCCTCACAAAGATACGTAGTAGCAAATGGTATCAGAACGGACATAGCTCGCTTGACAAGAAGAGGGTAAGCTTCACTCAAAGAACACCAAAACTCGCCAAGACCTTTTGCATGAAATTCAGCCTCCAGAACTACTTTAGATCTTATTTCAATTGAGTCATCTTTGATGAGATCTTCATCACTGATGCTGTCAATCTCTATTAAAAATGGACTTCGCACCCATGTTTCTTTGACTGGTTGTTCGGAGCTGAAATAACCTTCAAAAGACGTCTGTAATGTTTCCAGATGTTTAGATATTTCGTTTTGAATTTTTGATGTAATTTTTTCATGTTTCCGTCACCAGTGGTCTCGGTAGTGTAGTGGTTAGCATATCTGCCTATCAAGCGGAAGGCCGGGGTTCGAATCCTCGCCGGGCCACCGTGCTGGGTAATCGCACGTTAAAAGGTAAGGCCTCGTTGATCCATTGACAAGTTTCGACTTTTGAGGGTTGACGTTCGTCAGCTGCTTAACGAAAACGAACAATTTTTAGAACAATGTGTCACCTAACATCGGAAATTTGCGAAGTTATGAGAAAAAATATCTGCTAGTACGCTAGCCCTTGTAAAAAAATTTCTCCCTTGAGATATTCATAAAGTGTATTTGTTTTATCTTTCAAAAAAAGTAACACTTCTCGCAACTCGATCAAGGGCTTCAAGACATGTCGCCGTGGCAGCCAACAAACTTCTATGTAGTAAAGCAGTACTTCATGTTCTGATTCCATTTCTTGACGAAGTCTTTTGAACAGGTGGTGGTTTAAGGCTCTTGCTCTGATGAAGTTGATGATTTTCACACATATCGACATAACTTCCTTCGAATAAGTGGGCAAAGTTCGTGAAGCTAAGGCGTGCATGTAAAAAACATGAGTGATTATGATATGAGAGATCTCTTTTTTTGATCAAAGCTGCAAAACCAGATGTGTTACCAAGCATTGCCGGAGCTCCGTTAGTGCATATGCTACCTAGTTCAGTTCTTCAATCGATATGATGTTCGTTGAAAAATCTTTCAACTATCTCAAAGACGTCGGAAGCCCCAGTAGTCGCTCAGAGCGAGTCGCAAAAAGGAACTCTTCTTTGATACTAAGTGTGTCATGATGGACGTAACGAACAAACACCAAGAGTTGGCTGCATTGTGGAACATCGGTGCTTTCATCCAATTGCACACTGAATGGAATCGGTGAAGCATTCAGTTCTTGCTTCAAAATATTTGACGACATTTCATTAATTCTAGAATAGATAGATAGTCGGTGACCGATCCCAGTTGGCAAGCGATAGTAAATGAACAATCAGAAAAACATAAAACAACTGCGCTGCCAAGAAACCCTGCCCAGTTTATTCTTTGTTCAATTAACTCATTATTTTCTGACTGTTTTTTAACTGACCTTCTGCGGACCCCTGGTACACATGCTACGGACCCCCTAGGGGTCCATGGACCCCACTTTAAGAAACCCTGGCGTAAGGAAACCTCTTTATTTTTTGTAGTTTTCTGGGTTCCTGACCTACACAATCTGAAAAAATGAGTAATAATATTGGAATCTATACTAGTGTGGAAGGGTAGACTTATATCTACCTCGAAAATTTTCTGCGTTAATCAAAAACAGTTATTTTCGAATAAAACAAGTGAAATTAGTCAGCAACGTCTCGTATAATAAAATTTTGACTAAAAAAAATTACAAAACTTATGTGCAAATTCCTTTTAAACTCGAATATTACTCATTGATAATTTTCGTCATTGACATTAATTTGTCAAAGAATTTGAGATATGACATAACATTTTGTCCTTCAGGAGGGGCAGCCATCCGCGATCCATATCAAGCGAACTTATAGAGATGCAATCTTCCCCAGAAGGCATATTCCTTTAATTTACGTTTCCTGTCATTACTCTCATTTGCCATCATTTCAGTGTCATTCCATTCTACTATGTGATCTTCATCGGTAGTAAGAAATTGCTCTGATAATTTGGAACCACCTTTCAGTTGTTTCATCTTGTGTTCACTTTTTCGCACTTCTTAATGTCGTGACGTTTCCTAGCGGTTTGCATAAAAGTTATTTTAGTTCTCAAAAATTGATCACCAACAGTAGATTTTTTGTAATGCTTTTTTTTCAGTTGAACTGGGCTGATGTCTATCTAGTGACCGAATATGAGGGCTACATGAATATCTTCGACAGAGACGTGCTTCTGGAGTATCCTAGCCTACAGAAAGTTATAAGGAATGTTCTATCCGAACCCAAAATACAGAAGTGGATCAGGAAACGCCCTAGGATTGCGTCCTTCACCTACGATTTGAGAGACCATTTGTAAATTTCAATAATTAAACATTATAAATCACAGTGTTTTTTTTCATCGACGACTCACTGAAAATTCACCGGAACATGAAAGTGAGTGATTATCGAAGAAGTTCCAGACGAGATTAATAAATTCATTAAATATATCAATATTAACGTTTTTGTACTTGTCATATCTGAATGGCAGAAAAACTATGTTTTTTTTATGAAAGAATGCTAGAGAATTGCTCTATATCGCACGCAAGTTTTTTTTATGTTTCAATTTCTAGAATCATGATACCTTCAATTCTCGGAAAAATGACCTTTAATGACTGTCATTTCAGATACAATTATTTTCCTCAAAGCTGATAACCCGTGAAAAAGTTGAGGGCTAGACCGCTTTTACAAAGTTTTACAGTGATTATTTTTTTCACTTGTCAAAATGTGACGTTTTTGGCATTTCAACCAATAGTAGCGGGTTATTCTAGTCAATCATTGGGTATTATACTGATAAAACTGCCTGGTCCTTTCGATAAAACGTTGTTTACCTTTGAACTGTCAAAACTATACGGTTCACCTAAGATGTCTAGAAGGATATGGTGCTGGGACTGATGCGATATTGTTTAGAATTTTATGGCGACACTTATCTGTCATTAGTGTCATTTTTACGTATCGTGGTGTGTTTCTCAAATTCATCGCTAGTTGACGCTAATTGGAAGTGCATAGTCAACCGATCGATCGACAAACTATATTCTTCGATTCGAGCAGTCAACAAAATGAGCAAAATCTAATGTCATACTCATAAAAAACAAAATCGAATGAAAGGAACACAATTATAGGGAATTTGGCCAGTATTCTGAACAAATAATATAGGTTGTTGATCAGTCAGCGTCCAAAAGTAAAAGTATAGCCAGCCGTCAGGTCGGCCGTTTATACATTTCCTAGGAAATTTGTAACTCTTTTCGTTGCAAACGCCATCTGAACTGATTTGATGTCAAGGGGCCATGATGCTTATTATCATAGTAGGCATGTGTCGCCAAGTTTACCCCAAACATGCCCAGGTATAACTCGGTACACCATCCTTCTAGACATCTTAGGTTCACCGCGTCGATTCTATTGAACTGGCTCATATTTATATAAATTATCATGAATGAAGAGTTACCTTATTATCAATAGTCATTCACTTTTCACTTTTTCAGCATAATAATAACATAACACATTTCAATGAACACTCAAACACGTAAATAGCTCATAACCCCTCCAACTTTATGACAGATATAGCGAACGACCGATTCAAATATTTAAGGTTTCCTTAACTCAAATGAAGATGGCGTACAATTAGTTTTTATTAAATACAATTCATTTTTTGTTGTATGAGAAGAAACCGTTGTATGAAGATTTTGATACAACGACATAACGAATGATTTTATGTTCCTTCTGGCGCGATTTTCATTTCATAAGAAATTTTCAATTATCAACCTTGTACAATGAGAGGTGTGACGCCATCTCTTGGTATCGTCGGCAAGCATTATCATATTCACTGCGTAAGCATCATATCTCTTCTGGATCATAGAGGGCATACATCGTTGTTTGACATTTCAAATTTGTAAAATTTTCACCTATTATTCTCCTTTCCTTCTTATGTAAATGAAATACTTATCAATTAAATTGTTCTTCCTTCTATTCTATTCTGTTCAAAAAATAATCTCTCCAAATACAACTCGTTCTTCAAATTTAATAAGATAAATTTTCATTTTCGAAACACTCAAACTTTTTTATTTTGAGGCAAAAGCATTCAAACAAACCGAATTAGATAAAATCACTCGTCCTACGGACTCGTGATTTTATCAATCGGTTTGTTTTCATACTTTTGCCAAATAAAAAAGTTTTCGTGGAAAATGAAAATTTATCGATTAAATTTGAAGGACTCGTGGTATTACCTTTGATTATTTTTTATCAGAATGGGACGTTTTTGGCATTTCAACCAATAGAAAAGAGTTATTTTAGCTGATCATTCGGTTTTATACTGATAAAACTTCCTGGCCTTTGGTCAAACGTTGTTTACCTTTGAACTGTCAAAACTATAAGGTTTACTTCGTCGATTCTTTTGAACTGGCTTATATACAAGGTTGAAATATAAATTATCATGAAAGAAAAGATACCTAATTTTTTATAGTCATTCACTTCTCACTTTGTCAGCATAATAACATAAACGACACATTTACAAAATGCTATATAAATGGCATATGAATAATGAGATATGAGTCAATTGGTATGACATCAATTGAATTAATGATCAAAGTCAAGCTGAAATCATGAGGAATATCAGTAAGATTTTTTTATTACTGTCATAATAATTTTTTTCATCCAACGATTGATGTACTTGAAAAACACGATTCATGCAGTTATTCTAAAAGCCTGCACGTAAGTAAACGTTATCTTTAGAGGTATTTATTTTTCTTCTTATATAAATAAATTGATACATAAATTACAACAGTATCAGTGCTTTTTCTAATATACTAGGTATGTATAAAGTTGGAGTAGTTTTCTATAAAGTAAAAAGTAAAAATGCTAGAGAAACAAATTTTGAGTCAATCTAAATCACGATGACAAAGACCACTCAACAGGTGAACATATATCAAACAAATATCAAGAAATGCCTATGTAGAATATTTCATTTAGTACCAGAAATGAACCCGATATCGAAAATATGGGACATAGGAAGTTATAAATGGAGTTTAGAATCCACAGTGTATTGTCACCCTGCCCCCTTCCGAAAAATGTCTTTAAAAAATATCAAATATTGAATGGGGAGGAATTGAATATTATTGTGTTTTAAATTATGACAAGATGGATACTATTTATTATTTATTAAAAAAATACGTATACTTCCCCTTGGGGAGATTCAATTGAAAGTAGGTTGTGTCAAAGTCAACACTTGGTATGGCTATTGATGTATAAAGTCATCCAGTGTCACATTTGACACCACGTACCAAACATTGCCCCTTTGACGCAGGTTCCAGTCTTGGAAATCGATGGATATTTTATCCATCATAGCTCTGCAATCAACAGATATCTAGCAGTGAAGGCTAATATCATTGGTAAAGGTGATGTCGAAAATGTTCAAATTGATATGCATTTTGAAACCATCAGATAATTCATGAAAAGTAGACTTCTGAAAAGTAGTCAATGATGGATCCTTCCGTGTTAAAGGAGGTTTAACTGAATTTATCAATTTTTTCAACTGTTGAATACACGTTGAGTCCAAGTGTCTTCAGTTTGATATCAGGTAACAGCTTTGTGGAAGCAGAATTTCATGTTTTCTGTAACATCACACCTCTGATTTAACACATATTTGTCTCGGTAAATATGAATAATTTTTTCTACAAACGTGCAAATATTTGAACAGTGATAAGGAAAATGAAAATGGGAGTATTGGATTCCATTGAAGAAACGACCTGCCCTATAATATATAATATTTTCATTTCCAATTACATATTTACTCAAAGACTTAGTGAAAGCCAAATAAAAATCATTCCGAAACGAGTTTTCTGCGTAGTTTTTTGTGTAATAAACCCACAGGACATCTTAAATATATCCTATTTGTATTCAAATGATGTCGTAATGTCCAAAGACGTTCAAATGTTATCCCAAAGATATCATATTCATCTCATCTTTGAACTATCTTATATAATAGTATATTATGCAACGATCGTGTAATGATGGTTATTAATATATGAGCATAAACCGGGATACGAAACGAGCCGAAGGTGAGTTTCGTATGGTTTATGCGAGTGTATTAATAACCATTACATGAGAGTTGCATACGCTATTTTATCTACACCCAATAAATAATGAAGAACTAAAAACATTATAATATTAAGTATTTATATTAAACACAATAATAGTGGGTAATCAATCGTATTTCTTTGAAAAATTCTACAGAATTATAATTAATGATATAACCACCGAAAATACAACAATGAGAAGAAAAAAAAATGAAAAAAAGTCTTTGCCGAGGTCTGGAATTGAACCCGGGACGTTTGTGATCACTGCCCGCGCCGTTGACCATTCGGCCATGAAAGCATAATCGACAGAACGAAAATAACAACATATGTGTTGCATTTGTCAAATGAAAAATATAATCCTTCCGATTCTATTTTTTTCTTGTCTAAGACATCTGTGGAGTCGCTGGTAATTCTTCTATATCACTGCTATAAGACATTTTCATTCGATTATCGAAAATTGACTGAATTCTTCAAAAATTCAATACCTACTGATTTTGACTTGACAAACGTCAAAATGCAAAGCTTGCACATCATGCTTGATTGAAAAATAATGGGTTTCTATTGGTTGAAAATCTGTATCGTAATGAAAATCTGTATCGTAATGGATTTCATTATAAAACGGGTGGTGGGCATATAAGTGGATTATTAGAGTACGGGTGTAGATAAAAATATATTTCATCATACCAAATCCTCAGCACAGGATAACCGATAAATGTTTTCAAGTGGAATGATTAAATCTCTGCCCCCCTCGATATGAAACTGTTTTTGTGAATATGATGTATATTGACGAAAATTAAAAATATATATTGGAAATTCTCCTGTAGGATTGGCAGTGGAGTAAGTGTTTTTTGGATATTTCTTATCGAACGACAGAAGTCCCTCAACGAGTAGGCCTTGTTACCAACGCCATTCTAAGCTTTCTGTGTAGGCGAACTGGTCTTTCAGGAATTGATATGATGTAGCCATAACGTGGGGGATTCTGCTGTTCAACTTATTCCACTAATGAAAGGACGAAAATGTTTGGGCCACAGAGTTAAGAGAAATAATTTTTTCTAGTGGCTGTGATTTGAACTTGAACAGTGGATACCTTCCAAGTGTCTATGCGTGTTAGGTTTGAGGGCAATCAAACAGGAAGAAAGTTAGCCGGATGGCAATTCAACTTGGAAAGTTTATCAGTAGATAAGAGATAATTCCTGAGATTCTTGTTCATCCTGTGTAAAATTTTAGGGTTTGTCCTCAACAGAAAAAGGTATATGGCTAAAAACTCACATCATTTTGAACTTGTGTGTTTTTACAAAAAATGATCTACTGAAAATGGTAGGTCACGCAATATATTTTTTGATAGTGGACAACATGCCACATCATCGTCATACAGGTAAAAAAGATATATTCGCATACTATCCAAACTTGATCAAATCAAGGAAAAACGTTTTGGAAATACCATCCATCGAGGAATGGATCTAGAAAAGGCAAAATATTAACTTTCTATTTGAAATCATTTGTGAATCTCTTTGGTTTTCAATGGCTAATGACATTACAAATATTGAGGGGTCAGTTGAACAAGTAGTGACTGTTTATTATTGATGGTAGGTACCTCAGAGATTCATGCAATAATACAGTCTTATCTTTCTTTCATTCATTTGAGATGATTGAAAGATACTCTGCATTATAATTCACTGGCGAAGCTGATAAATGAGATAACTTATTGGTGAATATAAACGGCAGATAAGTTTGAAACAAACAAATAAAATGGAGCTTTGGAGTCGCACAGTTCCTTTGTATTTTTTTCACTGAATTGAGACAGTGTTGCCGTAAGTCTCACCTGAAAAGATCAAGAATTGAAATGAATGTTCAAAATCATTTCTGATCAAAATGAAGCAACCCACGAAGAGCTAAAATCCATGAAAGAATAAGTAATACCTTCGAATCATAGAGTGAAAGACCTAGAGAAGAGAGTTGAGTAGTTGGAAGAGGAAAACGAACCTTTGATAGTCAAGGGAGTAAGTGATTCCAGAAAATTAAAGGAAAATAATATTATTATTCATGGAAAAAAAATAAGCTAGAGAAACGGTGAAAGATAAACCGGATGTAACAATACTGGAGAGTGGCGTGAATAACATTTATAGAATTGGAAAGTACGAAGCCTCAACTAGACCAATCGTTCTAAACCCATCACGCTCACTGAAGAAACAAGAAATACTGAGTAAATGTGAAGCAGAAAATGATATCACCGGGATCTTTAACTGCTTCAAACAAAAAAGTATATCAATTAGCTATAAGGAAAACCTTTTCCCTACCATTTTTTTGCTATGCAAATTCATTATCATAATGTAATGAATTGAATATCACTAACGGAATCACAATTGAAACGGCTGAAAAAACAAAGCACTTAGGAGTGATATAATCGATACACATGGAATGAATGGAATTTTTATATCGATCGAGAGATAAGAACGTCAAGAAATTATCTTTATTGATTCAGATATATGCGAGTTATCTCGGATACCTCCCATAAAAAAACTATCTATCACGCACACATAGAATCTCGCCTAACATATGGAATATTGGGATAGCAACATAACATGTGAATAAACTTGAAATTATACAAAAAAAAAATTCAAAAAACCTCCAACAAGCCTAATGAATATTCAACAGAAATGCTATTTGATGAATAAAAAATTTCGATTTTTTCAAAGATGTTTTCGAACAGTACAAAAACCGAGAGAATCTAGACTATGTAGAACATCAACATTATACCAGATATAAATCTAACGAACCACAAGAACGATGAACTCATTTCTCATTTTAGAACTTTGAGGGCCCGTAACTTGGTAACGAAGAATTTTAGGAATGAAGGTATATGAAATACTGCTGATATTTTGACCCCATCTATACATTCCCGAAAGGAAGGGGGGGAGTCCAGGGACTTTTATGAATTAACATTATCATTTAGTGGGGTGTTTTTTCCGTTAATACGTTACACATCATTTTATTCGGAACCTCCAGTGGTAATATTATACACCAGTGACTTATTGGCTTATTTTTCTCTTTTTTGGCAGCATACGAAAAATTCGGAGAAACGATAGCTGTTGCACTCGATATTTCAAAAGCGTTTGATCGATTTTGGCATTGGGGTCTCCTTTCTGAACTGCCGTCTTATGGTTTGCCTCCTCAGTTTTGTGATTTGTTGAAGATTTTCTCGTCTGATAGGTCTCTGTATGTGGTTGTTGAAGGAGTATCATCTGATGTTTTCCCAATAAATGCGGGTGTTCCACAGGGTTCAGTTCTGGCGCCCACTTTGTTTCTGCTTCATATCAATGATTTGCTCGAGAGAACATCTTGTTCAGTACATAGTTTCGCGGACGACAGTACTCTTTATACTAGTTTCTCTTCCAGAGTCCCCTACCAGCTCGAGAAACAAAAACTCAAAGAAACATTCACGTCAATAAAATTAAGGATGACTTGGTTAAAGTATTAGAAAGTAGTAACATGTACCATTGGTGGAATTTACTCTGGGAAAACCCAGGCATGTCTCTTCTCAAGGAAAGCCGATCTATCATCATCTAGTATCCAGATGTCAGGAGTACCTATTCCTACAGTCAGGTAACTCGATGCTAGGAATTTCGATCAGTAATAATCTCTCATAGGAAAACCATGTGAGATCGATCGCTGAAGGTGCTTCCCAGGAACTATCTTTCGTGCGAAGAAATACTTCACTTCTCGTCAGCTTCTAATGATCTACAAGGCTCAGATACGACCTATCTTTGAATATGGTTCTCATGTGTGGAGTTCGGCACCAAAAAATTCATTGAGGCTTCTCGATTCTATTCTGAGAAAGGCAATCCGTCTTGTTGGTGATTCTTCGCTCATAGGCTCGCTCACTTCATTGGAACATCCTAGAAGGATCGGAGACTTGTCCCTCTTCTATAGATATTTTCACGGTCGGTGCTTTCATTGATTGTTATTAATCGTTCCACCCCTGGCAATATCTACATGGATGACTCGACGAGTACAGAATTCCCACCCCTTTGTTGTGAATTTGGAGACCTGTCGAACTTCTCTTGCTCAGGATCTTTCATCAATAGAACAGCTGAGCTTTGGAACTCCTTGCCGAGAGAGGTTTTTCCTGAGGCTAACAAACTTCAAAAATTCAAAGAGAATGTTAATTAGTATCTCCTGTCCCTTGATTCACGCGGTGTTTTTTGAACATTACAGGGCTTCCCTTTCGTGTGAATCTGCATATGAAAAAACTGTTTAGTGTAGTCTTTAGTGTGATGTTCGGGAAATCGAACTCATCACAAATATTTTCATATTCCGATTGCGAAACAAGTTTTTTAAATCTGCGAACGACACGTAAGTGCAGATGGAAAACTTGTAGAATTTACAAGCACATAGCGCGATCAGATAAAACTTCTCACCTAAGTATCGAGTGTTTCTCAAACAGAATTATCTCATAGTTGCACTCGCCGCACTGGAAGATAAAATTTATTGTATAAATTGATGTGTCGTCAAGCGAGGAACTTAGTTCAGAGGTGTGGTTCATACGTAAGTATTACTTTCAATGTTACTGGTTACCAACTATACCTTTCATATTCCCAGTAGTTTCCAATTTTTAAAACACGTAACATGCTAGGCATTCAGTTTTTTCTGTTAACTCTAGGTGAACTTCACTGAGTAAAAATTGAGTGAGTTGTTATACTTGTAATCAAGTGTTTTTTTTTGCAAAGATGTGTGACCTCGAGTTGAACATTGGCGTGCTTATGCTTTGCATTGATTGTGATGGTATTTTCCAGAGTCAATATATTTCCACAAACTTCCAACTTTTTTCGTTCAAAATTATAGTTTTTAATTCCGTAAATAAGTCAAGATTCAAGAATATACTCTTTTAAAGTGATATTTTCGTGCTGGATCCATTTTTAATATAAAATTTTTGGGCATTGTTACCACCCAAAATCTAATGAAAACCAAATAGGAATCCATAGAGGTGTAGAAGGGGTGGAAATTTTTCGGCAGTTCAGAAAATAAACGTATGATCTACAACCCTAAAATAATGTAAATATACCTGTGAATAAAGCAAAATTTCAAGAAGAATTAACATTATTTATAGAATTCCATCAAACAGAAAACACAAATTTGTTTAATTATCATGCATTAATAGTTTAAATTTCCAAAAACGTAGTATGATTTAAATGTTGCTTGAATTCTTACCCATCCCCTTTTCACAATGGTGAATAGGAAGGTGACGAAGTAACTAAATGTCTGTGTTTTAAGATATATATGAAATATTTTGAAATAATTTTGTTCAAATCTCTTCTAGGCAAAAGTTTATATTTACTTGACATCTGCAGCAAACTTTTATGGATTTTTGTAAACAATCCATTCGACTCTAACTCTTTCTGGTCGCAATCTCCATTAAATTTGTTAAATATATTAATTTTGGATGACATACTTGCACTTGACTCAACTCTTTGCAGTATTTACATAAATTATACTTTTTTAAAGCATTCCGTTTTTCACAAAATGTTTAACGCAAATGCTTTCATTAAAGGTGAGTTTAAACAGCAAATAAAATAAAATAAGGAACAAAATGAGAAAGATAAACATATAGATCCTTATGAAAGCGTTCATACAAGAAATAATATAAAATAAGAATAACAACAAAAGATGCCATCTTTCACTATTTTATTTGGAAACTGATAATGCGCATGACCGAAATATTTTCTGTACTTAACGTTCCATGTTTGAAATTATTTTAACTTCTTTCCTTACAATAACAACCTCAGAATATTATTTACTAGTAATCTTTGCTATATGTAATAGAATCAAAATTTAAAATATCAACAATTAGGAGGTTAGTTACTGTAGCTACTGTCAAAACGAAATTGTGATATTCACAGAACACAAAAGTCATTGTCAAAAAAGCTGAAATTTGATTGGTTCATTCTTTTTTCTTATTTTATTTCAGTCATCTGTATGAACACACTTTTACTGTCCCTATTCTTAATTGGACGGCGTTATGCAGAAAGCTACCAACCCTCAATAGTGACGAACTGAGATAATCAGCTATAAAGTTTTAATTGATTCAACAAATCTGTAGGTCGTTTAGCTACTACTCTGTAACTTTTTTTTGATCTGAGATATGTCGTTTGATATCTTAGGTATGTTTTAATATTCCAAATATAAAATAGAGGTGAAAATGGCGACTTTTTATGGATTGGTTGGTTTTTGCATTTTGCAGAGCGGGTAATTAAAGCAAAAGATACAATATGAGAAATAATTAAATTTCATTCTATTCTACATCCTCTGGGGTATATAATCAGTTGGGGGTTGGTAGGTTTTCACAGAATGAAGAACGCATATTTTATCACCCAAATACGCACCCAACTCAATATTTGTTATATTGTCGGTTGGTAGCTTTCTGCATAACTACGTCCAATTAGTTTCTTATTTTAATCTTATCTTATTTTATATGCTGTTTGAACTCTCCTTAAATGTTTCACACAAGAATATTTGATGATTTACTATACAGAAACTCAGTATAGGTATAGTAGTAGTTTACCAATATGAACGTCATCTAGCAAAAATGGCCGCCTATTTATCACGGTCACGAACCATGTTGATTATGTTGATAATGAATTTTTTACATTAAAAGTGTTATGGATTACAAAAATACATTTTTATCAACTTCAGTGACCTAAAATTATGAAAGGCGATAGACTGAACCCATCTGAGTTTTAACATTTGGTGTAACTGAAGTTGGTAAATTTTTTTATTTAACGAAATTTGGTAGATATACCTACATAGGAATTTATTCGAAATTGCGACATGTTACTTGTAAAAATATATTTCTACCACCAAAGGGCGATAGACTAGGACATTTCAGTTTTAGCATTTGATTTAACTGAAGTTATTTTTTTTATTCAACGAAATATAGTGGATATGACAATCAGAGAAATTAATTTGAAATGACAGGTTGAATTAATATGTTTTTAAATTTTTTTTTATTCCTGGAAATTTTTTTCTCGGGCACGAATATTTACATAATATTTTCGAAATATTCGCGCCCTCTAGAAAATTTCCGGAAATAATTTAAGCTCTGGTGATATTATGAGTGAAATTTTTCAGATTTTTTAAGAGTCACCAGTGATTGCTTGGCTAGATTTCAATAGAAAAAATACCACTCTCATACCAGAAAAGGTCTAGAACCAGGTAAACGTGGTCCCTCCTTTTTATATCTTGAACGGGTCATCTCAAAAAATTGAAACTTGAAATAGTGGAATTGATGCATCAATATGAATACTATATTTTGGAGTAAAATTGACCCAAAAATTTCAAGATAGCGACTGGGCGCCACCTGGAAAAAATAATTGAATGGAAAGGGGGTCTTGTGATACATCATTTTGAAGCTTCTGACGAATACTTCACAACCCCAGAATATGGTCAATATCTTTACCTACTACAAAACGGCGGATTATTTAATTATTACCTGCACACTTTGACGTTTGATGCTCGAAATGGTTGCCTTAAACGTCTTGATATAAGAACAGCCTATCAGATATTTAATGTCGAACATATTCGAACACAGCAACATCGATATTTCTACAAATATTTATTATTCTCTTCCGTTCATTCATTATTGAAGCAGGTTTAGTTCCATACACCTTCTGCTTCGAATACCCCCATAAAAACATCTAGAGGTGCCAAATTTGGCAAGCGGGCTAGTACCTTGATAGCCAATCCAACGACCATGGAAGGTATTATCCAAATAGTTCCTTACTTGTCTGGAGTTATGTGGTGGTGCTCCATCTTGATGGAATAATAATATCCATATCGGATTCACCTCGACGATTTCGGTTTTCAAAGGCAACAGTCGTTGCCAGCATATTCAAATACCATTCCCCTGTTGAATTTTGTTCAGTTGACCATTTTGGATATAGTTTTCGTGGTACCTATCTACTTATAAAATCAGAAACTGAACGAGAATATTTGAACTGAACCGACATTTTTGGCTTCTTTTATGAACAAAAAATAACCTATCAAACCTTATCGGGTTGTTGGGATTGCCATATGACAGAGAAAAACGACTATTTCTAGAAAAATCGATATTAATGTGTTTGTTTTCAGGTAATTATTGAATATTCCGCCATTTTGTAGTAGTTTGAAGATATTGACTTCATATTCTAGGGTTTTGAAGTAATCGTCAGAAGCTTCAAAATGATGTACCACAAGACCCCTCTTTCCTTTCATTATAGTCGCCATTTTGAAAATTCTATGTGTCAATTAATTTTACTCCAAAATATAGTATTCATGAATCAATTTCATTATCCCAAGTTTAAATTTTTTGGGTTGACCCGTTCAAAGAATAAGAGAGAGGGGACATTGAAGAAATGCCCTATATAGTGATAGGACTATTGAAGTACATTATATAATTAAATAAGAGCACTTACATTGTGCTCCCAACATAAAATGCCAAATTCAATTCTTCATTGATTTTTTTCATAGGTTTTCTTGCTAGAACTGAATAGTCAAAATGGCATCCACATACAGACTCCACTATTTTGATCTCACCGGAGCGGGAGAACCAATAAGGATGATCTTGAGCTATGGCGGACTGAAATTTGAAGATGTTCGCGTTAAGTATGAAGAATGGCCCAAAATCAAACCGAGTAAGTGGATACACTATAGCCACAAAGCGTATCCTAGGTTAAAATAGTCGAAATCTCAGTTATAAGTTAACGCATCAGGGACTTGTATTTTCATTTCAGAATGTAGACCTCCCTACATTTCCAAGGAAGAATCATTCTGGTGAACATTAGATATTCTTCCAATAAATGCAGGTGTTCTACAGGGTTCAGTTCTGGCGCCCACTTTGTTTCTGCTTCATATCAATGATTTGCTCGGAAAAACATCTTGTTCAGTACATAGTTTTTCGGACGACAGTATTTATATTTTCATATTAGTTTTTCTTCCAGAGTCCCCATACCAGCTCGAGAAACAAAAATTCAAAGAAACATTCAGCTCAATAAAATCAACGATGACTTGGTAAAAATAAGAGAATGGGGTAAGATGAACTTGGTGGAATTTAATGCTGGAATAACTCAGGCCCATGTCTCTTCTCAAGGAAAGCCGATCTATCATCATCTAGTATTTAGATGTCAGGAGTAACTATTCCCAAAAAGTCAAGTATCTCGATGCTAAGAATTACGATCATAAATATTCTCTCATGGGAGAACCATGTGAGATCAATCGCAAAAAATGCTTTCCAGAAACTTGGATTTCTATTTAGTACGAAGAAGTACTCCACTCTCCACTCTCGTTAGTTTCTGATAATCTACAAGTCTCAGATACTCCCTGTCTTGGAATGTAGTTCTCATATATGGAGTTTGGCACGAAAACATTCATTGAAGCTTTTCGATTCTATTCAGAGGAAGGCAATCCGTCTTGTTGGTGATTCTTCGCTCACAGACTCGCCCACTTCATTGTAGCATCGTGGAAGGGTCGGAGACTTGTCTCTCTTCTATAGATATTTTCACGGTCTTCTGAATTGTTATCAATCGTTCCACCCTTGGCAATATCTACACGGATGACTCGACCCGTACAGAACTCCCACCCCTCTGTTGTGAACTTGGAGACCTGTCGAACCTCTCTTGCTCAGGCATATTTTTTCAATAGAACAGCTGAGCTTTGGAACTCCTTGCCGATAGAGGTTTTTCCTGAGGCTTACGAACTTCAAAAATTCAAAGTGAATGTAAATTCGTATCTCCTGTCCCTTGATTCACGCGGTGTTCTTTGAACATTACAGGGCTTTCATTTCGTGTGGATTTGCATATAAAAAAAATAGTTGTTGGAACAAAGTAATAGTCATAAAATACATTCATGTAGAAACTCATAGTTAACCGCCCGTCTTCATATATCATGTATCATGCTTATCTTGTGAAGAGAAGGAAGTTTTGGGGCAGTGTTTCTTGGGTTTTTCTTCTTCGAAACAATGTTAAAAGGGTACACATTTTCTATAAGAGAAGTAACATTAAATATTTATAGCAAAGGTTCTCCGTTGATAGGTGTAAATCATTCATATAGTCGTTTAAATTCAAAAACACATAAGTGTCATTTTGGAAACCTGCCAGAACTTCATTTCATTTCCAGAAACGCCTCTGGGACAATTGCCAGTGTTGGAATTCGATGGGCATTACATTCCCCAGAGTATAGCCATTTGCAGATTCCTAGCGACCAAAGCGAATCTCAGCGGAAAAGATGCGTTCGAAAATTTGATAATCGACGCTGCTGTTGACACCATTGGCGATTTGAAGAAGAGTAAGTGGATCAAACGTTTCATTTTCTAAACTATTCCATTCAAATCCGTTAAAACCTGTTTAAATGAAATTGAAGGCAATAGGGAATATAGAATTTAAATTTGTCTCAAATATTATAATTAAAAGAAAGGTTTTCCATTCAATAACCAGTCCATGTAGAGCTTACTGTTGAATCATCTGAAAATTGAACTTCAAACAGGTGATGATCAACTGTATTGCCAAATATGTGCCAAACTATCTGACTTTTCTGAAACAACAAGTATAGCTGCTGAGGCACCAGTCAATCTAATTAAAACACTGATGCTCTTTAAACATCACTCAAGCTCTGGCAAAAGAACCAAACTCTTACGAAGATTTCAAATAGATGAATACTTCAATAATCTAGCAGACCACTATTACAATCTTCATGCAGTCATTGTTCACTGTGGTTCTGGCGTTGAATATGGTCATCATTACTCATTGGTCAAAGACGAAATGGACTGGTTTTTCTGGGTTTTCCTACAGCTGAAAAAGCAAATTGATTTTTGTTGTTGTTTCATCATCTGTATCACTTTTGTTTCGTGACAGAATGTAGAAATTGTTTGGTACTTCATGTTCAGAGGTGTGTTTTTCATAATGAATCAGAAAAGAAATAGCAAAAGTTTTTTTTTGTATTCATTCTCATGTTTGGTATTTCAGAACTGGCAGATTGGGCTTTTGAGGGAAACGAAGAGAAGAAAAAGGCCCTGGAAAAAGAATTATTCGAGGAAAAAGTGCCATTTTTACTCAAGAAGTTGGACGAAAAAGCCGGGAAAAATGGTGGATACATCGCCTTAGACAGAGTAAGTATAGAAACCTGTCAAGAATTTCCATTAATTCCCTTCTGAATTGGTTTTTACTAATTAGTGCTTTTCCGGCTAATACCAAGCCCGATATTGAATAACGTGATATTTTGAGTGGTTCTTCAATTTTTCGAAAGTTTTCTTCTTTCCAATCAGTAGAAATCTTTTCGATAAAAAATAGTTCCGGTTATGATATTTTTGAAATAATCAATTTCAATTATCTTTAAAGTTCTTTGTCAACCATTCTAGGTCATTCATATGGTTTGACAAATTTTGTGAACCCTTCCCCCCCCTCCTATTTTCTCGACACCATATTTTAATCTTCACGACTAATCAGTCAGTGGGCCGGCTTGGAAACTGCGAAACATGGACGGATTAAAGAAGTTGGATGAAACGTTGAAGCCAGTATCCAACATCCAACATCTAACATCCGTCAAAAACAACTTCTTTCCTGGCAAATATCAAGATGTTGCATTATAGACAGGTGGACACAGATTCAGATATAATTCAATGCATTGGGTGATATTTGACAAGGAAGTAGTTGTTTTCCGACAGATGATAGCCCATCAACCTTTAGTGTGGGAAGTTGAAACTGCCTTGAAGGTATCGCCCAATTTTTTTTGTTTTCAATTTCGTGAATTGATATTTCTTTTATTTTCACTATAATCGAGTATGTCGCCTTTTCCGTCTGTTATTCCAAATAACTTCCAGGAAGGTGTTTCTAATGAATGAAAAATTACTTCACTTCTCTGTAGGTCAATTATCTAGTATGTTTTGTTGTTGAGTTCATATCAAGTTCAGTTCAATGTTTTTTGAATAGTTCCAAAAAGTTTTATGTCGGCAAATGATTCCGCTATTCCGTGATTCATTCTAGTTTACAATACATCTTCTGTATTCATTTTATAATCACATTATCATGACCTACGATCAACGTTCCACAAGTTAATTCTGAACTGAACAGAAAAAGGATTATTCAAAAATAAGCAAACATTTTCTTCAGCTCAGAATCAATCTTTTCAAAATCATTTGTTGTACTTTAAAAAGTTTGCAAGACCGAAACAAGCTTGTGTTGATTTAGAATGAAATGTTATTCTAGGTAATGAAATATTATTTTTATTTTTTTTTAACCTTGTAAAAGTATCTCATACGTGGTACCTATTTGGTTCAAGTTCCGTTTACTTGGTCCATAGATTGAGCAAAAAAAAGCGACTTTTGTGTGAAACAACGCCTTCTGTTAATCAATCAAAAGTTAATGATTAATATATACAATACAAAAGGGAGTGTTGGCTAATTTTTTATGAAGCTGCTCTAAAGAAATTTCGTTTTTCTTCATTAATTTGGGAAAAGTTTATAGTTCTCAAAACTTCTCAACACTTTTTTTTCAGTTGTCATGGGCTGATATTGTTTTCCTATCCTCGTACGAGAATTTTGTAAACTGGTTGAAGAAAGATATCTTTGCTGATTATCCGAATTTGATGAAAGTGAAACAGAACGTTCTAGCAGTGCCATCTATCAAGGAATGGATTAAGAAGCGGCCAACCAACGCAAAGGCAACCTTCGATTTGAAATCTCAAGTGTAATTTGGAAACAACAATAAATACTATTCGATATTCGATTGATTGGTTTTATTGACCAAGATGCATAAAAACTCTGGTGCGTTGACTGATACGCTTTTGTTTAGTCTGTTCGTCTCGCTCTGTGAAATCGAAGTTCGCTTACATTTTTGGACGGTAGGTGATGATGCAAATGCAATTTTTCAAAGCTACTATTGCAAGCAAGCGATAGCTCGCTAGTGAATTCTGATATCGACGCGACGGTCTCATTGGCTCTGGCGTGATCTTTCGTTCACCAATAGAATCATTATATTAGTACACTAAATTTTTGTATACAATCCACCTTATAGAAAGCTAACCCCTTAAGGTGTATTTTCATGGCCCTCAACTACTGCAAGTACAGTAGCTTTTGACAGATTTCACTGCTCGAGCAGTGACCTTTAGAAGTTGAAATTTTTCAACTTCAGAGGAGCACAGCGAATGATATTTCGTTAATTTAGTAGCCATTTTGAATATCTATAAGGTCGATTGTGCATAGGCTCTTGGATTTGTTTGAAATTAGTTAAACTTTTGTCGTTTCAAATTTGTTGTTTCAATTAGTTTTTATATTCTACATAGTTTTGAATATTGTTCAGATTTGTTTTATTTAGAGGGTAGGTTAGTATTTAAAGTGTGGATACTGTTTTGTTTGGTGAGATTAAGCTAGACTAATTACTGCATTTGTGAGCATGTTCATAGCTGAGAAATAATTGTGGATTAATAGGACGTTTGTGAGGATTTTGCGCGGATTCTGAGCGTATTGACTCCTGAACAAAAATTTTATTCGAAACAAAAAGTCTGAGATTAGTACCTTCACTAGGATCAGGATGTTATTATTTCTTATTGAACAAAATATTGCTTTATTATGAATAAAATAAATATTATACAATTTCATTCAAACGAAAACACTTGAGCTTGGAAGGTAGTACTTCAAAGTACCATACAAACATCGCTATGGATTGAATAGCGATTTAGTCTAGTAATGAAATAGAACTCCATTGGGATAAACAATTCAGTTCATCCAATTCTACTTTAATTATATTGATTTTCTATATTATTATTTTCAGGTCTATTATCTGGTGAATCTTTTGAATAACTATCAATATTAAATATTGCAATGGTTATTGAAAATAATCGACAACTGTTATAGCAGCAGATTTCTGAAATATCTTGGAGTAACATTATCTATTGAAAAATTTTGATTTGCACCAAAATTGCATTATTGGTCTCATTCTCGAATATTTTTCAATAATCTTATGATATTCAAGAATCAATAGGCCACCGCAGAATAGACCTGATTGGGAATCTACTAATTGGCTCTCAGCCAAACAATGTAATTGGGTTTTTGGTATAGTATCTGGAAATCATAATCAATTACCAATATATAAATAACATAAATGACAAATGACATGAAAATCACAGATTCCACTGCTTTCAACCCCTTTTCATGGAGCTGTGAAATTTTTACTGCATTTGCAGCAAAATCTCTACGGAGCATGCGCACTTGCATTTTACTGCACTTGCAGTAAGAATTCTACTGCTCCATGAAAAGGATCATCCACAGACAAGTTCGATACTTTGATTTGAAGTATTTGTAATTTGAAAACGTTTGAAAGTTCCGATGAACTGAATATTCAATTCCATTCCATTTAGTTCTGTTCGTTTCAGTGGCGGATCCACGAGGGGGGGGGTTCAGGTCCGAACCCTCCCTATTGGGGAAATAAGAGATTTTTTTTCGAATTTTATCGGCTCCTGATTTCCAAATTTTGTTAGGGAACGAAAAAATGTCACATGAGCAAGACAAAAAAATAAAATAGAATAAATTTTTTTGCTTTAAAATTCAAGAACTTTAATCATTATTATTACATTCCATTGAAAACTAAAGAGCAGTGCTGCCATTGGATCCTTTTTGGCGGCGCAGTATTTGAAAAATTAGACTTGTTACATTTGTGATGAGTATTGTGTATGCCGGTAACGATTTGAATATACTATGTATGAGTAGAATATGCTGTTGATTAGGTTAAATCAACTCTATTCGATATAAAAAAATAAAGTTTCGAACCTACTTTACCTCCTGGCTACACTTTCAAATTTTATTCATGTCAATCTCTTTCACCTTTTTTTGAATCTTGACTAGTTGTTGCTATACGGTAGCTCATAATTTTCTGTTTATATATATATATATATATATATATATACACATTTTGAGTTATAGACCCCCCCTTGACCTGATCCTGGATCCGTCACTGGTTCGTTTCATTTCAAGTTGTACTTCCCATGTTCCGATACAACTATACTATAGTATTCATGCTATTGTTGAGTGAATTTTCATCTCTAGTTACTTTTATGATGAAGCATTTCACATTGTTTGGGGTAATAGCGCAGAATCTAATATCCATCTCCGTAATACATCAAGTAGCTCCCGAAGGTAAATTATTTCTTGGTGTTAGGAAAAACATATGATAGTGTTACGATATATCCTTTGGGTTCGCTTATTGAAACTCCAAACAACACTAAACTACTTTTATTACAATTCTCTATCACAACACAATACAATACAATCGCTCAAATTGCTCCGCTAACTTTCCAACGCTCGGTACTAAAACACTCTGATAAACAATCTGTAATAGAAATTCTTCACTTCGCCTTCTGCACTTAGCAATAACAAAGCTCTCTCCACTGAGCTTGAACTCTGATTTACTATCTGCTAAGCTCGCTCCACTTAGGCCTGAAAAACTCTGCTCAATTCTCTGCGAATAAAACTGTCTCCTCCGCGATAAAGTGTGTCCTTATATACCTGCGTACGCCTATGGAGAATCTTCGAGAGAGGCCTCGATGATGTCGTGTATCGAATTCTCCACGCGAATCAACAGTTCCTGGAAAAATGACGTTCGCTCTTTGACCCCCCCATATTATTCTGCGTAAATGATCTTCAGGGCCGGCGCTAGGAGATTCGTAACAATAGTTTCAACACATATCTCGAAAATGAAAGATAGCTTCGAAATTCACAGAATCAAAATTCATCTCAATTGATAATAGAACGTGAGATTATTCCAACGATGATGAAAACAAATTTTACCTTGTATGACCTTTCTCAACTTACTTGAGTAGAAATTCTACTATTCTAGATTTACTGATTCTTTTCCAGAATTTCCCAGTTTAACATATTTTCTTCCATATTAGTGACAATGGTTGTTACGTGCCTAGTAAAAAAGGATGTGAAAACAATAATTCAAAATCATGGAATCAAAGTTTTCTCAGGCTAGTGTTTTCAAATGCCTATAACCTACAACACTCTGCGTGTAGGAATTATGACGTAACGTTAGCAGATTCATGGAGGTCGTCTCTGTTGGCAATCTCTCAAAGGAATTCCAGTTAAAATTGTTGAAATCAGGAATGCGACAGATCGAGAATTTGGAGATACGATTTTACAGGTATAAGTCGAACGCACCAGGGATTTTATGCATCTTGATCTTAACGTTTCATCCAGAAATGTTTTTGAATATGTTATTTATGTATAAGTAATTTCTAGCTGAATTCTCGATTACAAAATAGAAATACTGAACTTGAAAATGTGAAATTCACGGTTATATATATATTTTTTATTTAAATTCATTCATTCATTTATTTGAATGAAAGGTAGATTTCTAGTCTAGTGCGGAAAAAGACTCGTTCTTCCACTCTGTCATAAAGATGTCCACAACACAAATCGGAGACGATGATGGTTTTCATCACTATGACCACTAGTGATATGTTACAATCTCCCTATAGTAAGTTTGAAAGTTCTACTTGGAACGCTATCATTTTTATTCGTTAATGTTATTCTCAACTTGATTTTTGATTTTTATTCCTATTAATCGTAGTTTGAAATTGTTTTTTTTTTTGGCTAAATTGTACTTTATGGGGTAGGTACAGATTTTCAAAATATTTTCTAGAATAATACTACATAATGGTAGGAATTCAGTAAACTTTTTATTATCAATTCTCATTTCTTCAATCATATTGTATTCTATTTTCGAGTTGAAATAGTTATTTTGGTGAAAATTGTGTTTAGACCCCCTGAACAAATGATTGAAATGAAATTTCTGGGGCTCTCAACTAGTTTCGGAGATATTATAAGCATTTTTCCATTTTTCACTACAAGAATGACGATTTATATTTTAGAGTCACGAAGTGAAAAATGCTTATTATTTGGTTGAAAAATGATGAAGAAGGTGGAATCAGTTGTGTAAATTGTGCTGATAGAAAGAAGGAGGAATTTCGAGTGGAATTAGCTGAAAAAGAAACATATGCGTCAACTCCGGTTTTCCTGTCTTTGGGGAGCTGTATCTCTGGAACTAGTTGAGAGCCCTAAAAATTTCATTTGAATTTTTTGTTCAGGATGCCCAAATACGTAAGCTCCACCAAAATGTTATTTTTTCGAGGCGGAGCCCGATAAACGGAATTTTAACCAATTTTTCAGCATTACTTACCTTTTTCACTTTCTGTGATTTCAATTCATTACTTTTATTTTTTTTAACTTTTTCTGTTGGATTTGTTCACTTCCTTGGTTAAACATGATAAAGATGCTAGAGGAATGTGTACCGGGCACCTAACGAACGATGATCGTTTTCTTGGTGCAAAAAAGAAGGCGGAATATGCCCTATACGAATTTCAAAGGGCCATAACTTCGGAAGGAAGGGAGTACGCTGCGTTTTGACCTCGGATTCGTGTTCAACAACACAAAATACATAATTTGGTACCAATTTTTTTTTCGAAACGAGATGCTGCCCATAGACATTACAACCAATGGTCTGTCTTTTATGACAGTTTTCCATTTAACACGATGCGTAATACCTAAGAGAGAGAGAGGCTATGTAAATTAAAGTAATATTGTGAAGGACAGAATTTTAATTCTATACTTGAATTACTCTATCCTTCATAACCTCTTTCTCTGCTACATTGAGGAAGGAATGCGCTTAGAGGTTATACTTTAAGTATTCTATCATGCTCTACCATGTTAGGCCTAGTCCATTAGTTGTAATTAAGATGCCTAGGAAACCCTGGTGTATCTAGTGATTCGATATTGTTTAGAATTTCTTGGCAAAAAACAATCGACGATTACAAAAGCTTTCTGATTTTTGTATAGGGGGCGTTATATGAGCATTTTCGAAAATCTGTCAAATGTCGGTTTTGTCAGATTGACGTAACTTTGAGGTTCATTGTTGTCAATGAAAACTGAAATTATTTCTTCGCATTCAACAGTGTTTGAAAGTCTATATAAGTAGAATAAGTTTTGAAGTTATTACATGTACTTTTTCACGATGTGTAGAAGATTTCGTATTTTGTGTGGTCAGTCAAAATCTGGGATCCAAATATTCTTTTTTATTCAGTACCTAAGGTAAGTACAAAACAAATCGCTTCAAAATAATAACAAGAATGTAGCGTTGTAGCTAATTTTATTCGTTTCAGCTTGAGCGAAAGTCTCATCGAGGAGGAAACATCTGTAGCTCTTATCAATGAGATATTGAAAACAAAGTTTTGTTTAAATAAAGGAAATATCGATGTGATACGTATTTTGAACCGTTGCATAACTGATGTGTGTATCCCCAATTCCAAGACAGTCTATCACTTTCAATACACTGATAGCATGAACTTTTCGTACATTCCACGTTACATGCACGTTTTCTGAAACGCATTTAATTGGCTGTCAGGGCTGTCAAAATCTCAGTAGGCAAATAATATACAGTGGTAGAATATTCGGTTGCACATTCCTCTCTACTGAAAATTAAGCTTCATATGGTATATGACTGATCGCCATCTACTATAGCGATCTGTAGCTTTTGCGATCTCAGAAATCAAGCAATCGGTTTTCGTCAAGTTTATCCCAAAATTATTCAGGTATAAGTAGATACACCAGGGTTTCCTAGGCATCTTAGTTGTAATGTCTATGATGCTGCCCGATGAACGAACTTTAAAAAAAATCAACACCACAGAAAACGACTTTGAAACAACATTCACTGTACTACTATCGCTATGATACCATGGCCGTCGAAACTGACAACTTCAGTTTGCGATGAATGCTGTCATTTTGGTCAAAATTACCCGGTTCGGAGAAAGCATATAAATGAAATACATACACTCAGTAATGGCCGACTACATAAAACCTCTAATAACCAGCGATCACAGGCGTCAGACCGACACCAAGGACAAAATAGCTGCTAAAGAGGAGGAAAAAAAGGTAGTACCGTCTGGCATGGGGGACTTCGAGTACCACGAGCTGCCGCTGGAGATCACCAGCCAGATAGAGGAGGAACATTTCGACAGGATCTCGAGGAAAACGAAAAACCTAGTGACGAAAATCGAATACGAGCTTGCGCAGAATTTTGAGGAGCAAAAGTGTCTGGAGAATCGCATAAACACCTACGAGGGGGAACTGCAGAAGAGGAAGAATCTCTACGATCTCTGCTCGGCTCTCTTCGATGAGCAGCTCAGAGAAATCGAGAAGTACGCCGAGAACATGAAGAGGTTTGACGACACCATAAGCCACCACGAAGAAGTGTTGGATTCCTGGCAGTGCCTCATGGAGGAGTTCAGGAAGATTCCGGAGGAGTGCATGTGATTGATACCTTTTCATTGTGTGAATGTCTATGAGTTATTTGATATCTCAATAAAATCATTTTTCAGCAAGGTGTTTTTTAGAGTATGAGTCAGTTCAGTGTGTGAAGTGTCGAATTAGTTCGTTACGAGTTTTCCATTGACATAGAGTTTTATACTAGACTACCTGAAAAGATATTAGGCAATCCATAGGACATCGAATTACCATGGAAACCAACAATCCAAGTAGAACTTCGCGAGACCAAGACCAAGACTGATCAATCTTAGTCTTAGTACAGGTAATAGGGAGCCAGCTACTCGTGTCCATAATGCATAATTAGGCAGGAGTTATTTTATTTCATAGATAGTTGCAGTCTGACGTACTTAACCTAAGAACACAAAATACTTACAAAAATTTTGTGAAAAAACGTTTGGGCCTGTATCTCCGTAACCGTGCACTTGAGGCCCACAATTATGAGGACTTTTTTTATGGATAATTAAATTTTCTATCTTTTTTATCCGATAATTTTTTTCGTAGCACTTACCGTTCACGACTTATATTATTATTACTTTTTGTTTATTCACTTTTTCACCGATATCTCTTCTTCTTCAAATAATTGTTTAAACAATAAATTAATTATAATAAAACTTTTAAATCGATAAATTTTCTACAACTTTTAATCAGAACTTTTTTCTCTAAAGGTAATATTTTCGAAGTTACAACGCGTTTATTTCAATCCTCTTGTATCTGGGAGATCAACTAGAGTGCATTTCATGCAAATGCAAAACTGGCTGTGGCAGAGCCTGTGAGTGCCGAAAAGCAGGATTGGACTGTACGGTAATCTGTGAGAACTGCCCAGATGAAATGTGCACTAATCAGCTGAAAGTAATCGTCAACAACACAGAATTGTGCGACATCGATGGAGATATTGGTGATGATTCTAACGACAAATTAATAGAGGCGTTACAATCTTTATATGCCACTGACGAAGATAACGAAGAGGAAGAGGAGAATGTAACCAACATCGAAAATTCACCACCCTCGAAACGCCAAAGAGTCAGAGAAGAGATATGATTCATTTTGGTATACATTTGTAAAAATTAATTTCACTTATATTCTTCAATAAATATTTCATTCTTTTATTTGCGTGTTTAATTATGGAAGTAGTTTTCAAATTGTAGAAAAGACAAAGATGGTGGGGGTGTTGCCATATTCGTTAAAAATAATCATGATTTCGTGATAGGAAGTGCAAGAATCAAAAAAATTCAAGATGTTTTCGAATATGCAGCTATTGAAGTCATTGCTTTTGACCTCAGATTATTCATAAATTGCTTCTACAGGCCACCAGCTTCCGATAGTAAAATTTTTCTTACACAAATGGAATTATATCTTGAAACATTCAATCACAAAAATCCAAAGTCGATTAATGTTAAATGTGGTGACTTTAACTTCAATTTTGATGAAGATGTGCATGACGGTGAAGCAAAAATGCTTCGTAATCTATTTTCGGCATATGGACTAAAACAATGTATCTTTGAGTATACAAGGTTACAGGGAAACAGTAAGTCTATAGTTGATAATATCTTTTCGTCAGTTGAAACTGGAATTGAAAGTGAAGTTTTGCATATCGACTTCTCTGATCATGCTCTCCAGTATATCTCATTGCCGACAAATTTCGTTCTTACTGAAGAGTCCCATTATATTCCGAAAAGACATTTTAACGATCAAAATATCCAAAATTTTAATAATTTATTATCACAGGTAGATTGGAATTTTTTATACTTCAGCAGCTTTGACTTTGATACCAAATTCTCCCATTTCTATGATATCTTTTTTCAAGCTTTCGATGTTTCTTTTCCTAAACTGTTTCAAAAAATCAAACATAACCAGAATAAAAGTGAATTCAAACCTTGGATAACCAAAGATATTGTTGATGAAGGTATATTACTCAGAGATCTATATAATTTGATGAAGAAGCAAACTGATGAATATTTAACTGATCAGTATAGGAAACTCTTGAAAGATCATAGACATAAAACTGAACAGGCTAAAAAAAACATTTCAATGATCAATTCCTCAATGCTCAAAATGAGTCCAAAGTTGCCAGGACTATCATCAAAGAGAATACACCTATCAATGACAAACCGAAATATTTACCTAGCTACTTCAATATTGGTGATGATATGCTTGTTGGTGATGGCCCCGGAATATCTCAAGCCTTCAATAATTTTTTTATCGATTCTGTCGAGTCATTAATAAATAGCACTGCTCCTGGTGGCCCGGAATATCGCAGTATGAAAAATGAGAGTCTTTTTCTCTATCCCATTGATGAAAGTGAACTCCTGGATATTATTAAATCAGCTTCTTCCAAAAATTCCAGTGGTATTGATGAATTACCAGGGCGCATTTTATTAAAGGTTGCTTCCAATATAATCGATCCTCTTATTTATTTAATCAACTTATCTTTCTCTGAAGGAATTTTTCCATCCCGTCTTAAGCATGCAATGGTTGTTCCAGTGTACAAGAAAAGTGATAAGCATGTGATTTCGAACTACAGGGGCATTGCGTTATTATCTCCATTTTCAAAAATATTTGAAAAATCATATCAAAACAGGCTAGTATCCTTTTTAAATAAATAAAAAATCCTGTCTGGCAGTCAATTTGGTTTTCGAATCGATTTTTCAACCAATGGTGAAAAAACATTAAGTATTCTCTTTGACTTGACACGAGCATTCGATACCATACATCACGGTCTTCTTCTTGATAAACTTCATGACCTAGGTGTTCGAGGTTCAAGACTAAAGTGGATTGAAAATTATTTAACAGGTCGTACACAAACTGTTAAAGTTAAGCTCGAGACTGGAACATTTTTTTCTGAAACTCGACACATAGTCACAGGTGTACCACAAGGTAGTGTTTTGGGACCAACACTTTTTATTCTATTTGTGAATGACCTTTCAAAAATCAATGATCCAAATAGCTCCATACAATTTGCGGATGACACTTCTTTTACTGTCAGTGGTGCAATATGTGAAACATTGTCAGTTAGAGCAAATAAAGCGGTATCCAACATGCGAATATATTGTTCTGAGAATGGCTTGGTTTTGAATGATCTCAAGACCAACACCATTCTTTTTCCAATTCAGGAAACTGAATGTATTGTATTGGTTAGGACTGAGGAGAAAACTATAGAACAGAAAAGTTTCACAAAATTCTTAGGACTTTTTATCGATTCCCAGCTCAATTGGAATCACCAAGTTGATTTCATATTGAATAAATTAGCAAAACATTGTTTTGTTTTATGGAATATTCGCAATTATGTTTCCATCGATATTCTCAAGAGTTATTATTACGCATATGTGTACTCCACCCTCAACTACTGCATCATATGTTTTGGTAACTGTAATAGAATCAATGAACTCTTAGTTTTACAAAAAAAAATCATCAGAACAATCTGTTTCAGAAAACCTCTTGATTCTTGTAAACCATTATTTGCAAAGTTGAACATATTGACTGTCACTTGCATGTATATCTTTAACTGTGTCACCTATGTTAAAACTCATTGCATCAAGTTCCAGAACAGAGATGAAACCCGTCTTTTTTCAGGTTTCACCCTGAGGAAGAATTATAACATCATAATTCCTACTCATAAATTATCCAAGGTCTCTAATGGCCCTCATGTTATGTCCATAAAAATATATAATAAACTTCCAACATCTGTGAAAAATATCAGCAGTATAAAGATATTCAAACAAAACGTTCGAAAACTATTATGTGAAAAGATATTCTATTCTCTCGATGAATATTTTCAATCCGATTTGGGATTTTAATTTTCAAAATATTTATTGTCTTGTTTACCAATATTTATAATATTTTTTTGTACTTTTTAAATTTTGACTTCATTGTAAACGTTATGTCTCCACATTGTTGATCTTATCCCTTGTTATGTATTCCTAATTTCTTTAATTTTATTGAAACTGTTAAATTTATTCAGCAAGTTTTATAATAGTGAGTTGATGTATTGTATATTGTATGTGACATTTTCCATGCCTTACACAGGTCGACGGAAATAAAGATTTTTGATTTTGATTTTAAATCAATTCTAGTAATATTTAATTGTATAAAAGAAAAAATTTTAATGGGTATTCGCTATTTCTTGCAGGTAAGAACTTGAATTATCAATTATTTCTTAAATCAAAAAAATTCTAAAATTCATATTTTTTTTATTATGTATCGGATTCGCTACATCATTACGCTATGCACACTTCGTTCTTGATAACCTTGTACTCGGTAGTACAACATTGAACGCGTTGTAACTTCAAAAATATTAACTTCAGAGAAAAAAGCTTTGAATAAAAGTTGTAGAAAATTAATCGATTTGAAAGTTTTTTATAAACAATTTATTGTTTAAACAATTATTTAAAGAAATATCGGTAAAAAAGTGAATTAACAAAAAGTAGTAATAATATAAGTCGTGAACGGTAAGTGCTACAAAAAAATTATTGAATAAAAAAGATAGGAAATTTAATTATCTATAAAAAAGGTCCTGATAATTGTGGGCCTAAAGTGCACGGTTACGGAAATACAGGTCCAAACGTTTTTTCACAAAATGGCGGCACTTCCGTTCGCCATTTTTGTAAGTATTTTGTATTTTTAGGTTAAGTACGTCAGGCTGCAACTATCTATGCAATAAAAAAACTCCTGCCTAATTTTGCAAAACAAAATACTCTATTACCTGTATTATCTTGGTCTCGATAAATAAATGTTGTCTTGGTCTTGATTTTTCAAGACCAAGACGAGACTGCCTTAGTCTTCTACTTGGTCTCAATAGTCTTGGTCATGGATCAAAATGCGTCTAGAAATTTCAATAATTCAATTCAATTGTCCAACAGTTTATTTGCATTTCGTATTTCTCAGTCTTTAACTATGGTCAATTTGTAAGGCTAAAGTAAGCGAAATAAATTTCTCATTTCACCATGAGAATATAATTTTTAAGAAATCTTAAATAAATATTCAATTAGACCCACACAGCGCACAGGCTGAGAGGCCAGAAAAAAGGTTCAAAAGGGTTGGAATGTTGATTCGGTTTTTATTGACCATTTTACAGTGGATTGTGTGATGAGCAGTGAGATGCAGATGCAGCAGAAGGCTGGAATCGGAATCCAGAAGAAATTGCAATACTTATTATAGTGAGAGTGGGGAAATATCACATAGCTGATCAAATATATTGGTAGTAATTCATTATTTTTATTCAGTTTCGAACTGTGGTGGGTGCAACAGAGCAACTTAGACTAATTTGTATCTATGTTTTTCAATGAATAAATATTGTTACGATTCTCCTAGCGCTCTCCTAGCGCCGGCCCTGACGAGATCGTAAACGCAGATGAGGGATCGCGTCGTAGCGAACGTCATTTTTCAGGAACTGTTTATTGCCGCCTGGAGAATTCGAGACACCTCATCGGGGCTTCTCTCGAGGATTCTCGATAGGTACGCAGTTATATATACGGGAGAGACTTCGTCGCGGACAGAGTCAGTTATTCAGAGGGTTAGTTATTTGTAGAGTTGGTTATTCGGAGAGTTAGTTACGAGACAAGTTTTTATTCGGAGAAGAGTTAGTTATTCGGAAGTTTTTATTCAGAGCTAATTGGAGCGAGTTCAGTGGAGCTAAGTGGAGAGAGTTTTTTATTGCTGAGTACAAGTAGTCGACGTGTAGAATTTGTAGTCCAGAGGGTTTAAGTACCGAGCATTGGAAGGTTATCGCAGCGATTTAAGTGATTGTGTTGTATTGTATTGTGATAGAGAGTTATAATAAAAGAAGTTCAGTGTTGTTTGGTGTTTCAATCATCGAACCTAAGGAAAATCGTAACAGTAGTGTCCGGATTGAGATTTTGCAAGTATATATCGTAACAATATGTTATCTACCTTCTATGCGGTATTTTCAAACATAAATATAACTCACATACAGGGTGAGTTAATAGTTAATAAAAAAAAATCATTGCTAAGTTGAGCTGGAGGTGACAACAATGCAGTATCAAAAATATTTCAAAAAATTTCAAATTGAAACCAAATAACTTTTGTATTATTTTTTTTCTTTTTTCAAAAGTGGGAGGTACGGTCTTACAACAAACACCTATTTGTTGTAAACTGTAAAATTGCAATACTGAATTTGAAAAATGTATTTTCGATTTGTAGTGAACAATAATTGAAAACCATTTGAAAAACAAGTAGTTGAAATGAATTGCCATAACATTTTTCATCAGTTTTTTCTCAATATTGAGTAAATTTAATTTCATTATTTTTCTTTCGTGACCAAGACCAAGATTCTTGGGGGAGAGTCTTGGTCTAATGAGTCGAGTCTTGTTCTCGTGGTCTTGGTCTCATTACAAGACTACTCTCTATCCAAGAGCTACCAGTTTCTTCATTCGAAGAATCACTATTTCAATACAAAGAGGAAATGCGGCTTATTGTTTCGGGACAATTCCTAATTCCATAACTCTCGATTAAGTTTTCATGATTCCTCTCGTTTCCAAATCACAACATTCTGACAAACAGAAAGTTTCTTCCGTTTCCGATACTTTTCATTGATAAATAAAGTTTCATGGTTTGTGTGAGAGTCGAGAGAAAACTTCTATTCAATGTTTCATCTACCACCGCATTTTCAAATTTTTCGAATTTGATGTGAAAATGAACCAAGTTTTCAATTTTGAAAATGAGAAAGCTTCCTTATACTCGTTACTTGAAAAGTTGCATCGAGATCTCCAAGCATTTGACATTGATTATTCAATTTTTTATTCAGTAAAAATCCCATTCTATATTTTGTCTTGATATCTCAAACTTTAGCCCACTTATCCAACAAATTGCTATCAGTTTCGTTCCAAATTTCATCCAGTAATATCCACCCTTGTGCCGCTGTAGTGAGTACATAAGAATTTGCAGGATCCTTCAAATTTGAATACGCTCCTATAACCAATGATTGACACAAGCGAGCAGCAATGCATACCTGAAATGATAATAACAGTCAATGTTTCGTGTCAAGAAAGATTTTTTATCGTTCCAAACAAAATAAAAATTTGGAATATTGACATTATGATCTCTTTGGAATAATGCAATATTTATGCAATATGGATTTTTTTCTATGAAAAGTGGAAAAACACTACTGCCATGTCTAGGACCGGTCAACGCTATAAACATGGCATCAGGGCCATTTTGTGTTCTATGAATGAAATATCGAATTATATGTATTACATTTGGAAGCCTTGTCTTAGTATCGAGGCCTCTTAGACTATTACTTTTCTCACCCTCAACAAAGCCAGCTCTACATCCGGAACTTTCCTGACTGCAGAATACCCAGCCAAAACATATCCACCTGCATAGACATCCTTATCAATCAACATCATGTAGCACATAGTAATAGCTAGTTCGAACAGATAACAAGCGATGTGCGTATCTCCAAAATCAATCACAGCCTTCAGTTCGAACTCTCCATTGTTTTCTTCCACTATCAGGTTCTGCTCGTTGAAGTCCCCATGGATCAAACCCCTTTCCAAGGTGTCAGAAACTGTGAGCACGTGAGACTGGAACTTTTGGACGACGTCTTTCACTAGTTGCTTCTTTCTTTCGTCTGTAATGACGAAGAGGAATTGGAGTATCTCTGGTACTGACTCCAGCATCCATAGCGTCTTGTGGTTGTGGTAAGCTGGATGGTGGAAGCTCTGAAAATTGCCAAACACTTTTTTTTAATCGACAAGCATATCCCAGTTACTAGTGGTAATGGAGAAAAATATGCCAAACACATATAAATGCAATCTAATGAAATTTGGTTCAGTTAATAGTAATATTTCATAGGAGTGGAGAAAATAGACGTATAATGAAAAACTATTGTCGCTATTGAAGAATAAACATACAATTATATGATGTCAGTATTCATAGCAATCATCAGTTCTGTAATCGCGAGAATAAATGAAAATTGATATGTCAATTTATTCAAATCAGATCAGCTTCAGATTGAACTTTTCGAAACTACTCGATGTTTTTACTGAGGAAGCTCCATAATTCATCCATAGTGGAATTTGCTTCCACTACCTATTTTTCCTTCGTTGTGTCAAGAAATCCTACAATTGCTATCTATTGGATACAAATTTCGTGGGCATGGTACACGAATTTAGAAAAAAGTGACTACTATGTGGATCAGCGCCTGTCGCGCCATATAGTCAGGGAGTAGCTGTTTAAGATAGGCTCTTGCTTCCTTTTTGTGAGTGAATCAAACGTCTATGAATGATATACACATTTCAACAGAGAGTGCTTGATTTTGTTATGTTACGTCTTTCAAAAAGCCAAGATGTACTTCCTGAAAATGAATAAGAGTATGTCGAATACTTCTCCATATGGAAAACATTGCGTGGCGCAGCTGCCAAGAGTATCATTCAAAATTAAAAGAGGTCTTGTGATACCTCGCTTGAAGAGTATTTTGATTCTCTTTCCAAGATTGGTTTGATTTGGAGAATCAAAGATATTATTTCAATGAATATAATTATTTCAATAGTAGTTTATTACAAAACCTGAACTGATATTAATATATCTTCAAAATTTTCACCATTGTATATTGCCTTAGAAACGGGGTGAATATTGCTTGTTTAATAACATTATTTGAATATTTCTAGTAAAAAAATCAATGTTTCTCAACAATCTGTGGTTTTCAGGTAGATATAATGAAAATATCGTTCAGTACACTTCCATCATAGTATATTTGTTCAGAGGGCAAGGAGTTATAGTAATTTTCCACGATTACAAAGTTTGCAGAATGAGACGTGGAAAATTAGAATTCCCTGCCAATTATACACTATACTCTTTCTACTGCTATAACAGAAAATAGTGAAATGATTTAAATCATACGAGTGGGAAATCTTATTCATTATTTTCAAATCAAATTTTATTCAGAATTTCCATTGAGGTACAATTAACAAGTAAATAGTGCAGTCATTGCTTAAAATTTGACATTCAATGAAAAACCTGATTCACTGTGTAATAAAAACTACAGCTGTAACACAACTGAATCGTTGTTCCATCAGGTGGGAAATGAAACAATTGAGATAGAGCAGTTTAGTGTTAAAGCCGTAGAAAAACACTGTTTTCCGTCACATCTGTCTCACAGATTTGTTCAATTCTGGTATGGATGTCCTGAGGTAGGAAGTAGAAGCAATGTTTGATTTCTTTGCCCTAAGAAAAAAAATTCATTCTCGGAGACATCAGCAAAGATATCTCAAGTAGCAATTCTGATTCCAGTTGACTGAAAGATATTTATCTCTCAAACGGTTTTCGTTTATGCAACTATTTCTACGAGAGACTTCAATGATTCGTCAAGCTTAATTGATCACATATTGACAAATAGTATTAAGTCATCACAACTGTATATTGTCAACACCTGCATCAGTGACCATAAAATCATTATCACTGACATTGATACAAATTCAGCGAAATGCATTAGCAAGCACTGCTATAGAAATATCAGAAAGAATGATACAAATAGTATCAAACGAGAACTGAATTCATTAAGAAATATAAATATTACTGACCCAAATGACTTATGTGACAAAATATTAGAGATATTCCATCATAATTCACACAAAGAATTGGTGAATTTCAAAATTAATTCAAAACCCTGGTATAATAACGAGATCAAAAACATAACAAAAATTCGTGAAGAATTTTTTCACAAAAAGAAAAACCATCCAGATGTGGCCCATTTTGATAACTCCTATAAATTTCACAATAAGTTGGTGAAAGTTTCTATAAAAAAAATGAAAGAAGAGTATTTCAGAAAAGAGTTTTCTGAAGCTACACCAAGATCAGTATGGCAAACCATCAACAGAGCCTTATATAATGAGAAAGAAAGGAAAACAGGAGACACTATAAAACTAATCATCAATGATGGAAAGAAGATAGAAGATTCTGTCGAAATTTGCGAAACTATGTATGATCATTTTTTTAACATTGGTCCAAAATTATTATCAGCTATTCATGAAACAGTACCCATTGATTTCCCCCAAAGTTCCGTAGCTTCATCAATATTCTTGAAACCTACCGATGATCAAGAAATAGAAGATATGATTCTTCACTTGGATAACAAGAAAACCTCTGGCTTTGATGACATCAGTGTATCCATTGTAAGAACATTTAGATCAGAAATTTCTCCACTTTTGACTAAATTGATAAATATCAGCTTTGAAACACGCATATTTCCGAATAAGTGTAAAATTGCTAAAGTTAAACCAATTTTTAAAAATGGCAAGAAAGCAATCATGGGTAACTACCGTCCGATTTCAGTTTTACCAGTTATATCCAAAATCATAGAAAAAGTAATGAATACAAGACTATTAGAATATTTGAAAAAATCAAAAATTTCATCATGATCAACAATATGGTTTTCGTGAATCCAGTGACACGGAGTCTGCAGCTGTAGATGTGATTACTGAAATACAATTTGAATTGGATAATGATCAGAAGTGCGGACTTTTGTCACTGGATTTATGTAAAGCATTCGATACAGTGAATCATTCAATACTCTTAAAAATCATGTATCACATTGGCATCTGAGGAACTGTATATAACTGGTTCCAAAATTATTTATTCGATAGAAAACAGTTTGTATATATGGGAGATAGTAAGAGCTCAGTGAAAAAAATAACCTGTGGTGTACCTACCACAAGGTTTAGTGATCGGACCTGTTCTCTTCCTTATATACATAAACACAATATCTGATTTAGAATTAGAAGGTAGAATCAAATTATTTGCAGACGACATTACACTTGTATATTTTTCAAAAAGAGTTGATGACATCAAAATTAGGGTTGAAAGTGATCTTCTAAACATTGATTCCTGGCTAATAGCTCACAGACTAAGTTTGAATATCTCAAAAAGTTCTTTTATGTTCATTTCTGAACGATCAATTATGATAAAATCATTCATAGAAATGAAGCTTAAGGAAGAAGTAAAAAAATATACTGATTCAATCAAGTTTTTGGTGCTAAATATCGATCCTACTCTTTCGTGGTCGATTCATACCCTAATTCTGAGAAAGAGTATATTTCCAGTTATCGGAATTCTATATAAAATAAGAAATTATATTCCACGAAAATACTTGAAAATAATCTATTTCAGTTTAATATATTCAAAATTACAGTATTTGATCACAGTGTGGGAAACAGCATCTAGTTCTTTATTGCAACCTTTAAAAACACTACAGAATAAAGCAATTAAGTGTATTCACAAATTGCATTTTAACCCACTGTGAATTTGTATACACCAAAAAATTTACTCAATTCAGAAAAGCTATATAAATTAAAGACCTGTTTATTTATTCATTTGACATCATCCAACAATAAACATTCGACCCTAAAATTTACTCCAAATTCGAGTATTCATAACTGTGATACAAGACAGTTGAATGATTTCGATTTGATTAAAATCAGAAGCAATTTTGGTAGAAAATCTACTTCACTCAGGAGTTCTTACTTATAATATCTTGCCAAAAAAACTTGAAAGAAATAAAAAATATAAATAAATTCAAATCAAAATCAAAAAAGTATTCCTTGAGACAATAGAATAGAAATTCCCAAGTATATAAAATTCCTTTTCCGTCATTTTGATGTTATGATCTAACGGTTTGATTTATTCTGTGTTTGTATCTTGTTAATGTTATCCTATATGCATATCCCTGTATAAGCATTAGCTTCTTGGGATCAGTTACTCAATAAACAATAAACGATATATGTCCCGAATTTATCTCTCGGGTTAACAAAGAGCTATCATTTCGTTCTTCAGTATGTTCCAATGCTGTGATATTTGACACACCTTTTAAATTCAAAATTCACCATCTCTCTCTGCATTTACTCACCTTCATCGCTAAATTCATATTGCACACAGTTTCTCCAACCTGGTATAATAAACTGGGGGTTCGAGGGATTTTATGAAAGATGGTGCCTTCAATGTATTCCAGAAGCCTGACGATATGTTCACCGCTTCTGAATTTGACCGTCTCAAAAAATTTTCCATTTTTTGAATAAACCGGTTTGGGACATCGGAAGCCATTGTTTTCTAGAAAAACGATCAAAATTGTTCAGCAAATGCACAAAATTATATACATTTTTCAGCAATACATATTAATACTTCTTGCTCGTAAAAATACATTTTTCAGTATACAGGGTGTTCACAAAAGCAGATGCCAAATTGAGAGTCCATACTTTTCAACTAAACTTCTTCTGGATTGCATCGTTTTAGAAATACATAATATTGGAATTCAAAAATGATATTGATATTCATTTAGGCCTACTGGGACACTGTTTTTGGTTTCGAATTCAAAAATGCATAACTTTGAACTATGATCTAGATAGATACTCAATAACTCGGACCAACCTAAATGTAGTAGCAATAAAGATTGTGCTTCGAAAAATTGCGGCTTTTTAGAATCCAAAGAGTTTATTATTTTCAGGATATAATCATTTCCACCAACACTATCACGTTCCGCACCCAAACCTTCACTTTTTTCTGTAACAATGTGATAATTGCAATCGTCATAACCGTTGAGCTCAAAAAACTGCGTGGCTTCAATTCCATAGATCTCGAAAACAATTTTTTTCAAGTCGTCCAAAGTCACGCTCGCTCTCACGGGAGCTTCGGAAGTTGTTATACGACCATCTTCCATCATGAATTGGGTCGACTAAGATTTGGTATTTTCGTATGATAACTATAACTTTAGGGTCAAATCCAGGCCAGAACTCAGTTCGGATTGTGAAGAAGTATCACTACTCCCATATCCAGAGATTTTCATATCAAATTGCAGGTGAGACGTTTCGACAATGTATGCCATCTTAAGGTACATAATTTAACGATATCGCAGATATATATGCTCTGGTACAGTCACATATATCTTACGGTATAATTGGCTGGGGAGGTGTTAACGACTATCACTTGGAGACGCTCAATATTATTCAGAAATGGATGCTGAAAATTATCCTCGGAAAAAGAGTTACATATTCCAGTGAAAATTTATCTGAAGAGGCCAATGTATTTGACGTAAGGCAGGTTTTCTGCAACACCTTATTAGTCAATGTGAAAAACAATAAAATACAACTTGAATCTGTCGATCACAATAATAGTACCAGGAACAAACAAAACAAGATACCTAGGCCTACATGATATGCTACCAGACTTCATAAAAAAAATAGTTTCACTATGTACAAAGACCTTGCGAAAACTTGGATTTTGCGTTCCGAAAGGACATTGTTTCATGATTTTGTCAACCAAACTTCCAAACAGTGATTAATGTAAGAACACCAATCGTCTGTATATATCATGAATATACACAAAGCTGGCAACAAGCGGAATATGAGACAATATATACCCGAATATGACCTACCTACACTTCGATTAATCACTAGAAACATACCTATTACAAAAAATACTCACCTTGAATATGGCTTTTATATAAGTATCACAAGGAGAAAAATTATAAAACTCTATTTATACATTCATTAGTATTATTTCAACAAAATTATTTACTCATGTGCTTCAAAATATGTTTACTTTTTTATCATTGAACACTCTACTGTTATACCTTTTAAGGTGAGTTTAAACAGCAAATAAAATAAGATAAGAATAAAATAAGAAACTAATTAAGAATAAGGACAGAAAACGTGTGTTTATACAGATGACTGAAATAAAATAAGAAATAAGAATGAACCAATCAAGTTGCACCTTAGTTGACAAAGACTTTTGTGTTCTGTGAATATCACAATTTCGTTTTGACAGTGGCTACAGTAACTAACCTCCCAATTGTTGATATTCTGAATTTTGATTCTATTACATATAGCAAAGATTACCAGTAAATAATATTCTGAGGTTTTTATTGTAAGGAAAGAAGTTAAAATAAATTCAAACATGGAACGTTAAGTACAGAAAATATTTCGGTCATGCGCATTATCAGTTTCCAAATAAAATAGTGAAAGATGGCATCTTTTGTTGTTATTCTTATTTCTTATTTTATATTATTTCTTGTATGAACGCTTTCATAAAGATCTATATGTTTATCTTTCTTATTTTGTTTTATTTTGTTCCTTATTTTATTTGCTGTTTAAACTCACATTTAGTTTTAAGTTCAATATCACATACAAGCGATAGTTTGATACTAAAGCTTCGTGATTTCTTCTTGTTTATTCACTTATAATATATATGTACTCCAATTATTGTCAAATTTTGAACTTTCGTGAATAAACATTATATTCTTTATTTTATTTATTTATTTATCTACGGGAAAACCCCCAATTATTATTTTATTATATCATCTATAACCTGTAGTGCTATAAGTATCCTTCATGTCCGTTATTATAGACTCTAGATATCTGTAGAACATTTTATATCGCTATTGTCTAAGTGTTGAAAGTGCTAATGTTTAACGTATTAAGAGTAATTTCAATAGGACTAATAGCTTCAATATCATATCCATAAAGGATTTCAATCAATTAACAAAAATTAAATTGATCTTGAATCGGTTGGAACGAAACTTTGAGATTATGTTTTTGAAATGATACTTACTGCTTTATTAGGAATAGACTTTATAGTTTTTTCGAACTGATTTATTTCTGAACACGATTTCTTTTCTCCAATTTCCTTACTACAGTCCTGTTTACTTCAAACTATGCGAGTATCTTTCATGAAACAAAATGAATACACAAAGACTCTAAGTGATGTTGTATTGTTTGATGAATATGGATCTTATTGTAGAAGCAAACATCATTCACAGTTGTTAACCTCTGCTTATCTTAATGGAACGACTAACGAAAGTAAATTCTTATGTACAGAAAGATCTCCACAGCATTTAGTGCAATGACTATTCTTAAACAATGGGAATTGCTTGCTACCACATGCATAAATATAATGCACTCTGATTGTCTAGATCAATCTGAATAGAGCACTTTTTCGAAAGATTCGGAGGAAGTTTATAACATAATCTCTAATAATAACAAATAACCAAAAGAAAGAACGACTGATTGAAACAACTACGCCCCTGTCTATATGCTTCAATCAAGCATACAATTTGAGAATTTCGTGTCGTTTTCTTTGTTAAATAATTCCAGAAATAACCGTATCGATATATCTCAAAATATATCCCTCAGAGTTCCAAAAATTTATCGGGTAATATATTGGTCAGTCACATCGCCTTCGGACATTTGAACCGTGCGATATGACCTTCCTCCACAATGTACTTATATACAGGCTGATTTCGAAAACCTTCGTAAGTCCTGGAGGACAGCAAGAGTTCAGACAGTTCCTAAAAAAGGGAAGGAAATTTTACCTCGTAATTATAGACAAATTGCATTGCTTTCTATCATTTCCAAAGTCGTGGAAGAAACAATAGATATGAAGGTTATCAAATATCTAGAGAACTCAGGAATAATCAATGATCGACAATACGGATTTCTCTATCAAAGATCAACTAGTGACTTATTGGCTTGTTTCTCATATTTGGCAGCATTCAATCGAAACATTCGGAGAAACGATAGCTGTTGCACTCGATATTTCAAAAGCGTTTGATCGAGTTTGGCATCGGGATCTTCTTTCCAAACTGTCGTCTTATGGTTTGCCTCCTCAGTTGTGTGCTTTGTTGAAAAGTTTCTTGTCTGATAGGTCTCTGTATGTGGTTGTTGATGGAGTATAATCTGATATTCTTCCAATACATGCAGGTGTTTCACAGGGTTCAGTTCTGGAGCCCACATTGTTTCGGCTTCTTATCAATGATTTGCTCGAAAAAACATTTTGTTCAGTATATAGTTTTGCGGACGACAGTACTCTTCATACTAGTTTCTCTTCCAGAGTCCCCATACCAGCTCCAGAAACAAAAAATCAAAGAAACATTCACGTCAATAAAATTAAAGATGTCTTGGTAAAAATAATAGAACTTGGTGAAATTCAATGCTAGGAAAACCCAGGTATGTCTCTTCTCAAAGAAAGCCGATCTATCATCATCTAGTATTCAGATGTCAGGAGTAACTATTCCTACAAAGTCGAATATCTCGATGCTAAGAATTACTATCAGTAATAATCTCTCATAAGAAAACCATGTGAAATCGATCGCTAAAGGTGCTTCCCATAAAATTGGATTTCTATTTCGTGCGAAGAAATACTTCACTTCTCGTTAGCTTCTAATGATCTGCAAGGCTCAGATACAACCTGGAATATAGTTCTCATGTGTGGAATTCGGCACCAAAACATTCATTGAGGCTTTTCGGTTCTATTCTGAGAAAGGCAAACCGTCTTGTTGGTGATTCTTTGCTCACAGACTGGCTCACTTCATTGGAACATATTAGAAGGGTCGGAGACTTGTCTCTCTTCTATAGATATTTTCACGATCGGTGCTCTTCTGAATTGTTATCAATTGTTACACCTTTGGCAATATCAACACGGATGACTTCACGAGTACAGACTTCCCACCCCTTTGATGTGAGTTTGGAGACATGTAGCTTCGGAACTCCTGCCCGAGAGAGGTTTTTTTTGAGGCTCACAAACTTCAAAAATTCAAAGTGAATGTTAGTTAGTATCTCCTGTCCCTTGATTCACGCGGTGTTCTTTGAACATTACAGGGCTTCCTTTACGTGTGAATCTGCTTATGAAAAAATACAAAAAAGAGTAAAAGGAGGCAAAGTTGCACATTTGTAATTGCAACTCTTATTGCAACTTGAAATTTTTCAATAACCACCTGTATTTTTTTTTCGAAATTTGAAACTTTTCGGGTCATATTTGATGACGACGAAATACCCATCAGATTTTTTTTTCTTTTAACAATTCAGTCAGCATCGGTAGTAATTGGATATTTCGATAATTCAGATGTTTTTCGAGTCTTCCTCATTGTAATGCATCCATGTCATATCATTATAGAAGAAGAAATTCCAAAAAAGCCAGAAATTGTCTTTACTTTCAAAATATCCGAGCTTCACTGATGATGACTTTAGTGTTCTCGAACCAAACGGAAATTTCCAAGGGTTTTTGATATGGAACTGGAAGTTCAAAAAATAAAATGAAAAATACCTGTCCGTATTTGAAAATCCAAAGTTCAAATACTCAATTTTTCGCACGTGATAGAAAAATGATTATCTTGTATTGTTTTGAACTCATTCCTCCTACGACTGGCCTAGTGTGTGGATCTGCGAAACATTTCCTGGGCTACCAAGCAACTCTTCCAAATGCAACCATAGCAACCAAACAACAAGTGTCCCCACGCAATGATACCAGTCAACAGTAAGTCACTGTCGAACCTTTCACGACAATCATGAGCACCGTAGATCCGGAAAAACCCTTGGAAAGTTTTGCAGAGCCGTCCGACGTCGATCCAACCGACGAGGAAAACGTTGAAGAGATCCACGAAGAAGAAGAGAAGCCCTTTTCTTATTTCGACGTCCTCGACGCGCCCAGAGACCTTCCCGATCCCATCGAAATCACTTTTGAGCACTTGAAGGCTATTGGATACGAGTTGGGGCTGATAAAGGTAACTTCAAGTTCATCTTGCACTTTGAGTTCAAAAAACAAAGAGTCAAAGGTTCGTTTGGACTACATAACCTAGTTTTGCAAAAAAAATTGTGGCTAACTTACTTATTTCGAGCCGCCGAACATCAATCTGAAGTAAAAATGCGGTGTTCTCCCTACGTTGAGAAGTTACGGTCCTTTTAGCCTAAGAGCCGGCGATCGTCAGACTTTCGTTATTTTATAAAAGCTGAAAGTTCATCTGCGCGTGTCCCCAACAAAGGTGAAAACAATCAGCGACTGTGGAGTTTGGATCTTGGTTGCTTGGCCAGGAAACAGACAGCAAAGATTCTTATCCAAGTCATGTGTTATCTTATATATTTCTTACGGATGTCGTAGCTTCAAGCGCACATTTTCTTGATTCGTCAACGTCAAAAGATGGCAAGCAATTCAGCAACAGATGTGAAATAATTTCATCAATATCTTAGATCATTCATATTTTTATAAGTACTTTCAGGATTGAACTATTATTTTCCGTATAAACTTCTATTGTTAACACTCCTGTGAAGCTTCATCATCTTTCTGCCAATATTTCAGTCAAACCATTTTATCAAACTGACAAATAGATATCTGCACCTACTTTACCCTTCAGAAAAGATAAATTTCTCTTACATTGACAAGTAAACAGAAATATCGACATTATAGGCAAGATGGCGTCACAAAAACCCTTCAAATTCTGTCAAACGTAACTATAATTATGATTTAATGAAGTTGAGGGATGTCTGGCACTGCATGATGTGATTTCTAATATCATTCCGAAGAAGATATGAAAAAGCTGAGCTTTATACTTTGACGAAAGTGAGGTACTATTTTATACGCCTTTGCTACCTGGTATCTGAAGAAGTAACTATCATCCAAACTTCATAGTCGCTGATCGTTCTCACCTGTGTTAGGGGAATACGCAGAGAAACTTTCAGCTTTTATAAAATAACGAAGGTCTGGCGGACGCGGGCTCTTGCTCTATTTAAATTTCGGAAATAGGACACATTCTGTGCTGTCTTTTCTGTACAAAACAAAACAAACGACCACACGCATTTTTAAGTATTCGTTGCGTACGGTTTACAACTGATTTCACATTCTTCAACACTTTTCCGAAATAAAACCAGTTTTCATTTAGTTCATAAAGATCTATAAAGTTTGTTATCCTCCCACACCTGGACCTTGGTTTGGAACTTCCTACCTTCTTTTTCATTTCGCACACAATTTTCTTTTTTTATTATGAAAATATATCTTGAGGAAACAGCTTTTTGTATGATAACTTTTCCATCCAGTGACAGAGGTTGGAACTATTAATAGCATTACTGTTTTGCAAATTCAAAATCGGATATTTCTTGAACTGTATCAATTCATTTGTTTCTTTGATTCCTCTGTAAAATGCCCGCAAACCTAACCTGAAATCTGTCAGTTGATGGAAAACTTAATGAACGAAAAACTATTGCCACAAAATATAATTTTATATTGGAAAAAGAATCATTTGCGAGGAAAAAAGTAGTGAGAAAGGTGTAATGAACTGTAGAGGTTATGTGGTGGATAAAATCCCGATCGTTTTTTAGTGCTGTACAGGAGGAAAATGAATACAACTTCCAAACCTTCGAAAATTACCTAGGTAAGTACGAACGAAAATTTTCCCATGGCACGGGTATGGAATAACATACCTTTTTCAAAAATAAAAATAATGTGAACTCCATTTCGAACCGCCAAACATAAATTCGAAGTCAAAACATGCCGAATAATATAGATACTTGCTTCCTCAAGTCCAGAAAAGGGGAAAATAACGGTAAAGTTTCGTTTATCATGCCAGGGATTGAGCGCCAGGGATTGAGGTAAAACTATGGGTTATACGGATAGGAATGTAGAATATAGGTTCCTCACCGATTTGATGAAATCATTATCAAGAAGGTTGAACTAAGTCATGAAATGGATATGACTAAAGGTGGATTCATGCAGCTTTGATTATCAAGGAACAAATTTACTAAAGTAGCAATTATCAGTGATAAGTTGAACTGCCTAAGTCATGATTCGTGCAACCAAATCATCAACTATGGATTAACAATTCACAAGTGAGGTTTTTGTTCAATCTGAGATGATTCTCAGATCATCTTGATTTTGGATTAACTGACTTTTATTTCTGTGTCCGAGGGACATTTACATATTATTGTGATCTCAAGTGGATCATATACATGTCATTATCGAATTAGTACAGGATTTTGAATAAATTGTGTTATTTTCATTGAGAAACGATTCAATAAAAATTAACCTAATTTGCCATTGGGAATCATCCTGCATTGAACATGCATTGAAGCTCTGTAATGTTCAAAGAACACCGGCGTGGATCAAGGGACAGGAAATACGAATTAACAGTTACTTTGAATTTCTGAAGGTGGTAAGCCTCAGGAAAAACCTCTTTTGGCAAGGAGTTCCAAAGCTTAGCTGTTCTATTGACAAAAGATCCCTGAACAGGAGAGGTTCGACAGGTTTCCAAATTCACAACAAAGGGGTGGGAATTCTGTACTCGTCGAGTCATCCGTGTAGATATTGCCAAGGGTGGAACGATTGATAACAATTCAAAAGAGCACCGACCGTGAAAATATCTATAGAAGAGAGACAAGTCTCCGACCCTTCTACGATGTTCCAATGAAGTGAGCGAGTCTGTGAGCGAAGAATCACCAACAAGACGGATTGCCTTTCTCTGAATAGAATCGAGAAGCCTCAGAGAATGTTTTGGTGCCGAACTCCAGACATGAGAACTGTATTCCATGACAGGTCGTATCTGAGCCTTGCAGATCATTAGAAGCTGACGAGAAGTGAAGTATTTCTTCGCACGAAATAGAAATCCAAGTTTCTGGGAAGCACTTTAAGCAATCGATCTCACATGGTTTTCCCATGAGAGAATATCACTGATCGTAATTCCTAGCATCGAGATAATAGATTTCGTAGGAACAGTTACTCCTGACATCTGAATATTTGATGATTATAGATCGGCTTTTCTCGAGAAGATGGATTGGATAAGCTGTATATGATCATAACAGAACTTTTTCGGAAATTCGGAAGTTTATGTGAGGTTAAGGTTAGCCCCCTTCCCAAATAGCACACGACGTCCTGAAGACGAACCATTTATGTCCCAGTTACGTCGATACGTCCCGGGACGGATAGGAGACATTCGACATTCGAAGAACGTACATTACCGGATGTACCATGTATGTACTGGTTAGACGTCCCATGTAGGTACATACTTGGTCCCGTTCCAATCGGAATGTAATAAAAACGTACATGCTTGGAAGTACTATGTACGTACTTTATTAAGTGTCCCTGATACGTTTACATTAACTCCTCTTCAGGTACGTACTTTTCGGAATGAATTAGGGACATACCAATGACGTGTTTTTTTGTGAATCCCATGTACGTACTGCTCAGACGTATCATTTACGTACATGTTTGGAAGAACTATGTTCGTACTATTTGGACCTTCCAGGTGCGTACATATTGAGTCCCTTTCAGATACGTATATTTCGAACCGTTTGCGGGACATAATAGTAATGACGTACATTTTTGGAAATCGTATGTACATACTATCTGGACGTCTCGTTGACGTACTTTTTTGTACATACTGTTTGGACCTCCCAAGTACGTACGGATTGGGTTCCTTTCATTTTCTACACTTCTGTTAGTATGTACATACTGTTTGGACCTCCCAAGTACGTACGTATTGGGTCCCTTTCGGTTCAAGGGGTATTGGGATTTTGAGAGTGATCACTTAGTGTATTCAAACATATATCAATATTGGTAATGCAATATTCATAATGAATTATTCCTAAAAAAAATTGGAAAAATTGAAACATCGACATGTGGTGAATTTAAATACCAGAAAATTACATACAGAATTTTTTGCACAGCAAGTTTGATATTCCAAAACCGCCATCACATGAGACAGTGATCCTTTAGTGTTTTTTCGAATATATTTTCATTGTTACTGAACTTTCTAAAATTTTAATATTATCTCGAACAAAACTAACTTGAAGTCATCACATCTATAGCACCCAACTCCTTCTTAAAAACAAGTCTCTCCGTGCCGTAGAGCGTAACAGTGGTCGACAATAATATCTCCATAGGAAAGGTCGAGAGTTCAAGCCCCGCAGCAGCCAGGTCTTTTTCCAGGTAAGTATTCGGTTAGATGGTTAGTACACGTGAATGAGTAAAATTTACAACTTGACTATTTGGTAAAAAAGAAATGAATAATCCGGAATATGAAAACTTAGATTCATTAAGTGATATCATATGATATATCATTACGTTGTTTTCGAATATTGATCTAATATCGCCGAATGTTCACATTTTTTTGTAGCCACTATTGATATCATCTACAATATAAGATTAATATTCCCGTGATATTGAACCAATATTGGTCAAATATGTTTGTTCTACTTGGGATAGCGCATACAGAATGGAAAATGTACGTTTTCGGAATGTCCCAAACAGTTCCCCTTTCTGTACATTTCAGGTCCTGTGTGGACTAGAAAAGTACGTACCTGGGATTACCGACTATGCGGAAACGGTAAGTCGCAGGGAGGTCTTATGTACGTCTGTCGGAGACAAAAGTACGTCCTAAATACGTACAATGCATCCTCACCGTACATATGCAGTACGTCCACTGGACGTACTTGTGCTATTTGGGTTCTTCCAGCATTGATAATTGTTAACTTTAGGTCTATGAATGCTTTCATTTTCAATACTTGGTACTTGATAATTGTTCGTTGATATTTGTTACTTGATAAATGAAGCTGAAGGATATAGTTGGAATTTTCTTTTACGAAAAATTCATTTTCAGGTAACGAAAACTTGTATAAAAACCGGCAAATTCATATTATTTACTTTGGTGATTTCTAAGCATGAAAATACGATACGTCATATTTTTTTCATTAGAACCATTTTTCATTTAATGATTTTTTTCGCTTCCTTCTTCCAATCGAAAAATGGAAATCGCAACTTCTATGAATTTTTTTATTTTACTTCTTTCATGAAAGTTCATTGAAAATTGCAAATAGGGGTTGGTAATATAGCATATATAACAAATGATTGAGCTTGGACTACATGAATGCATTTTTATGCAAAAGTAGACACTATAATCTCCGAAATTTTTTTTAAATGCACCTCTTTTACGGAGAAAAGTATCGAGGAAGGTAGTACCAGATGCGAAAGGGACCTAGTGACTACAAAAAAGTGTGTTTCGATCGAATATTGTGCGGAAAATGAAAAAATGGGCCTCTTTTTCCACGTTAGAGGGCCATGATTCAGAACAAAGATAGAGCGCTGCGTTGCGTTTTGACTTCAGATTCAATAAAAATAGCTAATAACGATCCCATACAATCACATCTTGAAAAATGACGAAATTTTACTTTGATAAAGCTGTGCTGGCCGGAAATCATCCACCCAATTTTCGAGAATCGGACCAACTTTCCAGTGAGGTATTTGACGAGCAACGACAAGGAAAGAGCGATCCTGCTTTATGCTGAGAATTTCAGGAGGCAGTTTTGTTTCAAGTATCCGAACAGAAAGCCCTTGTTTTTGGCCAGTGAAAATGAGTGTGGTTTACAGGTTAGTAGTTTTTAACCAACACTTATATTCCATGATGCAATTTGTCGCTGCACTTCAAGTAAGTTGCAGGTTGTGCTACTATTTTTTCTTGTTATAAGATTGTTTATAGAGATATTGGGATTATAGATTGAGATCGCAGCGCAACTCCAACTAATAAGCACCACTTTGCCAACTATTGCCATTTAAGGTTAGGAATTTGATGTATGATAATTCTAAAATCGTAAAATTTTGTGAGCGACTCGTAGTTTTTTGTGTTTTTTCACTTTTTATGTGAACGGTAACCATGAATTGTGCTTGATAAATATTAGTAATAATATGAAGCATATTCAAAAATTTAAAATAATATCGCTGCGCCATTTTGACGACTTAAACTAATAAGCACCACTTTGAACTTTGACAATACTTTAACATTGTTTGAATCTTTTCACCAGAGGGCGTATCACTTATCTTGAAATCCCAATAGGATAGTTTTAGATACTACAGATATATGGCATTAGTAAGTTCGTTTCCAATCATGTCTTTTCTTTCATTTCTATTACGGAGTTACCTAGTAGCTTAAATCGCATATTTCCTTGAAGACTTATCATAATAAGAATGAGAATAAATTCAGTAACAGAAGTAAAAAAATTTATATATGTAACGGATCATTTATATTTTGAAGCTTTATACCTAAACTGTCATTACTTGCTTTTTGAAGCTTCATTAGCTCTCTTTCAGCATACGATTCAAAGTGATAAACAAAAATCTGCACCTATTTCAACCTTCGGGAAAGAAAACTTTGTTATGCATTGCCAATTGAACGAAAATATCAACATTTTGGTGCAACCGGTTGCCGTGAAAAGTTGCAGCAACATATTGCATCGTGAAATTCAGGTGTAAAATGGGTAGTGTTATTGGTCAAGTTTTGAACTCATGGGTACATAATACTTGCAATAAATATGGTAGAATTAACAAAGTTTGGAGTTATCTGATTAGCCCGCTTATTCAACTGCAACCTGACTAATATAAGCAAATATATACACAATTTTCTGTTTTTTGCGTGGACCAATAACAAATGAATATCAAAAAAGGTTGCCTACACATCACTCATTACAGAAAATGGTTTCTACAACAATACGCCCCACAACGTTGCCTTACCCTGAGCTGGAAACGTGGGAGAATTGCGCCAAATTTGTAGCAGATCACCTGAAGTATGAACCGCTTGAAGATCCCATTCTATTGGTAAGTGAGTAATAGGTTTTTATCAGTTGCAGCCAGAATAAAGTGCTATGCTCGAGAACAATGCTCATTCAGAATGGGAAAAATTTTCTACCTTCATTGTTGACTCGAGTATAGGTTTGGAAATATTCGATTTGCTCACCCAAAAATGAATGGATTCATTGATTTCTATAAAAAGTGCATATATCTATAGTGTAGTTCCTGAATTTTAGGTTGTACGGTTCATAATTGATGTGAATCATGTCAAGAAATAGAACATGAATTAGCTAGGTACCTAGGTTTCAAATCAAGTTTCACCTTGCCACTTTTTTACAATACCTCAGCTCTTCCAAATACCCTGAAAACCTAGACGATACGTTTGTTGACATTTCGCAAATTAAAACTGCTTCTGTCTACTCATCTACCATCTATGAAAGTATTTCATTATCAGGGGTAATAAAATAAGTGGTATGATTATTACCGATAATTTTTGGAATATTAATGAATTGCAATCCCAAAGCTGAAAATACAACGAGTCCGCAGGACGAGTTGTATTTTCTTGCATTGGGATTGCCAATGAATTGATATTCCAATAAATTATAGGTTATTAATCATACCACGAATTATATTTAGGACGACAATATAACCCCTGTTTGAGCAAAAATTGTTGAATTGCCTGGTAATTGATTCTTTATTTCTGGCCGTATTCAAGGGAATACTCTTTTCCACTGCTTCATCTATGATACCAATCGCCATTTGTCCCCAACGATCGCTCATATTGATTAAGAAATATAATTCATCAAAACACATAGATTTGACGTTTATAATTTAAATCATTATTTTCACTTGACAGATAGTAAAACAAAAACTAAGCAGGTTTATCACCGTGAAAATACAGCGACAAGCTATATTTTCACTGTAATTCGGATTCTATTGGCTGAATTTCAAAATTTGAAATAAACTGATTGGTTGTTAAGCAAGGAGATATATTGTCACTGTAATTCGGATTCTATTGGCTGAATTTCAAAATTTGAAATAGACTGATTGGTTGTTAAGCAAGGAGATATATTGTCAAAATTATAAATATTTCATATTTGAATTAAAGACTGGATATGCTTGAAAATGAAAAAAGATTCAGAGTGGATTCATGCGTCTTCATGTCAAGTAACAAGTAGCAATTAACAATTATCAGGTACCAAGTAAAAAAATCAGGAAAAATTTAATAATTATCAATACTTGCGGATGGGGGTTGACCCTAACCTCATGTAAACTTTTGAGTATCATTTTTTATTTATTTTTATATTCCCTTCGTTTTAGAGAGTTGAAGATTCGAATTGAAAATGAAAAATTCATTGTATTTTTTGTCATATTCAATTAAGAACTGTCTGGGAAGGTCCACCAAAATCTCATCAACTATTAAGTCGCTCACTTCTCACATACATCGATCTGAAGAGGAGCTATGAAAAAAACTTATTCAAAGGAAAGTTGAGCTATCACCATATTATCCGTTATCATCTGTACACTAGAGGCAAAAATTTCACAATCACATCGAAAAAATTAAAAGTTGGCCAACTCTTATACTTGCTAACTGTTATTGATAGTTGTGGATTTGGGTGCATGAATCAACTACAAATCATTCAGTTCAACTTGTCATAATATTCCTACAAAGTCAAGTATCTCGATACTAGGAATTACGATCAGTAATAATCCTTAATGGGAAAACCATGTGAAATCGATCGCTGAATGTGCTTCCCAGAAACTTGGATTTCTGTTTCGTGCCAAGAAATACTTCACTTCTCGTCAGCTTCTAATGATCTACAAGGCTCAGATACGACCTGTCTTGGATTATGGTTCTCATGTGTGAAGTTCGGCAGCAAAACGTTCATTGAGGCTTCTCGATTCTATTCAGAGAAAGGCAATCCGTTTTGTTGGTGATTCTTCGCTCATAGACTCGCTCACTTCATTGGAACATCGTAGAAAGGTCGGAGACTTGTCTCTCTCCTATAGATATTTCCACGGTCGATACTTTTCTGAATTGACGTCAATCCTTCCACCCTTGGCAGTATCAACACAGATGACCCGACGAATGCAGAATTCCCACCCCTTTATTGTGAGCTTATATACCTGTCGAACCTCTCTTGCTCAGGGATCTTATTTCAATAGAACCACTGAACATTGAAACTCTTCACGGAGGGAGGTTTTCCTGAAAAGTTCAAAGTTATTGTTAATTCGTAATTGTATCTCATGTTATGTATTTAGAGCTATATCTCATTTTTTGTCAATATTCTTGAGATGCTGCTCAAAGAAGTATATTCAGTCAAACTTATGAGCTTATTGTTGGATGACGATGGGGTTCATCAGAAGATGGTTCCATTATGATAATGTCATAGACATTACAAGTAATGAACTGGAACTGGACCTAAGAGAGAGAAGACTGCGGAATGAGCGGGATAGAAAACTTCAAGTATAACCTCTAAGGGCATTCCTTCGTCAATGTAGCAGAGAAAGAGGGGTTATGAAAGATGGAGTAATTCGAGTATAGAATCACCATTCTGTCCTTCACAATATCACTTCAATGTGCATATCCTTTCGCTCTCTAATGTATTCCATATTGTGTTTTATGGAAAACTGCCATGAAGTCCAGTCCATTAGTTGAAATTTCCATGGATGGTGCTCAAAAAAATTGACAGACTAATGAGTTGGGATTCATTACTTATATATAATGTCAGAAGATGGCAAACAATTCAGAAAGAGAAGTAGAACTTTTGTCAACATCTTAGATTATTTATATTTTGAAGATTATTTCAATGCCCAAACTTTCATTTCGTATTGCCACCTCTAGTTTTGGTTTGGAGCTTCATCAGCTTTCTTGCAATATTTCAGTCAAACTGACACATAGAATTCTGCACCTATTTTACCCGTCAGAGAAGGAAACTTAAAAAATTGACAGACTAACGAGTTGAGATTGATAACTTATATATAATGCCAGAAGATGGCAAACAATTCAGAAAGGGAAGTAGAACTTTTGTCAAAATCGTAGATTATTTATATTTTGAAGATTATTTCAATTCCCAAACTTTTATTTAGTATTGCCATCTCTAGTTTTGGTTTGGAGCTTCATCAGCCTTCTTGCAATATTTCAGTCAAACTGACACATAGAATTCTGCACCTATTTTACCCGTCAGAGAAGAAAACTTTGTCGTCCATGGTAGAGCGAACGGAAATATCGACATTACAATGTAGATGGCGCAACAAAAACTGCTACTATTATAACAAAGACTTCAGGACTTTAGTATACAAAGGTTGAGTCTTAATCGCCTATATCAACATTTAAGATGCCTGAAAACCCTGGTCTGTTTACTTATACCTGTTGAAGTTTGGGATAAAAGTGGCGAAATCTGGATTGCTTGATTTTTGGTGGATAATTGAGCTTTTGGAGGTTTCCGTACAATATGTACAGATGTCGCCAAAACTCTCTTGTCTTGTCAGTCTTGTCTGGAGCTAAATTTGCACCGAGTGATAATGTGCAGTCGGGTTTTTCCACTTTTATTTGATTGGTTAGTGAGAAGAGATCGCAACCTAAAGGATAATGGGTGGACAATGAGATACCAGTAACAACGTTTCGATATTTGAAAGCAATGAAATCAACAAATAAACACGATAAAAACATCGTACACATCAAAATTTCAAACCGACGTGACAATATGACAATTAACTTGACACTTGTCATCAAATTTGAAAAATGGGAACATAACGCCCTCTACGTAAAAATAGGGGAAACCTTCAAAAGCGTCGATTGTTTTTTTCGCCACAAAAATCTATACAAAATCGAATCAGTAGAATCACCAGGGTTTCTAGGCATCTTATCAACATTGCATTCAAATAGTCGTAGTAGTTTGAAACAATGAATCAGAACAAATCCTGCCTTGCAGGTTCCTTCATTGTTGAATCACAGATTGATTTTTATGCACGATATTCAGTTGTTGATTTTTCTTCTCCGCAACAGATGGCGATATGGCCCAAAGTTTCAGCCACTAATAATATGAATATGACTCGTGATATATCTTTTGAAAACTCCCTCAATTTTCTATTCTATTAGAATGAAAAAAGATTCAGTGAAGCGTGAATATTTTGCTCACAAATAAACACAATGGAAGTTGTTACACCCACATATTTTTATGAGACAAATTGCCGAATTGGTAGATATAAATCGTTACTAGGAAATTCGAAGAGGTGTGGTTTATTGTTATCCATTGGAAATAGAACTGCGCATTCAAATTTTCAGTGGGGAGAATCCGACCAATCATACACGTTAAGTTAGAAGCTTTGGTTATTTCCGTACAATAAACAAGAGAGATTATTGTAAGTGGATGAAAACCAATGATATTTGAAACGCCCACTTGTTCAGTCATGCAAATTATTTCACAGTTCATGCACGTTTTGATAAAACCAATAGAATGGAATTGAAACATGATTGTCATTGCGGAGAGTCCTGTCATGCAGAATTCATTTAATAATAATAGTAATACTTATTTGCCATCCAATTTGAAATATACAATAGGCTCAGTTAACGAAAAATCAATGTAGGGTCCCCGCAAAAGGATAAACCTGTGCGTGAAACCTGTGAGTGTGTGAAACTATATATGAATTTATGACATGGGGTTTCCCTAAAAAATGTTTTCTCGCTTCCCATGATTGCATATTTCCTAATTTCATGCATGAATAACTCATCGCTAGGTCGCCCGAAACTTATTATCGGGCTAGTGCCCCTATACAATGACGAACTTAGGTCCGATATGAATGCAAGATTTCTTCAACAGACATAACTAAAATCACAATTTGCAGTTTGGTTCTGGCTCGAAACATGACAGCTGTTTTATAATATTTAGGACCTTATGGGGATGTAGAGAAATGTCCCTGAATATTTTCCTCATATATAAAATCTCTCTAAGAGCAATGCAATTATCGAAAACTTACAGCGATAATTGCATTGTATCGAAAACTTACAGCGGTAATTGCATTGTATCAAGTCACCATAACAACACATTTGAAACCGTATCGCTAGACGTCAGTAAACAACACAAATATATGTCAGATAGACTTCAAAAATAGAAAAACATTTCGCGTTTTGGTGAGGGCTACAATCTGTAGAGGAAAGTATAAATGAACAAAAAATAACATTTCCTTGAGAATTTCTTCATTCGTGAAATATTCCAATGAATTACATTCGTGCAAAAAAATGACCAGATAATTTTGCATTCAAGCGTGATATCTTATACAAATTACATTCGGTTATTTTCATACTTTGTAAAAGAGCCCTCGTCCTTCGAACTCGGGCACTTTCGCCAAAATATGAAAATAAACTTGTAATTTTCAGATATCACGCTTTCATGCCAAATTATCGGTAATTTTTATGCACTCGTGCAATTATAACCGAAAATATACTGCTATGTGCTGTAGACGTAAGCTTTTTATCATTTATAATATCTTTCTGAGAAAGGTTGGTTTGGAGCATTCATATCAGAATGCACAGATTTTGATATTTATTTCAACATATGTGCGTTTGAGAAACTGTTGCTCAAACCTGAATTCCTCGCTGCAAGTGGTCGTTGCCACCAGTGCCGTCTCTAGTTATTTATTTGTGGCGACTGAAGCTGCAAACTTTGAACTCAAATGTTACTTCATCCCAACTTCAAATTATAAACTCAACACACATTTCAAATATTCTCATAAAAACATGTAACAAGTACCAAAGGCAAAGGAAAACGTAAAAGTTTGACTGAGTCAGTTGATCGTTTATTGAACGAGACCAACAATAATAACAATAAGACATGTCATACCAAGGAACATGATTAATTTTTGAATTCTTGTGGAAAAAGTGATTTTCAGCTTATTTTTGCTCCAAGTCAATTCAAAAAGAATACAAAACTTCTGTATAGAGGCAAACTGACGGTGAATTGAAACAAACACATCACCTGTTCCCTAAGAATTATTGGTTTGGTATGTCATGAATGTGACTGGATTAAAATCTCCTCCCTCTTTTTCTCGTCTTATTCACGCACGCGCAGAACAAATTCTTTCACTTCGGAGAGATGGATTTTCCAAAGTAAATAAAATTTTTTTTCATAAAGGGTGCACTGGACATATGTCTTCTCCCTTAGTCTTTTTCTAACCACCCATTTTCCACGCTGTTTTCAATAAATCAATTAAAATCGTCGGAAGTCGTTCGTCACGCTGTTGCGAAATGATCGTGAAAGACCCTTCTGGGCCTAAGCTAGGGCCGCCTAGGCCGGTGCCTCGTCAAGCCCTCGGACCCTTTTCGACCATTATTTCGTGCTCTCTGCATGCGTGCGTCCGCCCACCGGTAGAGATTCGCGACGGCGCGCGGCGTTGCCGGTTGTTATTTTGACAGATCGTCACTCGCAGTCCGAAGAAATTTCGACATTTCTGTTGCGGTCATTTTTCCACATGTATGGCGTCTGACCGAACGACGGGTATAATAAAGGGCAATGCATAACTCTTCAATGTGCGCGATGCAAGCAATCGAAATTTCGCCAGCATTCTTAACTTGAAAATGTCTCGATATTTGTCGATATTTATATTTTTATTTTTTTTTTATTTCATGTTACTCGAATTTCTAATAATTTTTTCGAATTTTTTCAATATGTTATTTTTATTTATCAATTTCATTTTTGGTTTATGGATATTTTTACTATTACTATCTATTTTGGTATACATGTTTAATTTTAGGAATTTTCTGGATTTCTTAATCTTTTGTATTTTATTTCGATCAATGATTTTTTGAATTTTTATTATTTAACTTTTTTCATTTCTTCTCTCTTTTGAAATGTTCCTCGTTTGATTTTCTCACTTCAACATATTTTTTTCGAATTTTTTCAATTTATCAATTTCATCTTTAGTTTATGAATATTTACACCATTTTCTTTTATTTTTGGTATTCATTTTCAATTTCAGAAATTTTCTGGATTTTCAATGTGTTCATATTCTGTTCTGTTAGTTAATTGTCCTTAATGTTTCTTATTTGATTCGCTCACTTTCAACACTTTGAAAAATTTTCACATTTGATCTAGATTGGTTTTCAACATTCCTTTTATAGCAGGGAATTCGAATAGAAAATCGAACCATCTATTGCATTCAATCGCTCCAGTTAATTTTTTTACGTTCATGCAAAACGCCAATCTTTATTGCACCATATTCAGAACTGCTCTTTAAAAAAAGTCTAGTATTTTCGTGAATGTTAACAAAATATTGTGGGCAACTCCTCCAATGGGGTCATTAGGGTGTTATCTGAGTTGTGGCGTAAATTAACACTTTTTTTTTATTTGCTCACAGCTACTTTCAATACTTATTTAAATTTAAAATTTTATTAAAAAAAAAGTTTTTCATGTTTCAGGCTAAGACTCCATTTCCTTCATGAATTTATCCTATATTATTTAACCAATTCAATATATTTTTAAGAACATGTAAAATGTCTCAAAATTGGGTATTTCGCGACAGACGGCAACCCTGGTTCGCGATGAGTCGCTGGTAAATTTCTAGGAAGGCAAGAAAATTCCAGCTGAACTGTTAATTTGTTTCATTATGGTCAGACGCGGGCTAAGGAGGGAGCCATGGATATCGCCAACTCGAAACTTTTACCATATTCCTACCTCAATAAGCTCAATAGAATTCAGTCAATATTTTTTTTTGGCATTTTTTTATCATTTATTATTTTGTTCATTTTTGTTTCTTTCAATGTTTTCATTTTCCCTTTTGTAGTAGTCAATTTAATTTATGTCATTTTCCATATCAAATGCCAACGACTTCGACCGAAGTTATTCAGCAGTATGCCTTGTCACTAACACCCTAAGCCATATATCAGAAGCATCGCGGACCCGTCGATATTTTCGAGAGAAATATATGTCCCGTTGGTGGATCGAACCCACGATCTCTCGGTCAGGAGCCGGGCACACAGCCACAGCGCCAACTCCATCGCCTTATCCCCACTACTTTCTGAATATTTGACTCAATAGCGGACTGAATGGAATAGACCCTCATTCATTCATTAACCTACCTATTTCCAGGCTCTAGAATACATCAAGGAAACTCTTATGATGTTCATCTTCGATCAGTCTCAGAGTCTTCATCTAGAGCATGCTGGGCAACACTGAAATGTTCTATCCTTCCTTATATTATCCAATCATAATGTTCCTTGAAGCGAGTTTTCATGGCTAGACGGCTTTGACCAATGTACTATTTGTTGCAATCTTGAAAGCTAATTTTGTTTATCCCTGAATTTTCTTTGCTTTATATTACATCTTTCGGATTAATTAGTTCCTAATTACTTTTTCAAAAAATCTGTTCAAGCCCTCTCAGATTATTGAGGGTCATATCGTATGGAATTCATATAAACCGTTTAGAAAAAAAACAGATTCTTGAAGGGAACTCATATATAAGGCAGTCACACACAAATTATTATTGTCTGAGATCGATTGTGCTTAACGATCCTGGTATTTTTTTCCCTCGATTCAAATGAATTAATTTCTACCTAATAACTGAAAAGTCAAAAGTGACAGTTTTATATTCTTGCCTCCATTTGTCTCTCCATCTCTGATAGATGGAAAACTCAAGAATATTGAGTCAATATCTTCACAAAGCGGAACATTTAATGATTGTCCGAATATATCGATCTTTAACTTCATGAAATAGTAAAATAAATATCGACGTTCCTGTGTTTCAAAATGTACGGCGTGAAATATCGAAGAGGCTGTTCTTATGTCAAGAATTTTGAAAATTTTCTGAAATGAACTCAGCTCATTTCCTCAAATTATGAAGTTTAACGTCGTATTCAGGCAATTTTTTTATAGGCAGATTCACACGAAAGAGAAACCCTATAATGTTCAAAGAACACCACGTGAATCAAGGGATAGGAGATACGAATCAACATTCATTTTGAATTTTTGAAGTTTGAGAGCCTCAGGGAAAATCTCTCTCGGCAATGAATTCCAAACTCAGTCGTTCTATTGAAAAAATATCCCTGAGCAAGAGAGGTTCGACAGGTCTCCAAATTCACAACAAAGGGGTGGGAATTCTGTACTCGTCGAGTCATCCGTGTAGATATTTCCAAGGGTGGAACGATTGATAACAATTCTGAAAAGCACCGACCGTGAAAATATCTATAGAAGAGAGACAAGTCTTCGACCCTTCTACGATGTTCCAATGAAGTGAGCGAGTCTGTGAGCGAAGAATCACCAACAAGACTGATTGCCTTTCTCTGAATAGAATCGAGAATGAATGTTTTGGTGCCGAACGTCATACATGAGAAGTATTTTCCAAGACAGCTCGTATCTGAGCCTTGTAGATCATAAGAAGCTGACGAGAAGTGAAGTATTTCTTCGCTCGAAATAGATATCCAAGTTTCTGGGATGCACCTTTAGCGATCGATCTCACATGGTTTTCCCATGCGAGATTATCACTGATCGTAATTTCTAGCATCGAGATACTTGACTTTAGGAATAGTTACTCCTGACATCTGAAAACGCGATGATGAGAGATCGGCTTTCCTCGAGAAAAGACATGCCTGAGTTTTTCTAGCATTGAATTCCACCAAGTTCATGTTACCCCATTCTATCATTCTTACCAACTCATCGTTGATTTTATTGACGCGAATGTTTCTTTGAATTTCTGTTTTTTGAATATTTCTCCATTTTGTAGAAGGTGAAGATATTATATTCTAGAGTTGTTAAGTATCCATCAGCTGCTTCAAGACCCTCCTTCCCATTTAATTTATTTTCCCAGATGACGCACAGTCGCCATCTTGAAATTTTCATCTGTAAATTCCACTCCTTAATATAGTATTCATGCATTAATTTCATTATCCCAACTTTCAATTATTTGAGTTGACCCGTTAAAAAAGTGAAGGGGGAGGACATTGTAGAAAGTCATTGCATATAGTTTATAATAATAACTTTTTTGTTGTAACTTGTTTTCTTGCAAAATATGAATGAATTAACATTGTATTCACTATGCAAATATTACTTATTTGGCATAAATCTTTGTTTTAAACCTTTTTTTCCTTGTCCGTCTCATTTTTTTAGTAAATTGTTGTTAAAATTTGTTGTGTTCAAGATCGTACATTTTTTCTTTTACTTTTTTATTTGGGATTTCAACAATGCAGTTCAACAGTTTTCATGAAGATTTATTGACCTGCCCTGGATTCCGAGATTTCACGATTTTTGCGCCTAGAAAGACGTCGGTAAGTGATTAAAGCTCCGTTTTCATGCATTCGAAATACCTGTTTTTCGTACGAAATCTGTCAAAAACCATTCAAATATAATTCGTGGCGGCAAATTCCAACTGCAGGTACGAATAGTTTTAAGAAGTTGGAATAAAGTTAACTTGTCCGAAATTTTAGGATGAAACAATATGATAAGTGCGGTTACGTTATTATATCTTTCTAATTTTGGATTCGGATTTCTTATATGGGTAGAAATATCGTTAATATGAGAACATCTGTAATAATATTTTATATTTTACTGATGTTTTTGACAAATTGGAATTTCGAAAGAAAAAAAAAAGGGCACCAAAGCAATTTTAGGTAAGACCTATTCTCAATCAATCTGATAAAACAGCAAAATACAGTTTTAAAAAATTTCTGTGTATTTATTATCCAACCGAAACCTATCTAGAACATTGATAACAAAAATAAAACTTTCTTATATTATCACAAAAAATGAACTTTTTTCCGAATGTGAATTATTATTAAATACAATATTTGAGATTACTTACTAATATTAATCTTCAAAGCACATCTCAACTGTTTCTTTAACTCCACTATAGCTTTTTTGTGTGGTGTTAGAGTATTCAAAATCTCTGATATTCTTTGACAAATAGGATTTTTATATTCTTGGGGATTTTGTGCTTCAGGCGGGGCTTCAGGTACCGACTTTATGAGGTCTGGTATTTTTTCCATACATTTTATTGTGGAATTTCCAATTGGATCAGTTTCATATTTCTTTTTTTTATTTGCTTCCCGTGAATTACTTTTGGGGTCGCTAGATAGACACCTTTTCAAGTTAGATGTGGTGATGGAATTGTAAAGTACACCTAAATATTTTATTACTCAACACATTCACAAACTTATGTTCTTGGAGCCAATGTATCATTTAGGAAAGCCATCATGTTGTAATATTTCCAGTGGTCTTTCGATTTCTTGTTCATTGCACCAGAGCCAGGCGGTACTCAAGTTTCTGTTTCACATTTATATTTCACATGTGTCACGCAGATTCCTTCATATTTGTTGGATAAATGACATTGTATATGCGCCTTCAAATAAGTTGGCTATTTCCAACCAGAGACTGTCCACTATTGTTCTACTTCGTTCTTTCAGTGGTAAACGTGAATTCCATAGTGGAGGTCGAACTTCCACTGTACTTATGAGCATTTCTGGAAAACTCAGATCTTCGGAATTTGCATAAATCTGTGAAATAGAAATACTCAGATCATAGAATAATAAAACTGATACAGGAAGGACACATATTGAACTTATCCAATATCAGTTATGATTATTTTACCTGGCTGTTAGCAGATATATTAGGGCTGTTGGTGGTAGAACTGTTCACTAAATCTTGAGACATGTGATTCTTCTTGCAGCACTTAGGTTTCATCCTCGTCTAAATAATCCTAATTCTCAACAATTGTATAGGTGTTCATTGCTTTGAAGTCGATGAATATAAAATGAACATAAACCGGTCAAATACCGAAAGATATTATAACCTGATTTTTTTCGGTAATCTGTAACCTTATTCCGAATTCCAAAATTTCCAAATCTCGTACGAAGAACAGAAATTTTCGAATGCATGAAAATGTAGCTTTAGGCGTCCATAAGAGAATTACTTTATAGACGCCTTTGGCCTAGCAACCAGTAAAAAAGACTCACCGTTTCGACAACAGATACCGTAAGTAATTAAGAAAGCTGGATCGTGAAAAAAAATGTATCAACCATGTGACACCTCCCATCAAATAAACTCTTCGTCAATAAAACACCTCGCGTCAATTCCCATTGTCATCGAAATCGACCCCCCAAAATTCCGTTAGTGTGTGTGAATGGAAGTGGAACTCATAAAAATTCATGAATGCCGTTGTAGCATTTGTGAATGAAAAAGATCGCGGAAGAGAAGAAAATATGTGAGTAATATGTGCAGAATCGGCGTACGGACCGATGTAAATAAATGTCTGCTGCATCAACAGGTGGTTGCTTGCTAGCTCTCTTCCGCAAATAGATCGAGATCCGAACGAGTTTTCAGAACTTTAAATTCCATTAGAGCGATTAAAGTTTTCGGTTGTGTTTGTCCGATGAGGTCGTTCGGTTTGGTTTTGTTCGTTAGATCGTTAGGTTAATGCGTTGGGTGAATTGAGTTTTTTTTGTGAACGTGGAGAAAACAATGTATCGTCTCCTTTGATTAGTCCAGTCTATGACCATTTTCCCGTGTATTTATCCCTTTTTCCAAAGGGGGAGGAAGAGAGGATGAGTTATTCACAATTTTTTTTTCAACGAAAAAATAGGATTCAACATTATTTCCCTCATACCTAGGTCAGTTTTGATGCTAGAAACTTTTATAAATAACAAAAATAAAGGATTTTCGAAGGACTTCAAAAAAGGTCCAATGAGTTTTTCCCGAAAAATGCATTGGTTTTTGGTTATTGTACGTAGAAACTTTCCATTTTGGCGTTTGAAAGTACCAATCAACTTTCAACAAGCAATTATTCAGTTTGTAGTGGGTTTGCATACATCACAAGTGAACAATCGCCTTTGTTTTTTCAAAAGCTATAATTTTGCTCTCTGCAGGTTTTCCGATTAGATGCATTATTTTCCAGTTATTCGCGAAAAAGGATCTGAAAACGTGTTTTTTTGACAGAAAACCGACAATTTCACTCGCGAATACGTCGAAAAGTATTGCTTTTCAGAAAAAACTTCGTTGAACAAAAAGTGCTTAGAATTAGTCAATCTATTGATTTCAGCACTTATTTCTAATGAAAAAACTTTCATCCCCAAGAAGGGGTGGCATCCACCCCCAGAGAGAAAGCAACCCTCGGCACGGGGTAGATTTTGGAATAGAGGATAAGTAGAACCTATATCCAAATTTTCATACGAATCGGTGCTGTATGGGATAAATATACACTTTACACTTTTTTCACCGTCATAGACTGGAGTAGGTAGATATGTGATATTCGAAAATAATATAAGTATCCCATTTGCAAACTACTATGGGAACTCGAAAGTGTCTTGTATAGATTCTATAAATATTTGGAATCTCTTACACATTGCGGTCCATACCGTGCTTCTGAGTACTGAAGCTTTTCCTAGAGATCGATTACCCTAACACCAACGAGCGTTTTGCTAATAACGTTACCATCTTCAGGAGAAGGAAATTGATACTGAATGTAAGGACTGGGGTTAGCTGTTTATATCCCTAAAGTTTTGTTGGTCCGATATGGACTTTGTTTCTGATACTCATTCTGATAATATGAATATATAAATATATATATAAATAAATATTAAAATAGTGTAGGAAAATGCGGTCATCGCCGTGCTGTAGGTTTCAAAATATTGAAACTTGGATAACGAAACTGATGCAAGAATACTACATTATGGAGTAGAATTGACACAAAAATTTCAAGGTAGCGACTGGGTGCCATCTGGAAAAAAAAATTTAATTGAAAGGTGGGTGTTGGGATACATCATTTCGAAGCTCCTGACTAAGATGCCTAGGAAACCCTGGTGTATCTAGTGATTCGATATTGTTTAGAATTTCTTGGCGAAAAACAATCGACGATTACAAAAGCTTTCTAATTTTTGAATAGGGGGCGCTATATGGGCATTTTCGAAATTCTGTCAAATGTCGGTTTTGTCAGATTGACGTAACTTTGAGGTTTATTGTTGTCAATGAACACTGAAATTTTTTCTTCGCACTCAACAGTGTTTGAAAGTCTATATAAGTAGAATAAGTTTTGAAGTTATTACAAGTACTTTTTCACGATGTGTAGACGATTTCGTATTTTGTGTGGTCAGTCAAAATCTGGGGATCCGAATATTCTTCTTTATTCAGTACCTAAGGTAAGTACAAAACAAATCGCCCAAAATAATAACATGAATGTACCGTTGTAGCTAATTTTATTCGTTTCAGCTTGAGCGAAAGTCTTATATCGAGGAGGAAACATTCGTAGCTCTTATCAATGAGATATTGAAAACAAAGTTTTGTTTAAATGAAGGAAATATCGATGTGATACGTATTTTGAACCGTTGCATAATTGATGTGTGTATCCCCAATTCCAAGACAGTCTATCACTTTCAATACACTAGCACGAACTTTGTCGTACATTCTCAGGTGAATGGGCAAAGTAAATTTTCCCGGAATAAAAGTCTAGTCTAACAAACTGATATAAAAACACAAAAAACTTGTAGAGGTAGCAGGTGACAGTATTGACAGGTTGTTAACGGTAGGTTTCCACGTTACATGCACGTTTTCTGAAACGCATTTGATTGGCTGTCAGGGCTGTCAAAATCTCAGTTGGCAAATAATAAACAGTGGTAGAATATTCGGTTGCACATTCCTCTCTAATGAAAATCAAGCTTCATATGGTATATGACTGATTGCCATCTACAATAGCGATCTGGAGCTTTTGCGATCTCAGAAATCAAGCAATCGGTTTTCGCCAAGTTTATCCCAAAATTATTCAGGTATAAGTAGATACATCAGGGATTCCTAAGCATCTTACTCCTGACGAATGCTTTGCAATCCTAAAAGATCAAATCAATATCTACACCTACTACAAAATGGCGGAACATTAAATAATTGCCGGCACACATTGACGTTTGACTTCATAAATTGAGGAAATAAGCTGAGTTCAGTTCAGAAGATGCTCGAAATGGTTTCCTTAAACGTCTTGAGATAAGAAGAGCGTATCTGATATTTCACGTCGAGAATTTTCGAACACACCAACGTCGATATTTCTACAAATAATTATTATTCCGTACATTCAATATTGAAGCAGGTTCAGTTTCGTACATTTTGAAATTTTTGTGTCAATTTTACTCCAAAATAAAATGTTCATGCATTAATTTTAGTATCCCAAGTTTCAATTTTTTGAGTTGACCGTTCAAAAAAATTAAAGGGGGGGGAGTGACCTTGAAGAAATGCACTATATATGTATGTTTCTACGTATGTATCTCTATTGTTTGTTTTTTTTATAATTGTTCTCATTGTGTTTATGACCACACAACTTGACTTGTCCATTATTTTTGTACTATATGGATGTAATACATTCTATTCTATTCAATTCTATAATGGCAACTCTTCGATTTCACTCGTTCACTTGGATATTTGATTCCAAAAACATGTGACATGATATTCAAATGTATCTGAAACAAATCACATGAAGTACTACCACATTTATTATCTATCGACAAAACACTAAGTTCCATATCGATTCAAAAAACACATAGCATTCTTCCATTCGTCAGGGCCGTCTCAAGTACGTTCAAAATTGTCTTGAAATTGTTCTAATAATTTTTCAAAGTGAAACTCAAAACAGTGAATCAAATCAATTCAACTGTTCAAAGCCACCATTTCATCAGTTTAATATTGTTTCTTCTATTCCTATGGTCATCATCCAGATCTGTATTTTTCTGTTCTTGTGTATCGGACGCAAAAGATAATGGTCCCCGAAGCGAGTTTTTATAGTTCGCCGGCTTTGACCAATGTAATTTGTGTTGGATCTTGATTTCGTACATCCCCGACTTTTCTGTAATTTATAATTCATTTTTTGCATTACCTAGGAGTTCCATAATATGCAACTTTTATACTTACTTTTTCGAAAATATGCTCGAGTTATCTATTGCAACGAGGTTCATACGACATGAGAGTTGGGAAAGGTTTTCAATAAAATGTAAATATGAGAGTTACATAAACTACTTCCTATAAATCAAAACAACTAGGTTATACAAAAGATGAATCAGAAAGTACAGGAAAGTCGGAGATATGTGAAATCGGTTGGCAAGTATGCAACAAAAAGTACATAGGCCAAACTCGACGTTCTATAACAACTCGCTTCAAGGAGCATTATACTTACATGATACACAGAAGGGCAAAAACGTTCAGTGTGACCCAGTATCTTCTGGATGATTTCAATTGAATTACTCAGGACATGATGGAAGGCTTATCGATGCATTAGAAAGTCTGGGAATAGCAACATGATCTTATTCACGGAATGAAAAAACTCTATCAGAGGTGCGGGTCTATTTCCGAGAATCTCCCTGTACGTCGAAAGCCTAATGAAGTCGAAAATCCGAACCCGTTCGATCGTCCACAAATCGGCCATTCTCTCTCTTATATTTCAATTATTCACCGAAATCTGACAGCGATTGGGTCCTCCGGTGGGGTCGTGTTGTTTCAGAAAACTTAATTTCGAAGCGGAGAGCTCAACTGCCCAACTAGAAAGTGCACTTACAGCTAATCCCGGCTTTGGACCGGCTGTCTGTCGTCTGTCGTTCGGACAATATACGCGGGTTTTCTGGAATATATTGACGATTTAATGTTGGAATCTATGGATCCATAGTAAAGTTACGATTTTTTTTACAATTTATGTTTAACACTTTTTCAAATGAAAGCTTAGTGCGGACAAGGAACGGCTAGTGTTCTTTAGTGACCTAGCGCTCTGGGGCGTCTTACTGATGTTTCGGCATTGAATTTATCAAGTTGGTTTGTGTTTTCGACGAACTGATCCCAGATTGGTGAAATGTAAAGTTGAAGTTGAATCAGAAAAAAAAAACATTAAATTTCGGAAAGCGTTTTAAAAATCTTCGATTTTTTTGTAATAAGACTATGGTGAATCCTCGCAATTTTTTCGTCCAGCACCGATTTGTAGAAAAATTTGGGATTAGGTTTATTTCACCCTCTAGTTCATTTTCTATGTTGTGCGCTTTTTGTTTTTTAGGGCTGAAAACTACCTCTAATTGTAAAAAATTATAAAATAACATTAAAAACCTGAATATGGGTAAAAATAGTTAAATAATGATTGTTTCATGCTTTAGGATACAATTTCATAATCTTTCAACCTACCTTTGTTATAAACTACTTTTGAAAACATTGAAATTTCTTCGAACTTCAGAATACAATGGTGAGAAATCAACGAAATATACACACACGCGAGCAGATTTTTCTTCTTCTCTGTCTTCCAATATGAATGGAAAAAGTAGAACATATAACGTATAACGGCCGAAAATACCGGTTATGTAGATTACTACGCTCCGAAGCGGGTAATTCAAATTTTTCGAAAAAAATTGATCGGTTTTCTAAGCATAGCTCCTTCATTTTAGGTGATAGAAATTTTTTTCAGGAACGATTTTGTTGAGCTCCTCAAGAGCTATAAGACTATGTGAATGAAATCACTGAAGATCCCTTGATTTTTAATGGGGAGGGCTTAAAGCGCTTGACTAAGGTGAGGTTCGATCGTAAATGTAGGTGTTAAGGGAAATTTTTGTCATAAAAAAAGCTACAATTTAGTACTCTATCGTTTTTTTCGTATCCTTTGTATTTTGAGAGATATTTATAAGAAAAGGGTTCAAAAAACGAAATTGAAAAAAATCGTTTTCTCTTTAAACTCCAATTTTTCTAAAATTAGGCATTTTGAATTGGTTAAACTTCGTGGGTGTATTAATAGTACATATATGAAAAGAATCACAGAGAGGTGGCGATAAATTTCAGTTAGTGGGTAATTTGGAGGTTGTTTTCACAGATTTTTTTCGTAGAAAAAAGCGGGTACCGATCTCATTATGATCATAAGTTGGTCAATTTTCATGCTAGGAAGATATTTTTTTATTTGTTTGAAAGCTCCAATTGAATAATTTAAAAAAGATTCTATGAGCTTTCTTCGGAAAATGCAAATTTTCCTCGTTATTTCGCTTGAAATCTTCCAGTTTATACATTTGACGAAAAAAGCTAAGCATTAATTTGCTGTATCTCAGTTCGTATGTGTCGTAGGATAATCATAAAGCATTTTCTTTGTTTCTCCAAAAGCTACAATTTGCCTCTCCACACTTTTTTTGATAAAATGCATGATTTTAGAGTTATTTGCAAAAAAACATTTGAAGAATTCGATTTTTTCGTCAAAAACCTGTAACTTTCAACTTCGAATAACTCAAAAAATATTACTTTCACGAGAAAAACGTATGGGACATTTTTTTCTTAGAATTACTTTTTCCGTCGATTCCTAGAGTTAAAATGTAATAAAAAATTTCCACCCCCGTGATGGGGTGGCAACCACCCCCAAGGCTCTAGCGTACAGCGCCATGATATAGAGAATGATCCTTGAGCTATTCCCTACCTTCTGTGAAAATTTCGGATAAATCCACGGTGGACGAAAAAATTGCGAGCCAAAATGCTTCATTTCCTGAACTATTGAACAGATTTTCGAGAAAGTAAATATGAATTTGGCTTAGAAAACTTCTCATTAATCGAAACAACACAGTTGTCGAGATCGATTGCAACAATGAATACATTGGCCAGAGTCGACGAGCTATAAAAAGTTGTTTCAAGGAACATTGTTTACACGTGAGAAACAAGGGGGAATGAAGGTCTAGTGTTGTCCAGCCTTCTTTGGCCAATGACCATAGATTTAGTGAAAGCAATCTGAGAATGATAATACAAGGCATCTTGATGCACCGAGAGTCTGGAAATTGCAAAATGTAAAAATAGTATGAATTGTGATAAAGGACATGTCCCATTTAGTCCGTTATGTAGTTCAATGTCGAGAAAATGATTCAAAAAATAATTATAATAATAGACATGATCCTGGTCATACTGAAAAAAACCTCTTGGAATGTAAGACATGAATGGTACAAAGTGAGTCTTCAGATTCAGTATAGTTCCACTTCTCTCGAAGATGCTAGCCTTTGTACCGAAAAGTAGGTCAAATGCAAAAATAGGTTTTGTTCTGGGGTAAATGATCTCTAGAAGTCACGGATTGTTGGTTTCTAGGTAACCAACAAATGTCAATTCCATGACTTGAGAAATTTCACTTTTAATTCATACCTTATTGTATACAAAATATTCTTTTCAACATGCAAAATGACATACTGATTACTGTTCAGTATCTCGTAAATTTGAATTCACCGCCAAAACATGACATTATACACCCCGAGCTGACAAATTGACATTTGAGTGTCTTTATTGTATGGCTATGGTATACTAAGCTCTCGGTGGAATAAAAAAAAAGCAAGTCCAACTGTCACAAAAGGCACGATTCAAATAAATGCCTCCAAACTGTCATCGATATGAGTTCTGACAGAGTACCTTTTGATTTCCATTTGAATTTATCGACTTTAACTGATTCTACGGTCATTTCGAAAAAATTGGTTGTATATGTGATTAGTCGAGGAGGACGTTTTTCGATAGGATTTTCAACACTTTAACTTTAACCCTCTAGTAGGACCAACCCTTACTATGTCAAACGGAACGAGGAGTCAAGTGATACCTATTTTAGGAGTGCATTTGATTCTCTTCCAAAGACATATCATTTGGGAAATTTCGTCAAAAGTTTCCGAAATAAGTATCTAATTGTGTAATAGTTTTTCTAACCTAATTATCGACGCAAATGGTCAAAATGAGCACCACCAACTTCCATGCAATGATAAAGGTATGATTCGAATTTTTTACGAACTGCCTGTAACAAGTGTGGTGTTATCACCTGGCATTCTTATCCAATTCGTTCCCTTAGGTCATTTTAAACATCTGTGTAAATAATTACGTACGTTTTGTATTACATTTCATCATTAGCACAGTATTAGTCGAATTATGAGATTAGGAAAACCATTACATAATTAGATACTTATTTCGGAAACTATCTGACCGAATTTCAGGAATGATATATCATTTGAAATAGAATGAAATGTCTTTTCAAAAGAGGTATCACCCGACCCTTTGTTCAACTTGAAATAGTAAAGGTTTGGTTCCACCTCTCCTAGAGGGATGAAGTTGCAGTATTGAAAATCGTATAAAAAAAACACCCCCTTGGCTAATGTTATTACGTGTACGACCGACTTTTTTTTTATTGAAGGTGAAATAAGATATTTCGTCTGTTTCGTGTCAAATGGTCACCCCTTCATTATTTTACAATAAGATTCCAAAAAACTTTAATTGTGTCAATTCTAAAGACAACAGCGAATTGGTATTCTCACCAACTTCTCTTGTTAGATGTTTCATTTCAACAATGTTATTCTATGACTTCTAATGAATGCCTCATTTACAATTCATCCATTTCATCTTGGCACGGAAATAATGAAGTATTGCAGCGCGGGACAAGTAGCCATTTGAAATCTACTGTGAGTTTAGTGCGCAACCGGATTCGGGACCAATTACCGTGTCGAATCGGTTTGGATAAGATGTCCATCAGACGAATTCACCCTAGTTTCGAACACCCCGTATAATCGGAAACTCGGCTCAGGTTAAACCCACGGTCTCGCGGAGGGTTCGTCGTTCTCTCCTCCAGGATGTTTACGCGGCGTCCGCAGAGGGTAGGAGGAGGGGGGAAACGGGGTGGCGAGCGCGGGGCGCGAAGCGCCCTTTCCATCCCCCGCTCGCCGTCGTCGTCGGGGATCGCGGACCGCGACCTAGAGTCCCCCCGGACCCCCCCGGCGGCTGTCCATCGGCCCCCCACGACGCGGGTCGACCGTTCAGGCCGTGTTCACGCAGCCGAAACTACGGCGATGGCTGTGTCCGAACTTTGGGATTTCGAGAAGCCGGAATGATACTTGGCCGTTTGTTGTGTCTTGAATTCAATCGTCTACATCTTTATAATGTAGAAAATAATATAAATGTGCTCGACAATACTCAAAATATTTTGATTATAATGAATTATATATGAATATAATTAAAAATGTGTTCTCTGACTCTGCAGCAGTTCATAATGGTGTACCACACGGCTCAATCCTCGGACCAACGTTATTTTTATTGTATATGAATGATATAGTCAAAAGCTTTCCCACAGTTTCTTTCAAACTGTTTGCTGATGAAACCAGTATTGCTGTTCATGAAAAGGAACTTTCATCACTTATATCACTTTCACAAAAATCAATAGATGGAATATCAGACTGAATTTTAGCGATCAGAAAAGCCCTCAACTTTAACAAAACACAGCATACTATTCAATCTCTACCAAAATATAGAAAACCCAAGTATCAACATAAATGATGTAATAATAAATTCTACAGACTCAACAACGTTCCTGGGAATCCTTATCGATAGTGATCTTAGCTGGTCGTCACATATCAATCAATTGAACATGAAAATTAGTAGAGCTATCTTCGCCATTCGAACAATAAAACAGAAAACACAAATTTAGAAACTGACAAGTCAGTTTACTATGCATATTTAGAGTCATTTACAGTAGGGTATTGAATTGTGGGGGACTGCGGTTCTGGCCAAAACCACTTTCACGATACAAAAGAGAGCTATTCGTACTCTCTTCGGACTCTCTTATGGGGAATCTTGTAGAGACCATTTCAAAAATTCAAGAATTTCCACATGATCAACCTATACATTCATAAGATTTCCATACTGATACATAAAAATCGTAGCAACCTCACTAAGTCATCAGATATACACGCATATTCGTCAAGAAATCAATCTTTCATTTTACCTGTCTTTAGGTACAATAGAACACGTAATGGGCCACTGTACACTAGTATAACCGTAACACAATCATCTCCCTGATAATATGAAGGTGATTGCTAGTATGAGAAAATTCCAATATAACCTAAGAAAACTCTTACGCCGATGTGTTTTTATGATCTCAATGAATTTTTCGCAACTACCTTCGAATTGAAAAAAAACTGATCTACTTGTGCACTTCTGCCACCTTTCAATACAATACAATAATTAACTCACAGTCAGCTGTTTATTCTCTATGCCCTGAGCCAGATATATATAACCATATCAATATTGAATCATTATTAAGAAGCACATTGTAATATCTCTCTGAGATATAAATCTAATCTAATCTGAATACATCCGAGGTGATCGAACGCCACCAACTGGCGCGCTTTGGATGACGTCACGTGACATGTCCCGTGTTTGTTTACTTATAGCGTTTCAGTTACTTCTCAAGTATATCTAGTTTCAATTCGTCTGCAGAAAAAACTCCTTGCAAGTATTGTATAGTACCGAAGAGAAAAAGCATTAGAAATACACCTGATAAATTGGGATAAGGATAATGTATCTCCAATATTTACTGTTTGAAAGACATTATTTTGTGATGGATGAATATTTTCTTAGTTTTCTGGGTTTCTTATCTACCACAATCTGAAAAAATAAGTATTATTATTGTAATCTATACTAGTGTAGAAGGGTAGACTTCTATAAACCCCGAAAGTAGCTGAAACTATTTTTAATTTTCACAGCAACTTGTCGGGGTAGATAGAAGTCTACCCTTCTATACTTGTTCAGATTCCAATATTAATACTTTTTTCAGATTGTGGTAGGTGTTGTTGTGAAGAACGTAAATATATACAGCTCAGTGTGGATTAGCCAGTAGTAAATTTGCATTACCTATTCAGCAATGAAAAATTCTGTTTGAAACTTACCTAACCTAGTTTACAAAATATCGAAATAACGATTCATAGTATACATCAAATCACCGCATATTCCTATGATACTTACAAAAAGTAAATACACTCATCATTCTTGTGTGAACCTCAGTATTATAATATTACGTATATATCATTCTGATATGGTAGTAAAATGGGAGTTTCGGTGCAATTTCAATGAACATTGTTTGCTCAAGTGGGAATCCAATGAAATCAGTTAATTTGAAGTCATCTGATCGAACACAACCAATCAGAACAAAATTATACTGAAAATATGTTATTGCTATGGATACATACTAATTGATTCATTAAGTTTTTAATATTTCAAAATATAACTATTTAGTTGCATTACTATAAATAATATCAATGAAATTGTAGAATCAAATATCAAAAATTACAGTTTACCGTCTAGAATTTGTACGGGAAGCATTCATGAACTTTTGCATTGATAGAAAGTATCATTCGGATAGAAAACTTCAATTTTGAAGGATTGCCCTGTGAACATGAAAACAAAAGATGGTAAAGAGTTTACGTTCAAAACCATGTGGAACTTAGCAGGATGAGTTGGTTTTTCTCTTAATTCTTATCAAAAATTAGCAAAAAAATTTCTATTCGAATAACTCTCGAACATAGGAAACAGACCTCCGCCTATGGCAACAAGCTTTCGAAATCTGTTAAAAATCTGTTAAAAAATTATTATTATTATTATTCTAACGGTGGTTACAGACCGCATTCGAAGACTTCTGAAAATCAAAGGGTGGAAGCCATTTTCAAGTCTATTACAAAAATCTAGGACAGCCTCATATCCATCTGCAAAACACCGACGAGATCTATCATCTACTCCATCAGTATACCGAATACCGTGCATTTGTGATTCTTTTTACATTGGAATCATAAAAACCCTATTTATGTTCATTGGCAAAATACTGATATAAACTGAGCAACAGACAAAAATAATTTTCGTAAATAATATAATAAATTATGCCAAATCCATCAATTTCTTGAGGATATGTATTGATCCAGTTCTCTCATGGGCTATCACATGAACACCGTTGAGAAAGTATCATCAATCATTGGAGTTTTATGTAGAATACGGGGCCATGTACCCAGAAAATATCTCCGAATCATTTATTTCAATTTTATATTTTCGAAAATTTCTCCAAATCATTTATTTTAATTTTATAGTTTCGAAATTGCAATATTAATTCTCAGTGTGGGGAACGGCAATCAATTCTTTATCGCGACCTCTGAAAACATTACAAAATAGATCAATAAAATGTATTTTCAGGAAAGAGTATTCAGAACCTACTATAAATATATATATATAAATCGCGAAACCTATTGAATTTGGATTTTGTTCATCAGTTGAGAGTTTGCAAATTTATACATTTTGCCTCTACAAACAAAAGATTTCTGTATTGAATTTGATTCAAAATTCTAGTATTCATGATCCTAGCACAAGACAGACAAAACATTTTGATACGTTGAAGATAAAAAGTAACTTCGGCAAAAAAAATCACTTCTTTATAATAGAATACAAAATTCCAAAAATATGTTAAAATTCAAACGTGATTTGAAGCAATATTTAATGAACAAATAAATGATTTGCAGTTATAAATTCATTCTCCTAAAAATAGTTAATCAAACCCGGAAAAGGATTATTCATATATATGAAGATTAATCAGATACTGTGGAGTACGGTATAGAACAAAAGGTCCGATACCTGAGTCTTTTTACCTGGCAGAAAATTTTAATATCTTTTTCCTCTAGGGTAGCAGCATACCAATACATTTGAAATTATTAAATGTATTGGTATGCTGCTACCTAATCAAATAATGATTGATCTTTATTTAATCTCAATCAAATATTATGACAGAAAACTGTACGTTTTCAAATGATAATTAGAAAGTTTCTGTTCTATTTCATATTGATTATTGAAATAATCATAAATTGCTCTTATTAACTTTGAATATTTTTTTTCATTAATTTCCCAAAAAAAAACACTTTACTGTATTATTCCCAATAAAGAGGCGTTAACAAATCCGCGATACGTGTTCCGCATTACAATAGCGGAAATCGTACAGGAAAGTGTAGGACTTTTTGTTAAATATGGGCAATCATCAAGAGTCGGACAGTTCGGTTCATTTATTAATTTTCAGTGATGGCATTGATACTTTCTACAAATATCTTATCCGAAGTAATGAAAGGGAATTCTTATTTATAGAGTAATAGGATAGTTAGTCAATGTCTGTTTAAAAAAAAATGTCAGCTACAGTAATCTCCATATTTTTTTACTTCACAATGCACGACAATGTTCCTTTTCTTGAAGGAAAATAGGTGCATATATAGGTATATATATGTATATATATATATATATATATATATATATATATATATATATATATATATTTCGATTGATTTTGTGAGGTTGCAGTCAATCAAAATCAATCGAATTATATTATAGCCAGTCACTAATTCTTCTCCTATATATATATATATATATATATATATATATATATATATATATATGTTTCCATTTCTTCAAAAAACTTGGTCTTCCACTCTGAATATGGACTACTACTTTCGTATATTTCCTTATCGTTGACCAACTAAAGAACCTCTCTATAAACAATGATTTGGGTAGGTGACCGATCTGCTGTGTCTAGGATGTAATGTAATCGTCTTCATTTTCCTTGAAGTCAACGGTGCGTCGTTACCTGAGGACTAATTTCAGACACTGTGTAATACGGTATATTACAAACGGTCTAAAGACTTGAGTACAACTGCACGACTACATCGCTCCTACTTGATGAAGGGTTGGCTTTATCGCTAAGGAACAAAGAATCTGATTGGCAAATCCTTGGCAAATGAACCTACTTCAGGTAATTCGCAACTAAAGTAGAGCGGTGCCATAAGCACTCAAAATATTGAATATCATTGTTCCGAAGAGTTATGGGTATACTCTTCTCGGAATAATCAATTGCAGTGTATTTGCTTTGTTTAATATTACAACTTGTACAGGAGATTGAAATTGACCAACCTACTTTTCAACTGGTACCACAAAATGGGTACTAAGAACGTAAACTTTCACGGCCGGACGAAACTGCTTCAGGGTTTTTTTTTCGGGTTCCTTTGCCGTGGTCCACAAGTTTTCACTCTTGAAGTTTCGCCTAGAGCTGTGGTAGGCATCATCAAAGTCTATGAGGTAACGGACCAAAAATGCCTCATAGACTTTGATAATGCCTACTACATTGTAGGCAAAACGTCAGGAGTGAAAACCTGTGGACCACGGCAAACGAACCCGATAAACACTCCAGAATCAAAATAGGTACTGTTTTAATTTGAAGGCTAGATTGCTTTTACAGAATTTTACAGCAATTTATTACAATAGTCTTGTTCAACCGATTGAACTGATCAAAATGAACCAAGATTTTGGCTCACTTTTCAGTTACTCTATATTGTTCCGATATTCAATTCTGAAGTTTTCTGAGTTTACATTTTTTCTGGAAATAATTTCAACATATATACCTTCTACACGAATCACAATCTAACAAAACGCGTACAGGAAACTAATACTAAATCTAAACTCCATGAAACATTATTGCAACACCAATAAAATAATACTAAATGATAAAAAAAACAGAACTTGTGGTATTCTCATTGAGGGACTTGAATAGCAGCCTTCTGGTACGTGTTCATGGAAACACAATTGCACAAAAAAACGTCGCAAAGTACTTAGGAGTTTACATAGACTCGCAACTCAACTGGTCGAATAAAATAGATCATGTTCTTCGCAAACTGTCGGTCTGCTGCTTTGTCGTATGGAGGCTCCGCACACATGTTTCATTTGAGCTACTAAAACTGTATTATTACGCTTACGTTCACTCATGCCTCAACTATGCAAATCTGTGCTGGGGAAACAGCACTAGATCAAACGAAGTTTTCAAGTTACAAAAACGAATATTAAGAACAATGTCATTTAAACCGAAACATCATTCTTGTCGTCATCTATTTATGAAGGCTAATATTTTGACACTGCCAAGTTTATATATCTATAACAGTATTATGCATGCCAAAGAGAATCCCTCAGAGTTCTCTATCTCACGATACGATTCGATACCTTATCATTTCCGAAAAAAGTTATTGGATATCCCAAGTCACAGATTAACGCTGGTTTCATACAGCCCTGTAGTACTACCGGCCAAACTATTCGACAAGCTACCCACCGATTTGAAAAAAAATTATAGTTACAACAACTTCAAATTCATGTTAAAAAGTCGCCTTACCCACCATGCTTTTTATTCTATCAAAGAATTTTTAGATTGCAAAAATTTTTAAAAAAACGATTTTTCTGTGTATGATTACTTCTCTGTTATTGTTTTTTTATCGAAATTTTTTACTGCTCTTGTATATTGATTGTAGCATCATTTTGACATTATCCTACACTTGTATTATGCAGATCTTATGGAAATAAATGTATTGTATTGTATTGTATTGTATAGAATAGGGTTATCCATTTATATAATTCACAATCTAAGTTGGTGCAAAACCACCTGTTTTTTTGGTCCGGTAGGCGGATTAATGTATTTCCTGGAATTGAATTTGATATGAATTCCACTCGATATTATGAATGTGTAATGGTCGTGTCAGAATTACTATCAGAAAAGGTATTGACCTTTTTTATTCAATTTCATTCATTATTATTATTATAAGAAAAAACCCATATGAATGTATTTCAATAAAAGAAATTCTGAATGGTACTCAACTATTTTTTTGAGAACGTCTAGGAAATATCAGTCCTCTGAGAAGTAGACGAACGGTAGAACAATGAATTTGAATGATTTATATTCGCGTTCAAAAATATCGCATGGAGTTAATATCATTCGTACTCAGTGTGAATTTTTTCTCTTTCATATCGCATGAAAAAGTTGCATGATATAAACCGAGTTGAGTCGAAGCGAAAAAATGCAATGCTGCTGGTGCAACTCTCATGAAGTAAATGAATTTCTTTGTCTATAGAACAATTTATCTGTTGTACCAAAAATAATCTTGAAAAAATCCAAGACTGGAGATTCCTCTGTATTTTATTCCATTTTAATTGTCTCTTTCATCATGGCGTTTGTACATTGTGTCTCATGGGAACACCCACGTAACTTCCGAAATTATCTAGGTAGAATGGAGAAAATTTCAGGAATGATGGAAATGTTGAAAATGCACCTACAAGCTCAATTGTGTTGGCCAAAGTGAAGAACACTGCCCGTCGCTCGTCATGCAACAACCTATTTTTACGGTAGGAGACAAAATAGGCTGGAAATTCCTTCAAATTCGTTATCAAGACACCAAATCACTACAGATGCACCTTTTTCCTGAAAAAAATTCAGTTCTGAAAAAACTAAATTTTTCTCACTTTTCTAGAAACATCCCCGTATCTTCCTCAATTGTTACCGTAGAACTGGGCATTTTTGGTGTTTCTATCGATTCTACAAATATTATAATTTTACTTCGATAATAACGGAAGTTACGGAGGTGTTTCCATGAAAAGTGAGACAAATTTGGATTTTCCAGAACTGGCTTTTTTCCACTTATCCACGAGAGCTTTTTTTTGTCGAAGTTAACTTGATATTTCGATGAGAATTTTATTGCCTGGCAACTCAACGAAAAAAACTGCCTCTGTAAAATTTACGAGTAATTTTTTCTGTCAGTTTTTGAGTTAATTTGCCGGAAGGCAACTAAACTCGAATCATAAATGTCAAGTTTTCTTCGACAAAAAAAAAGCTCGAGTGTGATTCGGTACGACAATTTAATGAATATACTTTTATTTATTCAATTCAACGGAAAAGTACAATTGTTAAAGACACAATTCTTATATTTCATTTTCACAGATCAGATATACTCTTTTGACAACGCAAGTGAAAAAATGACAAAGACGCTGTCAAAGATTTGTTTACAATTCTGGGTACCAAGCTTTCAAGAGTTAGGTTCCGTTTTGTCGCTGAAAAACTTAGGGCAAAGTTTTTCGCTGTCATAATGACAAAATCAGGGCGGCTTATGGGATATTTTATACATGACTTAAATTATCAGGAAAAAAGTTTATCTGTAGTAATTATGGGGTACTGATCACGAATCTGAAAGAATTTGCAGCCTATTTTGCCTCTCAGTATGATTTACCGCAAAAATCTGTTGTTCCATCGCGAGTGGCGGACAGTGTATATAACTCAGGCCAACATCATCGAGTTTGTAGGTGTATTTTCAGAATTTTCATCATCCTACCTCACTACCTCGATAATTACGGAAGTTACGGAGATGTTCTTATTGAAAGTGAGATACAGTGTATTTCTAAATCCGACCCTGAGAAGAAGAAATTTTGTTGGCAACACTACCTGGCAGATTGCACTATATCAAAGGTTCGCTTCGGCAACTCAGCAAATTACAACAGTCATTCGAAGGTAGTGGAAGTGGGTCATCCACGAAATTAAATACAGTCTCTAACTCTAGTATATTAACCTCTGCTTCCCCCAAAGTGCATTTTGCCAAACAACAACAGTCTTTGTGAAATTACACGTGAAGGATAAATCTAAGATCTCACAAGTGTGGACGAGTATCAGCCCAAGTCTTTGCATTCCGAAGGCATTTGTTCTTAGTAAAGATGAGTCAAGTGGTCGAAGAAGAAAAGCTACCATCTCCAGCGCGACAAAAGTCGAAACGTGCTTCGCTGGAAACTAAAGTGACGGCAATCCGTAGAATATATATAGGTGGTGAAAGGAGGGCGGCGGTTGCCCGAAGTCTAGGAATAGCAGAGTCCACTCTTCGAGGTTGGTTTAAAAAAGAAGGTAGCGTGGAGGAGATTCTGAGGCAGGCCAGGGTGAGAACGGAGGAATCTCCTTTTGATTATCCCCCGGCGAAAAAACTGAGGCTGGACGAAGGCCAGCAAACTCCGCTCGATTTGAGCCGCAGGCAGGAAGGCGCGAGCTGCCCCCAAGAACCTACGTCGAACCCGCTGCGACAGCTATGGTACAGGAGATCAGGACATGCGGGCTGGAACTCTTATCTCAGGTCGGTGGTCGCGTGTGCTGAACAGCAGCAGTTGCTCGCTGAGCCCCGATTGGCTGCTAACCCGAATGACGTGACTCGTTCTCCTGGGCATCTTCTAGAAAACGCGTACCAAGGTGACGATGAGGATTCTTCGCCCGAAAGGGCTGATCAGAATAGCCACGATTCCGGGGTAATGGGTCCTGTTCACTCACTCACGATGCACCAGGTCGTACCGGACGCTGTGTTAGATTTATCTCCGAATCCGGAGGTGCCCCGGAACGACTGTAGCAGCCCTGAATCGGGTTACGCGAGCCCCGGATTAGAAGAAGTGAGAAGTGTACCGGATTCGATATCAACTCAAGGTATGTTACACGAAAAGCTTCTGCTTCTTTGGATGACGCCTTTTTATGAGCACCTCATCTCGCTCGAGATGCACGATAGAATGGAAGCATCGATGGCGCCCTCTTTCGTCGCCGAAAACAACGCTATTATTCGGCTGGTGCAGGAGAAGATTATCGGATATGGCGAAATGCTCGTCAAGTGGTTGGAGACTGTACCTGACAACACGTTTGTCAGCAACTACGTCAGGCGTATAAGGGCGGACTTGGACTTGCTAAGGGAAAGTATGAATAGGAGAAATTGTGTTTCCGCCGAACAACACCCAAATAGTACTACGAGCTGAATTTTTTAAGGTGTTTCTGCATGAATTTGCGTTTGCTTAGAACGGCATTCTACAAGGCGTTTCTGCATGAGATTGTGTTTGCTCTAAAGTATTTTTTGGGGAGCGTGTACTGTATATTTTTTAATATTATGTTAGGCTTGAAGAAATGATTTTTTGCTATTCTGACGAAACAAGCAGTTGAATTTTTAAAAAAGCTCTTTTAATTGAATCTGATTTGTTTAATATTTCTGGAAAGATTCATGATGAGTGAAAAATATTCAGTAAGATTCATATAGTCGGGGCGTTTTTTTTTTATGGAAAAATTAATAGTGTAACTTCACTAACCGCCGAAAGGAAGTTAGCAATTTTTTTTTCAAATAGAAAATTATTCATGTCTCAACTCGTTTGATAGGTTTTTCAATTTTCAGGTCAATTGGCACGTACTATGCTGAACCTGTCAAATTTCAAATTTGAAAAAATCAAGATATCAGGTTTTTCGAAATTTCGAATGTCAAAGTTGTTTATTGTTCAATTTTATACATCTGCACCAAATTTCTACTCTCTACCGTTAATTTTCTCAATATTTTAAAGATTTCTCTCAAACCCTATAAATCTGTTATATGCCAGACCCTCATGCAATATCTGATTCACAAAATTTTTTTTATTGACCTGTCACCTGAAAAAAAAAAATACAAATCTAGGAATTCTCCTTTCTCGATACAGAGTTCTTCTAGTTTTTTCGTTTTGGTGTCGAACTGATCTAGGTTCAACTCCATTATCTCCATAATGTAAATATTTTGGATAGTCTGGCTTGGAGAAACTAGAGGAAAGTTGAATGAGAGAAAGATAACTAAATACTGCATGTAGGTCGAGCTTTTTAAAAATCACAGGGGTTGAGTCATATATTGTCCAAATCGGAAATGTGTACTTTTGGGGAAAATTGTAAAAAAATTCAAATTAATGTTTGATGGCTTAAATTCGGTGTGGACTTATGAAATTGAAAACTGAACAACTTTTTCCTTTGGCATTTTTGAAAATATTCCCCGCTTGCTAATTTTCCAATAAGGAAGAAAGTTATGAGTCGCTCACTTTTCTCTGATTGTGAATATATATTTATTGTAAATAATCCATTCAGATGTTTGTTGCCGAAAATCATCTAATTATTACCTGAATACCTTTTATAATACCCTTAACTGCAATAGGGTTCAATTATACTACAATGTAAATTGAATATTATTACTTAGTAGTTTATTACCTGCACGATTCTGCAAAGATGAAAGCGACTTTTTCCTATAAACCTGGACTAATTTCAATAATTTTAGGTATATCCCCATTATGATACGGGGTCCAAACAAATTAAACGAAAACTTTCGTGAAAGTTTACAACAGGTACAGCTTATCCAATCCATCTCGGCACAGAACTAATGACATATATGCCCAGCAATCTCTGTGAAGTATAGTAAGTGAAAAAAAACATATTATACAGTGCTTTTCAGATAAAAGTATCCACCTTTAATAGCTTTTGTAATACTGGTATGGTATAAAAACCAACCGCGTTGGGGGGCCGGAACCTGGAAACCCCCCCCCCCCCCTGTGCCCCGTCATCGGTGTTGGAACCCTCCTTCCCCAAATAAATTCAATAAATTGACGTGTTTTTGGATTTTTCCTACATACCAGTATTACAAAAGTTATTAAAGGTGGATACTTTTATCTGAAAAGCACTGTATGTGTTCACTGTGTCGTTATTTATTCCTAGTAGGTATTTTTTAATTCGTCACGGTCTACACTTCCAGTGTGCAACTGGGAAAAATATCTGAGTTTGTGCCAAGATGGATTGGATAAGCTGTATCATTAACATGAGATATATGGTGTAGAAGTAAATCTTTTTTTTCTAGAAATACATTACCAAAAAAAACGAAATAATTTAGGAACATGACTATTTCCAGAATTAAAACTTGATTTTTGGCTTTTTCTATTCCAAAACTTGAATACATAAAGCGCTTCTGGTATTTCAGTATTCCTAATTTTCTTCGAGTTTGAAGGCCGTCATTCTTTGGAATTTCTTCCTGACGTTTCGCTAGCGCGAGTGGCTAACTTCTTCAGAGGCTCAATCATCTTGACTATTATTATACGAAATAATAAATAAATAGTCAAGATGAGTGAGCCTCTGAAGAAGCTAGCCACTCGCGCTAGCGAAACGTCAGGAAGAAATTCCAAAGAAGTAAGGCCTACAAACCCGAAGAAAAGTAGGACTACTGAAAACCTCGGCCGCGAAAGCATTCAACATTTTGTTGCTTCTGGTATTTTGGTAATTGAGCTCGATTAAAAACGATCTCTATTTCTCTTCTGCGAAATGGAGTCCAAATTTTTCTGTTCATATACTTCATTGTTAAACGATGTTGTATTACAAATCGAAGGTTTCGTGACTATGTTATCACTCTGTTGACTCAAAATTAATGGGGGGGGGTTTACCCCAAGAACATTGTTTCCATATAATACACCTATTATTCCTTGCGAACTTCTTTGATATGTTGTACTGATTTCCATGAAATGTAACCCAATTATGTATTTCCATGGTCAATAATAAAGATGTTCATTTCATTGCAGTTCTTCATTTTGTTTTTATTGCTTAGTTACCAATTACATAAGTTTACATTATGCCCGTGGGGCATTAGGTTCACTTTTCGCCTCGTGCGGGCATAGAGTTCATTTATGCATATAACATAAATCTCCACTATCTCACTTAGGATCAGTTTTTCAATACAAGGATAAATAGGTTATATGTCAGATAGATTAAGGAAATGAGAGGGTGCGCGTGAGTAATGTTTGACACTGATAAGGATAAAAACTGTTGTTTATTTTTATCTGAGAGATATCTTCCATTGAAAAACCGATCCTAAATATGATGATTATAATTACACGATAGTTTTGACTTTGAAGTATGTGGGTAGAAAAATCCAGAGTCGCCTAACACGTTCTAAACAATGACCCCAAAATTGGTGAAAGCAATCTGAAACTGATCAAGAATGTGCATGACACAAGACTACTCGATGCATGTGAGAGTATAGAAATAGCGAAATGTAAAAACAGCATGAATGGTGACAGGGGACCTATCCCTTTCAGCCCGCTTTTCAATCTTATGTTGAGAAATCAATCAGAATAATTAGTAATGGCAGATGAAGTCCATATCGGACCAGAGAACTTTGCGGGTAGTGACTACACTATTTTATTGTGGAGAAGTTAATGAGAATAACTAGCAGTAACAAACAGAGTCCATATCGGACCAAAAAACTTTAGGTATATAAACAGCTTTAATGTGACTGACACTATTCTTTGCTTGATGGGAATGGTTTGGACTTCCTTTGTCTATATTATCAACTCTATTGAAACCTGTTGCTAAGAACGAAAGGATACAAATACAAATCGAATGAGGAAATCAAATCCAAACAAAATGTTGAAATTGATTTTTTGGTCAATAATAAGATAAAGGTTTGATTGATTAAAGAAAATAATGTTGTTACAAAATATCACCCTGTGTTTTGAGACCCTGTATCTGTAACGAAGCATTACCGAACCAATGTTTATGTGAACTTTTTGGCTTAGAATTACTCAAAGAATTAACCCAATGAATTTGACCATGCACCTTGAATAACACCCTGTACAGTGCTCAACATTACTAGGTACTCGCATCAATTGTCGCCTTCATAACTTCAGGCTGGGTACATGCTTCTTCCGTATCAGGATCATGAGCAGGGCACAGAACTACAGGACAAATCCCTTGCTATCATATAAACAATTCATCAACTATTGTGAGAAGTACTGAACATTATTTTTCCGAACGAAAACGGAAAAGGTTCAATTTCTTTCGTGCCCATGCTAACAATAAGAATTTCAGAAAACAAACAAACACATCTGTAAAAAATGATATGTCTTTAAAAAAGACATGCAAAAAAGAAAAAACTGAAATTATTGAATTCAAGGAATTAGTGAATACCTTCGCATTAGTTTACAGGCCCGTGACGTGATAAGCCAGTTTCATGGTTTGATAATGTAGTATGTAAAATAATTTGCCATGGTTCATACGTTTTTTTTTCAATCCATAATTCGGTTTGGACAAATCCTCAAAAACAGATTGATATTCCTATTTTTCACACAGATCTATTCGTTAGAAAGACAGTATATCTCTTCAGGATCCTAGGAAATCTAAAAAGCGTGCGATAGCCTGTTTTTTTCAATATCCGACCGGGTGCAAGAAACATTCAAGTTTTCCTTCAAAAAATCATAAGTGCTTTCCAATAATTGTTCAGCGTCGTGCTCTGGTAATTCGTAAGCAGTTTTCTCTGCCATTTTGATTAACAATCCACGTAAAAATTGTACATCATTTTCGATGTGTAGCAATTTTTTTTCCATATTTGCTGCATTTTTCCCCATTTCTGCTCGCTTTTATTATCCAGATCCAGCTTTGAGAGCGTTTTTTTATGAATTCATTCAAAATCTCATGGAATTCGGGTTGTTTTCGGAGTTGCTCCGTAAGTTTTTGTTTGAGATCTTCGACATCTCACTATTGTCAAGTATCGGGAAGATTGTTCATCTCTTGGAAGAGATGATTTAGGGAATATTTCATATTCACGTACTTTCTCCAAAGTATTCTTTTTGGAACACCTCAAAAATTTGTGAATTTCCAACAGAATTACTGACTGGGTAACTTTGAAAATAAGCTGGAGCCCATTTAACACCTTTTACTCTGGTTTCAGCGTTGCCACTTTGTGTTTGTAGGAAGGGAATTCCAATTATCCCCTTTAAAAAAACACACTGTCCTTTTCGAACATGAAAACGCATGCTGCCAGATTTTTGTAATTTTGAAAAGTGCAACAAAATATTAATTTAAACAGTTCCTTCTGAATGGAATACGTTTTATCAGTTAGTAACTTCTCGTATATCTCAAATTTGACTATAAAAAAATATAAGAACTAATATTTATCGAATTACTTATTGTTGACTATTCGGAAACCAAATCCACTTCTGTTTTCGAGATTATTTCACAAATATTTTTTTATACTTTTTTTTTTCGTAAATGTCAAGAATTTGATATTTAATATATGTGTTCCTAATATTAATTCTCAGTTTTTCAGATTTTGGTAGTTTAAGGACCCAAAAAATCTATGATATATCATAAACTAGAGCACTTATTCATATAGTAATCGACATAATGGGTGCCTGAGAAGTTGCAAAAGTTATAATAGTTATTATGTACTAAGTGTATAAGGTAGATAATTATGCCTTGAGGGCGGCAATCTTACTAAAGGCCTCTGGCCCGAGGCAGTGACGGCTCGTGCATTGGAGAACAGGGGAGGCTAAAGTCATAAAGACCATATACACACAGAAAAGCCCGCCAGAGGCGCTACAATTTTTTGGGGTACCACATCTATTTAAAGCAAAATAAGTAATATTTGCATCAATGCAAACAAAAATTGTGTATTGCCGAAAATTATACGTATAAAACTGACCATTAAAAAACATAAAAAAGGGAAAAAGGGTTGTCTTCGAGTTATTTAATATAAATGAACTCTTCCCAGTCAATAAATAATACTTTTCTCTTCTAATATAACAGTTTCGTTCAAAATTGCTACAAATATTTTATAAGGACAAGTACATATATGCTTATAAAAACAGGTCTAAGAGTAAATTTTATTGTTCAGCAAGAACCAACGGGGAGGTGAGAGTCGTGTCTTGCCAGGAAAGGAAGGATGGGGTAGGAAGGAAGGTTGAATCTGGTTTATTTAAGAGGATTCACAAGGCACCCGCGAACTACTTTCAACCGGCCCTCATTCAAGTTCAATATAGTCTGCGAGGGTCCCTCATTTTGAAGGGTGAATTCAGTGGCGGATCCAGGATCAGGTCAAGGGGGGTTCTATAACTCAAAATTTATATATATATATATATATATATATAACAGAAAATTATGAGCTACCGTATAGCAACAAAAAAAAGGAGGTATAGTAGGTTCGAAACTTTACTTTTTTTGAATCGAATCGAGTTGATTTAACCTAATCAACAGCATATTCTAATCATACATAGTATATTCAAATCGTTACCGGCATACACAATACTCATCACAAATGTAACAAGTCTAATTTTTCAAATACTGCGCCAAAAAGGATCCAATGGCAGCACTGTCAGAAATTTCTCGAACTTTTCCTCGATAAGCTTGACAAGTATCAATTTTCTTTAAAGTGTCATCGAGAAAAATTGCAATTTGATAGTAAAAAAAAAGCATTTCATTTTGAACCTACAACATGAAGAGGACTCTATTTTCATATTTTACTCGGCTTGATCCAGCGTCTGAACCGACTGAACAGAAAAAAAACGAAAGAACAATCGTTGAGTCCAAAAATTTCAAGCGAAATTTGTTTGTTTGTTTGGGTAACATTCAATCCAGATCTTGTTTGTACTATTTTTAATTCTTGAGAATTATTTTTTTAGGAATTGGAGGATTATTGAATTGAATGAATTGATCGAATTGGTTGTTAAAAAATTAAAATTTACCAATGTTTAAATGTTTAGTTTTCAATGTAATAGTAATTATTAAAGTTCTTCAATTTTAAAGCAAAAAACTTTCTATTCTTTCTATTTTTTGTCTTGCTCATGTGACATTTTTTCGTTCCCTAACAAAATTTGGAAATTAAGAGCGGATAAAAATTAAAAAAAAAAAAATAAATTTTTATTCCCAATGGGAGTTGTCCGGACCCGAACTTCCCCCCATCCCCGTGGATCCGCCACTAGGTGAATTGAAAGGTGTATTTTGTAATTTTGAATAGGAAGAAGAACAATATATAAACTAAAAGTAAACATAACATTCGTTCTTAACCAAGACGAACAAAAACCAAAAAACAAATTACAAAATAGAAACGAGAACATAAAAATAAATAATAGTTTAAAAAACTAAAAAAACACGCTTTTATAGCTAACCGAACTAAAAAATAGAAGATAATTTTTAATTACAAAGAGTTTATATTACGGTAGTATAAGGCTAAACAATCATTCATAGTCAATCAGCTCAAAATAAAATTATAATAAAATTTAAGTAATTAACAGAATAAAGTAATTCAGAGTAAAATCGTGGGGTGCTTGATATATTATATATTACAATCATTCTATCGGTAATTATCTTTGAGAGGAGATTAATGAAATGTACTAATATGCACCCCACGCTTTTTACTCTGAATTACTTTATTCTGTGAATTACTTAAATTTTATTATAATTTTATTTTGAGCTGATTGACTATGAATGATTGTTTAGCCTTCTACTACCGTAATATAAACTCTTTGTAATTAAAAATTATTTTCTATTTTTTAGTTCGGTTAGCTATAAAAGCGTGTTTTTTTAGTTTTTTAAATTATTATTTATTTTTCATTTTTTAGTTCAATTTATCAATTAGTTTCTAGTGGAAATGTGATATTTCTCACGAATCATTCCGCAATCTCATCATTTCATTTAAAGCTTCACTATTGCATGGGGTACTTCCTGTTAACTTAGAGCAATCAAGTTCATCAATCCGAATATCGTCTAAAGATCTTACACGACTAAGTGCTACATAGGCTTGTTCAGCAGCAAACAATCGCGAGCCTAGATAAATTACTGCATGATCAACTGTACAACCTTGCATCTTATGAACGGTCGAAGCCCAACTCAGGATTATTGGCAACATTCGTCTTTCAGCAGTTCCGTGGCTGTATTTCGCTGGGAACTATATTATATGTTACATAAATATCATATACAGTAATTTGCATGTATCAGACTCATGTACACCTACGCATGTAAGATAAGGAATGAACATTGTGAGAACGCAACTACCCTGAAAACGTTTCTGCCTCCGTTGTGCTGTGCCGAGTGCCCGAACGAAAGAACGAAAGAGTAAGTCCGAAACTGCAGGCATGCGCAGAACGCGCGCTAGCTCTATTTTTTTTACTCCATTACAGAGGATCTATAAAAGAATTTATTAATCCTGGTGGTCCTTATAAAGATAATCAGGCAAAGCTCTTTTAGTGAATATATCGAGTATGTATTTCTTGAAACCAATACGAGCAAATTTGTTATTTTTATTTCATTGTAGCTAGTTTTTTATAGTGTTTAAAACAATGTTTTTTGTTTTTTTCTTATTTTCTTTTTGTATTCCGACGTTATTTTCAGTTATTGTATATTGTGTGTAATTTTCAACTGGAAAATAAAGATTATTATTATTATTATTATAATGGAAAACTATGATCAAATTATTGCATTGTCATCGGTCCTTGATACGTATGCAAAGTTTCAAATTAATCAGACTTCTGGAAATTGGTGAAAATTATGCTCAAAGATTCCGTTACATACATAGTTACAGCCCAAGCTAATAAAAGCGTGTTAATTAATAAAATTCTTTGCGGCCTTCAAACCCGAACAAAAGCAGTCGTCGAAGTCAAACTCAAGATCTATAAGCCTCTGAAGAAGCTAGCCACCAGCGCCAGCGAAACATAGGAAGAAATTCCAAAAAACGACGGCCTTCAAACCCGAACCAAAGTAGTGATACTGAAAACCTCGGCCGCGGAAGCCTTGAACATTTTGTCGAAAGCCGAAACGTTTGAACGCAGAAAAGTGTTGTCTTCCTGACCCACGCAGGCCGTAAAGTAAACTTTGTATCTGCACGTGTTTTGAATGAATGAATTTCTGACACAGTTTAGGAAAATCCATGATAACGTAGTTGAAAGTAGTATATAACGTAACGAGAAGGATAAGTAGCCTATTACGCTTGAGCAAAAATTGTGAGCACGAGGCGTTAGCCGAGTGCGGTAATTGGCGAGTGCATCTAACTGGCCTTTTCCTCGAGTTACGTACTGTACTTTTTCTACTCCCACCATGCTTGTATGGTGATTTATGGTGTAGCACACATTATTTCGCTATCATTTTCAATGATCGACGAGACACTGAATGGTAGCAAGTAGGTGTAAAACAATTGCTCGTCGATTCATGGATATAACTAGATACAGTACCAATCCCCAAACTGTTTGAACAATAAATTTCCTAACAATACGATTTTCGATTCAATTTCACAGATTGTAGGAAAAATTCGCCGAATTTCGCATTGGATTCAGTCAGTCATGAGATCAAATTTATCAGGTTAAATGTTACAATATCTCATCTTTTAACAAAAATCCGGAAGCGGCGGCCATAAATTTAGAATACACGCGTATTCACTTTGAATTTCCGAAGTTTGTAAGCCTCAGGAAAAACCTCTCTCGGCAAAGAGTTCCAAGGCTCAGCTGTTCTATTTAGGTTTAAAAAATTCACAATATACCTTTTTTTGTTTTGATGAACGCGTTCGGCATTCATATCTCATAAATTTCCATTATGTTTCACGAGGATTGTGGCAAATATCAGCTTTTGGTTCAATTACTGAAGAACTAGCGGCATTTTCGACAATAAAAATTGACTGGACTTGAGTGACGAGAGCGCTGAACTCTGTACTCGAGAAAATGTCTAATAAAACGGTGACGTGTCCTTTTTGGAGACTAGTATGTTAGTTATTGAAGAGTTATGTGGTTTTGCTGAGGAAAAACTGAGTACCTATATATTTTCTGTCAGTTCGGTACAGAAATAATGTGTAATAACAGTAATATCGTGCCAGGAATAGCTCGTTTTTTGGACCTGCGCTGGTATGTACACGTTAGCGGAGATCTAAGCACTTCATGAATTTCGATGGGAAGAATAACTTTTCGAATAAATGAAAGCAGAGTCGGAGAAGTGCCAACAAGTTGGCTAAGTTCTTTGCCGACTTCGTCTTCTTCCGAGTGAACGTCACTTTCCAACACTTCATTGGGTGATTTTCACTAGACAGTTTACCAACCTGTTATACGTTCGTCACTATGGAATAGATTCTTCAGGGGTGTTATAGTAAATAGTTCTGAAGAAGATATTATATAGTGAAACCCGTGTAATGGTTCTGTTAACCGTCCAGTGAAAATAACAAAAAAAGTGTTTTCGATCACGCAACAAATAAGAACAATAAAATTGAAATGAACAAACCGATTCCTATCATATCATTCATTAATATTCGAACCTTTCCAACAAGGGTTGTGAGATCTATATAATATTCACATTCCTTATTTGCTTTCTGAAATGAGTTCGGAATATTAATTATTTCAATTTCTTCATAGAATCCGCCAGACTTATCGAATAGATTGAGAATAATGGCTTTATAAAACATACCTCAGGATTTGAGGGATTAATTTTCCCATTTGAACAGGTCATTCTGCGACTTCAAATAATAGGGTGGACGGTGATACAAAGTGTAAAACTACCTGCCTTGAATATGGTAATTGCAGCCTTTTGGGGTGTGTAGGGTGGTTTTTTAGATGTGTAATTGGAATGAATGTTTCTTTTTTTGTGATGTCATCAGATACATTATTATTGTTTGTACTACTTCATTAAAAATAAAAAACATGTCATTAGCTGATAGAATAGTAATATATTGAGAGGAAAGATGAAAGATCCGAGAATATAAGCCTTATATTTCAGAGAGGAAAATTTGAATTTCAGTAAAATTATACTTATATTAATTTTTTCTACATCATGATTCGATGGATATATTGACCTGTTTTATTAACATAAAATCTGAGATCAGGAGGCTTTTTGATGTGTGTATTATCATGTCAAATCGTCAAATGTCAATTTATTATTGATATTTTATTTCACTCTTCTCTTTATAATGTTTTGAATTGGGTCTTTCCGTTCGATGAATAAATAAATAATTTGATCAACCGTTATAATGATTGATTATTGCACATTCACTAACCTAAAAACGTGTTTCTGGCTATGCATGTAACCTATCTGTGGACTATCGTGATTAAAAACCACCTGATTGTGTAATTTTCAAGAGGTAGCTTACAATCATGTGTTTCATCATACAATAGCTTCTTTGGGCGAGCTATGGTACGGTTTTTGAAGGTTTCATGTTGTGTAAAAATGTCATGAGTTACAAAAATCTAATTTCTCGGCGTGTGTTATGCAATATATTTGTTATGAAGATGTTTTTTATCAGTTATGTCAATGAGGAAATATCGTTCATAATTTTGCCAGATAATCTGCCACTTCTCAAAATTGGCAGGAATGTCAAAACTTTTCATAATCATATATGAAATGAATTACCTTTTCAAATTCAATTGCGAAATGTAAAACAACAATTTTTAGTCAGTCCAATGATCTCACCACAGACCATATCTGGTCTGTGGATCTCACGCCGAATCACACACATTGAATTGAAGAATGAGACAGAGAAGGACATTTAATTCCTGTTGAAGTACAGAGATAGTTGGATAATACAACCTTCAATATCTCAACTATAATGATGATGGTGAATGCATGACTTATGGTCTTCATTCACTATCGGGAAGAGTAACTTAGTTCCTTTTTTTTCACCCCTCCCCTTTCATTGGCATGAAACCGGAGTTTATTTTGCTACAGAAATTTTATAATAAATCGAGTCATTATAGGCTATTTTGATATTTTAGATATAATTACAAATGATATTGTAAATTAAAATGTTCCTTCCTTTTCTTTGAAGTTTTCTGGATTTCTAACCTACCACAATCTGAAAAAAAAAAGGATTAATATTGAAATCTATACAAGCACCTACCACCACAACAATCATTAATTGTTTCTTATAAATCGAATTTCGAGAATGTTACAGAAATATCTATTGCCCTCTTTACCATAGCACTTGCTTGTTATCATTCTGAACGCTTTCAAAAATTGTTATTTGGTTGAAATATTATATAATGTCTACGAGCTCATTTGATTTATTTTCTTTCTCACTGCATAAAAACATTAGCGTTGAAAATCTTCGTAAAATTCTCCTTTCGAAATAGGCGCGCTTAGCTTATACCAGGTACTCTCATTATACAGATTTCACAAGCGTTAATTACGTTAAAAATTTTGCTGTGAAATTGGTGATAACTTATCGGACAAAAAATCACGTCAATATTTTTTGTTCCGTAGTTTTCTGGGTTTGTAACCTACCACAATCGGAAAAAATAAGAGTTAATATTGGAATCTATACAAGTGAAGAAGGGCAGATTTTCAATCTACACTAAGTTGCCGCGTTGATTTTAAAGCAGTACTCATACATTACATATACATATGTATCAGAGTTGTACAAACTCACTACTTTCGTGAATTGATTCACAAGTCACAATTCACGCAAAAAATATGAATTGAATTCATTAATTGGAAATTCATTAGAAAAAAAAGCCACAAGCTAGCTTGTGAATTGTTAACTCCAATCAATTCACAATTCATTTTGCTTACAAATTTTCACCTCAAGTGAAAAAATTCAGAATGTAGTTAATTTGCATCCTATTTTTTTTGCAAAAAAAACCTCAAAAATTTTGCCGTCTCCAAATATTCCCCAGATAATTCGATTTCATTTCTTATTACTCCCCAATCAATGACAGAGTAATGGTTATATCCTTAGAATGTCAGTTTTTTTGGGGTTAAAAGAAAGTTTACTCCTACTAGAGGTCAAGATAGGTTTTTGTTTGACTTGGATGGTGAATACTAGGTACCCAACAATTTGAAAAAAGTTCGTGTGTTTCCAGATGAGAGAAGATATTGAATATATACTTTTTTTCAAATAATAAGATGTATGCAACCTTTGAATTAGTACCTACTACAAATAGAACTTATCGAATGAAGTGATGGTCATGAGATAATAAAGATTACACTCTAAATAAAAAATATGGTTTTTTATTGAAACAGGAAATAACATATTCATTCAGTAGTCAACATAAAATACAAAAAATAAATAATAAATCACAAAATTCTGGTAGCTTTAACAAATCTCAATATAGTTTGAAGGTCTACATAAAACCCTCGATTGATTTCAATGTCACCAATTTCTCGAAATTTTTGTCGGATATATTACTCCTTTTGGGAGTATTTATCATCGTTGCATACAAAAAAAGCCGTTCTACACGTGTTATGGGGTGTGCACATACGAAAAGCACATGCGCTTTAGGGAATGGCTTGTGACTTGTGAATCTGAATTGTGGCTTCAATTCATTGCCGTGAATTGAAATCACGAAAATCAATTCAGAAGTCACAATTCACCGAAATAAAAATAGCAACTCACAATTCACAATTGACTTTTTTCAAAATGAATTAAAGCCAATGAATTGAATTCACTAAAAATGAATTCAATTCATTTCAAATGAATTGAATTCACAATTCTGTCCAACTCTGATATATATACATATATATATATATATATATATATATATATATATATATATATATATTTATTTATTTATTTACCATATATATATATATATATATATATATATATATATATATATATATATATATATATATCAAATTATTGATCCACTACAGTATAATGACGTATTGGAAGTATTTTTTTTCAATATATTTCAGACGATGTAAATTCACATTCACAGTTGTACAAAAAATGTATTTCGTGTATAAAATTCGTGTTTTCGTGGAACATTCAAGGGAATTTTTGCCTTCGATCTGCCTTTTCAAAAAAAGTAACACTCTCATCTGCCATTGAAAAAACACTCATTTTACTCACACAAGAAGCCCCTAGGAGGCAGATCTTCGTGCGAGAGGGAACGAATGTTTTATATAATTTGAAAAAGTCGTCCGTCGAGTTTTCAACAACCAATCAAATGACAAATGACTCGGTCAAGTTTTTGACCAAGTCTTTACCTTTTACCTAAGGCTCTAGAAGTGATTTTTGTTAAGTAATTATAATTCGTGATATATAAATTTTAACAAGGTCGCCAGATTTCATTCTCATACTTTTACCTGTACCTCTATTTGCCTACCGAAATCGATTCGGAATTTCAAATTGATTTGGATTTCTTTCAATAGACCACCAGTGGTTTGTGTTCAATAGCTCAACAAAATATCCCTTATCCAGGTCAATCTGCGACTGTCAATAATAGGGTAGACGGTGATACAAAGTGAATAACTACCTGCCTTGAATGCGGTTATTGCAGCTCTTTTCGGGTGGAAACAAAAACGGTGGAATTCCAGTAGGGTATTTGGAATGAGAGTTTATAATTTTTGGAGGAATTCCTACGACGAAATTCACGAGAGAAGGCATAATCATTAGTATTGCCCGAAGAAAAAATGACTCGTTTTTTTAATAGTGGAGTGGGTTTTGTAATACTTTGTTGGATGAGTATTTCATTTTCCTATCAAACATTGTTTTTTTTGACAATCTAGTCGGTTGTCCTTTGCGCACAAATGAAAATTCGCATGCGCAACCCCCGCTTTGTCATTTTGACGTAACAGCTTACCATTGGCTCACCTTCTGAGAGGAAGAAGGCTCCTCTCACCCCTCTTCCTCGTCCACTGGTGTTCCCGGTTAATTTACTGTTTTATTTTGTTTTCGGGGTTCAAACACAAAATAAAACTGCTGATAATCCAAAAAACAGCTAATTCTATTCCCGAAAGTGAGTCATTGTTGAAAGGAAAATTCAAATACCTCTTAAGCAAAGTATCACAAAGTCATTTCTCTCATTTGACGGGATGTGAGATAGTTTCACTGTTTTTTTTTCTAATACTGGGTGAATCAAAACTTGAAAACACTAGGCCCCTTCTGAACTTTTTTCAAATTCATGTTATTGTATTTTTGATTCGATTAAGTACCTATGAAATATTTATCTTACAAAAACGAGCTATAAGGATTTTGGAACAGTTGCCTTACCAAAAATCGTGTAGGGGACATTTCAGATCAATGCAGCTTCTCACAATACCCGCTTTATATGTTTATGAATGCATAAAATTTTTATACAATAACAGACATTACTATGATGAACATAAAATATCCCATCCATATAATACCAGACACATTAAAAATCTCAATGTTCCATCTCATCAACTATCCCTAACAGAAAAAGGAACCCTGTATTCATCGATAAAATTATTCAATCACTTACCTCCAGCTATGAAATCCGAAGAAACTTTTCAAGCAGTGAAAAAAGCACTACTGAAACTCCTCATTAAATTGGAACCCTACTCTATCGAGGACTACCTGAATACAAACCTCCAAAATATGTAAACCAATGAATATCATACAATAACCGACTCTTGTTTTAGTTTTGACTGGCTGTTATACCATTTGTGTAATATGTGCAATAAATTATTATTATTATTATTATTATTATTATTATTATTATATAATCAAGCCACTACAACTATTTTTCAATATTTTCCTTTTCCAATGTGATGTTTACCTGAAATGAATCCAGCCCAATATTTTTCAATATTTTCCTTTTCCAATATGATGTTTACCTGAAAAGAATCCAGCCCAAAATATAGCCTACTTACCGACTTCGATAAGATTCACTTTTCAGAAGGTATTATGATTAATGTATTCGAGTAAAACAGGTAGATATTCGCATTTTCATAAGGTTCCAACAATACGCCCGGTGTTGCCACAGTTCCGAAAATGATCGTAAAGTCAGATGTTTTCATTTTATGTGGACGTTGGTATAGAAAAGATTTTAAAGTTGGACACGACATTTAAAAAATCAATTGTTTCATTCGAAGATTATTTCGATCTTGAAGGACTAACCTCAGATCAGCTTTTTGATTGAAAGAAAAATGGATAAAAAAATCTTCAGTTATATAATATTGCGTCAATATACAGAAAATGTGTCGAAAACATAATACCTACATTTCAGGAGCGTTTCTTTTTGAACGGAAATCCTTTGCATTCCTCGGCAGTATGAGAATTCTTACGTCAATAATTCATTAGAGAACGTAAGAATTGTTGAAAATGGGTAAATTGAATTCAATTAAAAACAAATTCTCTCAATGTTTTGAAATGTCAAGAAATCAAGTTTTCGGATTTTCTCCCCTAAAAAAAAGGTTGAATTATTATGAATATGGAGGAGAGAAAACCCAAAAAATAAATTCATTCATATCGCTGCTTGAAGAAAGCTGAGTCGTTTTACAATAGGGGTAACAACAATTTTCCATTTCATAGTATATTTCTTATATCCGTATCCAATAAAAAATAGCTAAGAAGACCGATTTATCACGGAAAGATTAAAAAAATGTATTTTTCACGTCCTCGAATATCAATTCAACTATTTTCGTTAATACTGGGTTCACTCAGATTTCAGATGACTTTTCGTTAGTTTTCTTCCATATGAGAGTTCCACTTAACAATTGCATTTGTCAACTGTTGTCAAAGAGTGTTTTGAGCTTTATACCCTCGGTTGTACCACAAATAGTTTTTCATTTTGTTTTCCAACATTGAATTCAATTGAAAAGGAATTTCGCTCATTCATATTCGGGTTTATTTTTGAATATAATGCAGTTTCGAGTAACTTATTAGACTTCATTCTCACTTATACAATATAATAACAATAATTGGCGTTAGCCTTCGGAACAAGTTTTGTTCACTTGTTATATTGATTTGAAAAAAATCTAAGATAGTCCTTCAGAATTTCCTGCTGCGTAGGTGGTGTAGCAAATTTTGGAAATATTGTATCAAACACTCTCTTACAATATCTGTCACAATTTTTTTTCATTTGATTTCAACAGTCGTTTCAACTTTCAAATCCCATTTTATGTTTTGAAATCTCTAATGCATCTTAAATTTTGACTTTCTTCTTAGGAACATTTCTGTAACATCCCATCGAATCCTAATGTTTCCAGTTTTAAATTTTGTTTTCTGATTTCTTTCATTTTTGGGAGTGACTCCTACGTTACCTTCATATATTCATTTCCAAAATGATCAGAAAACCCCTAATCTCTAATATGTGGATTTTGAAGAATTTTTTGGAATATATTCGAATGATATTTGTGTCTGTGAAGGTATAGGCATGTTCTACTAATAATTTTCGGGAGAGGCAGATTGAAACTAGCCATTTTCAATTTTCTTGAATTAGTGTTTTTACTTATTTAACCGAATGTAAGATGGTTTGCCGGTGAAATAACTATTTTTTGGTTTCTACCATCATCTAGGGCTAGCGAGTCATAAAAAGTTATTGGGAGCGGAATAAATGATTATTTCATGGGATTTTTTGATAGATATGACAGCCATCCTGTCCTGCATATCTTATATGCTTCGTTTTTTGCAGTTAGAATAATATTACTGAGTTTGCTCGAAAAGATTGTTTTTTTTCAAAGAAACTCGTTTAATTTTTATATAGGTAGTTTATATTCATTGTCTGAGTTTCCATTATTATATTCTTCGTGGAAAAACGTAGTAACTTCAGAGCACAATTCATAAAAACTGAATAGATTGTATACAATGTGCTGGTTTACTCATTTCGAAGTGCAAAACTTGAAATGGATATTTTATTATCGATAACCTTAAATTCCCAACTTTTCTTATGTATTATAAGATTCGCACAAATAGAAAATTCGCATGCGCAACCCCCGAAAACTTTGTAACACGTATAGACGGTAAACAGGCAATTACCAATGGCAATGCACCAATTAATGAAGAGGAAGAAGAAGAATAAGGCATTATAAATTATGCATCATTTGTTCAGTAAACCACATTCCTCTCATGCATTGTATGCTAGAGATATCCACCAAATTTTGAATTGTGCCTTGTCTATCGAATCGTGCTTATTCGTTCACTGTGCTCGCCTTGATTTTTTGTGTAGCGCATTCCGGTATCCGACACGCACGTGGCAACACCGCCCGCTTCCCGTATACCTACCGTCGTACCAATCTTGGCCGGTCATCAGCTGTTAGTGCACGTGAATCACCACCCGAGAGAACAGTTACGACCACGGCCTTCTGCTGCGTAAACGCGTCTTCGCAAGCGGCAGATTAGAGAGAGAGAGAGGGTACATGCGACCCCCGAGAAGGCGGTAGGAGGGTGTCACGTCAAGCCATCAGCGGGGTTCGCGATCCCACCACCACCCAGCTTTGCGCCACTCCACGGCACTTCGCTCTCTCAGTTCGTATCGATCTGCCGGACAAAGGAAACTGACCACCGCTCCGTAAGAAACTATTCTACGCTAAACGTTCCGCGAGTGAGGACCTTCCAGAGTGAGTTCGTATCGTTCTCGTTTGTGTGCGCGTAAAGCAGGCGGTGCAAGCGCAGTGCATTCGTCGAAACTTTTGTTTTTCGCGCCGCCACGTGCGTAACAGGTGCTAGTTAGTTGGCCATGCCGTCGAAACCGAAGCGGCCTTTGAAGCCCGTGACGCCGCAGGAGAAACTCGCGGCCATCCAGAGAGTCCACGACGGCGAAAGCAAAGCCTCCGTCGCCAGGAACATGGGAGTACCGGAATCGACGCTGCGCGGCTGGTGCAAGAACGAGACCAAGATATCGTACTTGTCGCGACAGTCCAGCCCCGAAACGGACGAATCGGCGGAGTGTCACCAGCCCACCAAGAGGATCAAGCTCGAAGACGCCGGCATGCAACCGTACGACATGACGTTCAAATCGAACGGCGCTCATTCGCAGGAATCGCCGCTGGATTGCAGCAAGGTAACTCCTGCCCCGTTGAACATGACCGTCAAGAGCGAGACTCCTAGATCCTCTGTCGCGGATCGCGACAGGAACAGGGCAGAGCTGGCGAAGATAAGCGCGAATCTAGGCCTCAACAGGGCAGAGTCTATACCGTTTACCTCGATGAACAGAACGGACCTGGATAACCGCTTGATGGCTCACTACGTGATGATGCAACACCAGCATCAGCTGTCCATAGGCACCAGCCAACCTGCCGCCGATTTCGGGGGATTGGCCTCCACCTCCGGGGGGCTGCTAGCCATCGCAGATCCGGACAAGAGGAAGTACGCGCCTAGGGAGCCACAGTCCGTGCACGATTCCGTGAGCAAGTGGTTGCAAACCCAGATGACCGTTCCGCCGCCTACGAACGGTTTCACGGCACCGGGTCCGAACAGCCCCGTGACCGAGGCGGCGAGCGCTAGTCCTTGGATCGCGCAGATCTACAAGAACATCTTCAACATGCAGCTGCAGCAGGTGGGGCAAGATCCCAGGACGATATTGTTCCAGCAGTTGACCAAGAACAACCAGCCGCCGTCCAGAGTGTCTCCGCAACCTTCCAGCAGGATATCGCCTCAACCTTCGAACAGGGTGTCGCCGCAACCTTCGACGCAGATGACGGATTCTTCTCGTGCGGCACAGATCAAGTTATCTCCTCATTCGCCTCGGAACGAGTCGCCACAAATCAAGTCGCCTAGTCCCTCGCAAAACGCGTTGCCGCAGAACGACTCGTTCCGTGCCCAAAACGGGGAAAATTTGGCCGTGAACTACGAGAGACCGGCCAGCACGGTGTTCGACCAGCGTTACAGGAACCACAAGAGAATGGCGTTGGACAACTTGATGAACAACAACTTCATGAACGCCGTCGTCAAGGAAGAGCCTCTGGACGAGGCGGCGATGAGCCTCGAGGAGGCGTTGGACCACGGCGATAAGTTCGTCAGGTGGTTGGAGACGGCATGCAGCCACCCCTCTGTTACGGCGACGCTCATCACGCAGATCAGGGCTCTGCTCAGCAGCGTCAGGGGTGGTAACTGTGATTTGCCGAACAAGGCCAAAGTTAAAAGAAAGTGAGATTTTTAGATTAGGTGCTTGTGTATCGAGGCTGTACAGCTAGCTGCATACCAAATAATGTTTTATTTAGGCTGTTATCGTCGTTTTATGTAGTTTATGCGTATAGAGTTTTGAATGCGCACCGTTCGATTTCTGGGCGGAATTCTCGTTTCTAGTGCGCTTTAAGTTCCTCGATTGTTACCTGTCAAAGTGGGGAGTCTGCGTGAAAAACGAGAATGTAGAGGTAGATGATTGGATAATTGGTTTTTGAATCAGAATCGGGTCCCAAGTAACACATTCTGAAGTCAGGTTGAAATCGAATATTCCAGTGACTCTGTACATAATCGAGATATTTTTCATATCGATAAATTGTTTCGACATGATTTTAGCAAAATACTTGGCAAGGTTTTCAAACTTGCGTTATAGAGAAAATTCAGCATTTGATACCTCAGATATGTCAACAAACTATTATTTTCGATGATAATTCTTCTAAATAAATCGATATTTGTGTCCAACATTTTCCTATGAGAAAGTATTTAAAATAATGAAGATTTATAAATAATGGAGTATATTAGAGACGAAGCTAAGCATTTATTATTATAAATATTTCGAAAAATAAAAGAAACTCTGAAAGTGAAACTGAAATAGCCGTGAAATGACTCGTAAAACAATTGAAACATCGTCGAATATATTCAATAATTTAGAATCATTTTGAATTTTTCATAATTATTCATTAAATCTCCAATTCATATTTGAATGATAGATTGATATATAATATTGAACAATTTTTCTAGCAGCCAAAGTTGTGATTTTTGAGATTTTTCTCCTCGAACAATGATGAAATAACAAACGAATGCCAATGTCAATCAGTGAAAAACGGTATCTTCTCTCTAATTACTGAGGTACATCCAAAGCATTCAATTTCAACACCTTGACCGTATCTTCTGGAATTTAAATACCACTTTATGTCTGAATGAGTTTTTTGTTTGTTTTTTTCTTCAATTATGGCAACCAAATCATTGGTTATACCCGGTAAAATGCAATTTAATTATATTGATTATCGAAACATATCTTATTGGATTGATTCAACAATTTTAATTCATAAGTTTTCATTGAATTTCCTCGAAAACTAAACAAAAACGCATCGACTGAATTGACTCGTTAAAGCTTGCTTTGAGTACTTACTTTTATGTTATAGATTAGGAATAAATTAATCATTCCCATGTACCTACTTATATTCCTTATAAAGGTGAAATATTTCTCAAAACGCCCCATATACATTCTGGAGTCTGTTGACTATCATCATAAGCCATTCGAACAAAAACTTTTTCAAATCCTAATTTTGGAAAACGGTAGGAATATTGATCATAAATATTGTTCATATGTTTTTTGGGGAGGTAGAAATGTTCTGGAATCCATTTTATGATTTTTTTCCCCCTGGAAATGAAAAGAAAGAAGCTTTAAGTTCTTATATTATCTATTTTTAGGGCAAATTGTTGAGAGAACCCAATGAATGGTTCCAGAACATATCATTACATATAGAGATAAGTACTTATTTATAACTGCAGTATATATATAAAAATTAATTTACCTGTAAGTCATCAAGAAAACATTCTATTAATCGATTAACAGTATTTTGGAATGTTTTTCCAGTGAAAAATCGCAGTCCATCGACTCTGCATTCTCTGAAGACTCCTCATGTCGAATTGTTTATTGTAAATATAATTGTACATATTTAGTTCAAACCAATGCAATTTCAACAGGATCCCAGGTTCTCGCCAAAAAGACGTGCCAAATTTTTCAGTGTTTTGCTCAAACGATGTATCTCTAAATGATTTGCAAATCTCGCTTTAAGACTCCCTGTCGAATGCTTTGTCTACTACCAATTTTTGATTACTTAGTAATTTTGTGAGATCTCATTTTTTTACAGGGTCTTATCAGTTAGTATTAAGTTGTGATACCTTATACGTTCAGCTGGACGTTATCAGTTCGTTTATGTTCCTCCCTGTATGAAATATTGCTGAAGTATTTTATACGTTGTGAAAATAATGAGTATTTTTTTACCAAAATAAATACATAGCATTTATTCCGTCTGTCATTCAATAACCTGTCCATTCCTTTGTTTTTATAGGTAGGTACTTCAAGGTGTTTTTCGTAGTTGTCATTGATGTATTTATTGGTTTCACCTACCTAAAAACATATCAGCCTTCATAGCCTTCAGTAGCCTTATTCAGTGAGGTATGTTCGAGAATATTAATGTTATGCCACATCATATTAAGAATTATTTTTTCCCAGAAGCTTCTTATTTGCACTTATTTTGTAAAATGGTAAAATATTGCTTGGTAGACATGGTCATTGTACCGAAATGTAGAAAAGTCAACCCAATACATACAAAAATGAAATGACTCTCCTGAAAGTCATATCAATTATCATCCGAAATATCAACAAACAGTTCATCCACACTATACCTGACACTATCTTGAAATTCTTACTATTGAATTGAACTTGATTTATTTATACGTTGCTATCTTGATAACGAATAATGCTAGCATCTCGGCTAGCATAGAACCGCCACTACTTTTTGTCTGAATGTGAACTGAACAAAACTTAAAAAACGAAACACTGTGAAATAATTATGATATCTTTCCGAAAATATGTGTATGTCTTCCTGGAATCTCGGGAGATACTTTGATGTGCTGAGGTCAGAAGAATTGAAGGGGGAAAAAGTAAAAAAGAATATACTTCATTTTATATGAGCGTCAATCCAAAATTCTAGTTGGATGACTTTTATGTTGACTTTCTGATTCAATGTCAATAATGTTTCAAAGTTCATTTTGATATATACCAACCAAGATACCAACAACAAACTTTTTTTTATTTCCTAATTCGAAACGAGAAGATACTTCAACAATGATTTTATTTATAAATTTTCACTGATCCTTACGGGCTGGGTCAAGGGTCAAGCATCCCCAGGTAGGGGGATAGATAATTGAACCAACTGACAGCTTTCAAAAAACATGTTATTGACCATTCATGGATCCTCATTTCTTGGTTCTCATTTCAGAATATGATCAATTAAGCGTGAGGAAATTTAACAGTTAAGTATATTGAAAAATATATCCAAACTGAAGTCTAATTTTCCTACCGTGGCATCTGATGCTCATTATTTGAAGAAAACATCACTACAATGATAATAGTTATGTTCATCCACTAAAAAAAATTTGGCTTTCGAATATTATCTGCGAAGATACTGGTTAATAAATGAAGAAGATAGGAATCACAATTTGAAAAGTAAGGCTCCGTCAATTCTCAACCTGACAACGTTTTGACTTCTGAGGGGAGCGGCGGTTGTTTTGGTTAAACATTCAAAAATTATCAAAGTCCTCATCAACATCATTCCAGAATAACAAAACTATTGAATAACTCTGATTGAAGCACGAAAAGGAATTATCAATTTGGCTAATCAACGAATTGTTTCGATATTACTTCCCATCAACATAAGAAAAATTGAAGTGTGTCTGTTTCGAGGTAAAACTAACCCATTTTTTATCAGCGGTAAATTAACAACATTTGATGAAACAGCTGTGTGATTAACAAAAGAATGTTTTCAAGGTACATGCGGAAGGGGCATATTTCGGTGCACAAAAGTCGTAAAAACAAGGTATCAAATTTGTCTTATCACGTCAGCACGAGTATAATTTTTAAATTCAAGTTCAACAAGATGAAAGACAATTGCGTGCCTTCATAGAAGCAGGATTTGAAATTTCAGTTTCAATTGAAAAATATAAGTTGAAGAACTTATAGCAAAGATGCAGTGAAATCTATTTTTTCAAATATATCCTTCAATAAAACTTGAACCTCCAATTCTGGTTATATAGAGTTACGCATTCTACTTTCGCCTTTATAGTTGATCATAAATTACTTTGAAAATTCGCAGTTGTAACGTGATTGGTCAAATTCGATATTTCTAATTCAGTGAGAGCAAACATTTTTTAGCTTTTGTACTTTTTATTACGTATTTTTTCATTTAGAATACACATGTATTTTAAATTGCGCTTCCGGAAGTTTTTTTTTTGTAAAATGATTGAAAAAAGATCCCTGAGCAAGACAGGTTCGACAGGTCTCCAAATTCACAACAGAGGGGTGGAAATTATCCATGAATCCACAAGCAATTGTTTTATATACTTGCTGTCTCGTCGATCATTGAAAATGGGTAATAACGAAAAAATTTGTGCTACACCACCAGACATTTCCGAAAAAGCATGGTGGAAGTTGAAAGAGTACAGTACGCAACTCGAGAATAAGACCAATTACGAGCACCCGCGGATTACCGCACTCGTGTATAATAAGCTACTTATCGTCCTCGTGACGTAATATACCATTAATTTTCGGGAGTAATAACACAAGTGCTTCAAAATTACCGATAATTTTCCATGTTGTCTAAAAACTGCATGAGTTTATTTTCATATTTTGTCGAAAGAGCCCGACTCCGACGGAAGCAAATTTCGACATACTCAAACAGATATCACGTCATTATAGCTTTGATAAGCTGTATAGTAGTGAAAAAAAAATCTCCATTATTCACCCAGTTGTTTTATGATGTACTCTCCAAACACAACCTCCGTGAATATATGTTAGAAATCTTCAGAAAAAATGTTACAAAATGGAATCCCTTAAGCGTTTGTCGTCTCTCTATGAAATAACCCTCAAAATCCAAAACTTTCGAGTCCTGTGGATTAACGAGATCTTACATTTTGACGTGCGATTCCTATAATCAATGAATAATCATAACATTCTTGCTATACTAATAATATGCCATTATCCCAATGTTCACATCCTTCAACGATTGTTCAAAACAAAGTATAATTTCGTTATAAAATCCTTCCACTCCAATTCCCAATTCATAAAACCCGACCGAATAGGGATTCTGCTCTTCTTTTCAGTAGGCCACGGTCCCGACGAGCTTTTTATAATTAACCACCAGTTGAACATCGCCCTATCACCCTCTAATTTGTCTTGTAACAGACGACCGTTTAAATAAAATTTATTACCTCCGTTAAATTCTCCTGATGGTTTAAAAATTGTAACGGCGAGTTTAATTGGATGGAGAAACTTCGATTTCATAAGATTTTCGGTTTTCAGGATTGGTAGTGTGTTATCGGTCGGAATGATACGGGGATGGTGAGAAGATTGGCATCAAATTCGTAGATCTCGAAAAGGTCGTACAAATGTCGATTTATTCAAAGCAGATTAGCTTCAGATTAATTTTCGGTTATAATTGCACGAGTGCATAAAAATTTTACAAAATATGAAAATAACCGAATGCAATTTGTATAAAATATCACGCTTGAATGCAAAATTATCTGGTCATTTTTATGCACGAATGTAATTCATTGGAATATTTCACGAATGAAGAAATTCTGGGGAGTAATTACACAAGTGCTTCAAAATTACCGATGATTTTCTATGAAAGCATGTTGTCTAAAAACTGCATGAGTTTATTTTCATATTTTGTCGAAAGAACCCGACTCCGAAGGAGGAGGGCTCTTTTAGCAGAATATGAAAATAACCGAATGCAGTTTTTTTACTGACAACATGCTCGAATGAAAAATTATCAGGTTTATTTTGATGCACGAGTGAAAGTAGAATATTTCCGGAGTTAAGACAACGACGTTTAAAATTCAGTATTTATGCCTGTCAAGATGACAAATGTACATTTTAACAATCGTTATTATAGATACACGGACCGAGCGGGTATTTTTCGATACCTACCGGGTATTTACCAGCCCGAAAATGTCCCGCTGGGAATTTATCGCTGTAATTGATCGAAAATGTCCCGCTTCATATGGGATTTTTAACATACGATGGAAATATTCAAGGAAATGTTATTTTTGTTCATTTATACTTTCCTCTATAGATTGTGTGGAGTACTCACCAAAACGCGAAATGTTTTTCTATTTTTGAAGTCTATCTGACATTTATTTGTGTTGTTTACTGACGTCTAGCGATACGGTTTCAAATGTGTTGTTATGGTGACTTGATACAATGCAATTACCGCTGTAAGTTTTCGATGATTGCATTGCTCTTATGGGACATTTTATATATGAGGAAAATATTCTGGATAATCTTCGGTGTATCTTAGTTTTTCATAGGCCCAGTGAGGAGCTAGTAATAATAGTTTTCTCCAAGGGCAACAAGCTTGCATGGGCTTTGGAATGAAATGTTATCGTGTAGATTGAAATTTTATTGCGAACTCCTCAATATTTGTGTAGAAATATTCCATAAATGATGTCTATTTGTTTCGTATGCTTGGTATTCGAATGAAGCAAGAAAATGTGACTGTTTGTGATTGTTATTATTACTCACCCGTCGCCCCTTATAGGCAGGGAAGTAACTGTTATATATAGATTTTTTTGTGGATGAATTGAATCGAACATTCAATTGAGCTGACCGACCCTTGAAAAAAATCCATATTTGACAAAAAAAATACAATTTCCTGTAGGATTCCTACCAACTATTGGCATTGTTTATGGAGTCAATATTTGTGTAAAAAGGTTTTGAAGCGTTTTTGCTACGCCATCTTCACTATAATGTCGATATTTCCGTTAATTTGACAAAGCACGACAAAGTTTTCTTTCCTGAAGGGTGCAATAGGTGCAAATTTCTGTGTGTCAAAATAAAGTTGGCAATAGAAGTTCAAACAGGAAATTAAAATTTGACCATTGAACTAATCTTCAAAATATAAATGATGTACGATACTGACAAAAAAATTTACTTTTTTTCTGGATTTATTGCCATCTTCTGGCATTATTTATCAGTAATCAAGAAACTATGGAATTCAAGCTACGATATCCGTAAGGAAAATAAAAAAAGGCATGACTTGGTAACGAAATCATTGTTGCTACCTTCTCTTAGTTTCCATCCCTTCAAATAATATTTCCATGAGGTTGACTAACTGTATTTTTCTACAAAAAATGATAACGGTGAGAATCAAACGTCTACGAATGATATTCACATGTCAACTGATTTATTTTATATGTGACAGTGTGTATGTGAGGAAGTTACGTGTTCTTTGCTCATTTATTATAAAAAAAAGTAGTCAAAAATTAATTTCCTCGAAAGTTCTTTTAATTTTCTTCTCTTTTCGATTACGTAATGATGGTGGTGATAAAAATGCTGACCAAGATTCATGCGTACTTTATTTACGCATTTTTTATATTGAAATGCAACTGTGAAACACTTTTGTTGAGTATACAAGGCTTTTTCCGTAGTCTTCTGTGTTCCTGACCTACCCCAATCTGAGAAAATTGGATGCAATATTGGAATATATAATCTATACAAGTGAAGAGGGGCAGATTTTTAATCTACCCCGAAAAGTTGCTGCGTTGAAAGTTGAAAAACAGTACCTTCTGGATAGAACAAGTCCAAATGCGAATATTTATCGTTGACAATCTTCGTAATTGACATTTCTCAAATGTTTCATACCTACACTGACTAATTGGACTTGTTCTATCCAGAAAGAACTGTTTTCAATAGACGCAGCTACTTTTCGGGGTAGATTGAAAATCTGCCCTTCTACACTTGTACAGATTCCAATATTATTTCTTATTTTTTCAGATTGTGGTAGGTTACAAACCCAGAAAACTACGCAACAAATAGTTATCCACCACAAAATAATGACGTTAAAACAGTACTTGAAAAAAGGTTTTCGAGGAGTTTCATCATGTAACCTGTATATTATGGAAGTTTTTTCTATTCTTCTACCGATTTCATCCCCCGAAATTCAACTTCTGACCTCGTCCAACAGTATCCAGCTACCAGTGAATAACCCCATCATTTGATCAACCTCATATCGAAAGTTTTCACAATTTTTTTGTATTTTCTCTGACATTTATCGATCAAAGGCGGTTGGAGGTTGTCCATTCCCCTCCCCGGTCCCCACGCCGCTGGCCATTAGCGTCCCGAAACAATTAAACGAACGCGAGACGGCACTCGCCCTGAATATTATCCTCATTTCTCGACGAACACACACATGCATTCATAATGGAAACCTTTGAATATCGCATTAGAAACGTGAGCGAGGGCTGTGGGAATTCTCGCGACTAGCCGGTGGCCCGCCTCTGACAGACACGGAGTGTCACCGTCCGTGACATCCCTCATTGGAAATGCATCCCCCGAACTTCGGGGGATACACGGTTTCCTTTTACACGCTGTCAATGTCCGGCCCGTGTGTGTGACACTTTGTGTATGTATATGTATGCACCCTGGGACGAGGTGGGCGTTGAAATACCCCCGGCCAAGAATTAAACTTTGTTTATTCGGGGAGGACCAGTCGAAACCGAACACAACGGCAAACGGAAAGTGGTGAAACAATGATTAAACCTGCGGACAGGCAAACATAATTATATCCGCATGATATCGCGTCTATGTAACGATGTTACGTGCGAGGTCAATTTTATGTCGCAAGGAGGTAGCAGTGACTTTTGTCACATTCAAGTGACAAGGTATGAGATGTCTCTGCGATATGTTTTTTGCAATGTGACCATGACATGTTTTTATATTCTTGGTTATATCCGGGCTTGATAACCGTGGTTTCCGATTTTGATATTCGTAGCTTTCGACTGCAACTGCCAACAAAAATATCTACTCCGGCCGTGAAAGCCTACATTGTTACGTGTTTATATATAAGAACTTTTTTTAGAAATCAATTACCCTAATACCAACTGATATAAATTTCTCTCGACGCGAATTTTGCTAAACAACATTTTCAGGGGGAAAATATGAAAGTTGTTATGAACTTATTCATGAATAACAACTCCTTGGTTATTCAAAAAGTGATAAATGAAATCAGTTGTCAAGATTGCTACAAGAATGACATTGGCCAAAATCGAAGTATAAAAACTATAAGGGACATTATTCCCACGTAAGATAAAGAAGGGTAGAAAAGCCTTACCAATTTCTTCAGTTAATGCCGTAAGTCAGGCAATATTCAATGAAGGAACCCTCATTTGGGAGACACATTCGAGACAAAGTTGATATCAGAGGAATACATACACTTTCTCTACTCATTTGTTGACGCTATAACTCATTGATCATCAAATTGTACAAAGTAAGGTTAAGATATATCGACTCTATTATCCAAACTACCTCCTCCTTCAATATATTCAACTGATGATACATGTCATTTGGAATAGTTTTCTGACTAGTTCGTGAATATTCTATTTATATCGGTAGCGTTTATATGCATGAATATATTTCTGCACAATCAGTGACTCTGATTTGTGATAAATTGGAAATTCGACTATATTCAATTATTTTTGTTTTGGTGCTCGAGTTCGAAATATTCGCCTTGTAACATAGTCCCTCAGATATCTTCCACTACATATCTCAATGGTTACATACCAGCATTACATGTAGCAGATATCACAGAGATGTAACCATGTTATATCGCAGATGTGACTTCATTGTGACATCTTGGAGATGTCAATGTCCGGCCTGTTTGTGTGACACTTTGTGTATGTATATGTATGCACCCTGGGACGAGGTGGGCGTTGAAATACCCCTGGCCAAGAATTGAACTTTGTTTATTCAGGGAGTACCAATGGTAATCGAAAACAACGGTGGAAAGTGGTGAAACAATAATCAAACCTATTGGAACACAACTTGGAAAGATGACTTGAAAGTAGTTATGCGGTCAGGCAGGAAGATTATTCGATGGAAACAACTTCTGGCCAACATAATTACATCCGCATGATATCGCGTCTATGTTACGTGCGATGTCAATTTTATGTTGCAAGGATGTAGCAGTGACTTTTGTCGCATTCAAGTGACAAGTTATGAGATGTCTCTGCGATATGTTTTTTGCAATGTGTCGCTGACATGTTTTTATATTCTCGGTTATATCCGGACTCGATGGCCGTGGTTTCTGATACTGATATTGGTAGCTTTCGACTACAACTGCCAACAAAAAAAATCTACTCCGGCCGTGAAAGCCTTCATTGTTACATGTCTATATATAAGAACTTTTTTAGAAATCAATTACTCTAAGACCAACTGATTTAAATTGCACTCGACGCGAATTTTGCCAAACAACATTTTCAGGGGAAAAATTTGAAAGTTGTGTATGAAACTTGTCATAAATAACAAAAACTCCTTCGTTATCCAAAAAGTGATATATGAAATCAGTTGTCAAGATTGCTACAAGAATGACATTGGCCAGGATTTCTTCAGGAACTGCCGTTAGTCAGACAATATTCAATAAATGAACCCTCATTTGGGAAATAAATTCGAGACAGAGTTGATATCAGAGTAATATGAGAATGAACTCCTCCTCTACCGATTTGTTTTTCTTATATGCAGATTCACACGAAAGGAAGCCCTGTAATGTTCAAAGAACACCGCGTGAATCAAGGGACAGGAGATACGAAGTGAATGTTGATTCGTATCTCCTGTCCCTTGATTCATGCGGTGTTCTTTGAACATTACAGGGCTTCCCTTTCGTGTGAATCTGCATATAAAAGAAAAGGACATTTTTTTGTAACAGCATTGGTGAGTACACGTTAACGGGGATGTAAGCACTTCCTAATTCCGATGAGCAGAATTAAGTTTCGAATGTATGAGGAAAACGAGTTCAGGAAAGAGCAAATAGTTTTTCCGACACTTCGTATTGTTTTGAGTAAACTTGACAATAGGTTAGCAATAATAACGTTTTCGAAACGATCGCGAATGAAAATATTTTGACGTCGTCGACCGTACTATTTCCGACCGTCCGACCGACCGTCGATAATTACATGCCGTGTAGCGAACGCCGTAAATTGTGAAACTGGGCAGCGCGAGAACGTGTTTTAGGGATTTCGGGGGTCGAGGGCTCGACAACGGACGGTTGCGAAAACCCTCCCCCTCGCGCCCGCCCCCTCGCACAACCTTTTACGTACGCCTGGGAACCCTCTTTGCATCGCGTCCGGTCTCTGCCGAAGATTTTCCCTCTACGCCGCACCGACGAGAATATAAGATCGACTTCGGTGGCTGATGATTTTTTTTAATTAACATTCTCTCAAACTGAACTAATGATATTCATTTACTATTTTTTTTTGTATAATCGCGGACGGTTTGTGAATGCGTGACGAGAGTCATGGACAGACTTTCTTTCCTCGTCCTAGTTTGTGCTGAGAATCGCACGTTGAAAGGTGAGACCTCGTTAAGCTCGCACAAGTATTGACTTTCACGTGAGAGTTGATCGATCGAAAGGAGACTGTATTGGGTTAACAGAAAATCGTTTTTGAACATTTATTGGTATCGATTTGCTATTATTGATGGTTTATTGTACACCTAGGGTGGAAAGTGAGGTATTATATAGCGAAGGGCCGAAGGATATAATGTGTGGGCTATATAATATCTTTCTCGTCCGAGGAATAGTAATAATTTTCCACAACTGATACTGAAATAATAATAACACCTTCAATAAATATGTAGTCCATCCTCAAAGTGGAGCAAGGGGCCGTTCATAAAATACGTCACACTAAAATCAGCTTTTTTTGACCCCCTTCCCCCTTATTGTCACGCTGTGTCACACTTTTTGTGACCCCTCCTAGAAATATTTCAAAAACTAAGGACCCCCCCCCCCTGCTAAGTATGATAAACTGCTACAATATCTGTTGGCCGATACATATCATTTTTTAGCATCTGACTACTAGGTGGCTATGTTCATATACAATAGAAAACACCCTAGAGGGCGGATTTTTTTTTGTTTTACAAATTTAAATAATTTATATGTTGGTTGGCCTTTGGTTTCAAGATATTTATAAACAATTTCAATATGGATGGCCACAAATAATATACATATTTTACATAATCAGAAGATTCAATGTTCAATAACACAATGAAACAGTAAAAAATCGCTTTATTTTGTTTCATTTGTATAGTGAAATACAGTGTACTGTAACAAGATTAATTCGCATTCTCAATTGAAAATTCATTCGCAAAGATGGAGTCACTATAGATTTGATTGAAAAATCTGACGAGTTTAGGAATTCGTCGAAGATGTCGCACATGTAGATTTCTACCAAAATCTACTGAAGATTTCTTTCATACCAAAATTTTTCAATTTTCGTCAGAAATCTACTAAAAAAGTAGATTTCTACCAAAAGTGGTCACGCTGGCTAGCGCTCATGTCAAAAAATAATAAACGGCGAATGTCACGTTGCCGTATACCCCCCGTCCCCCTTGTCACATCTTGTCACACTCAGCCAGACCCCTCCCCTTGTATGTGAACGTATTTTATGAACGGCCCCTAAGTGATTATCAAATAAAATAAAATTCAGTGTCGTCTCCACATATAAAATACCCAAAACCTTTAGTTCTTTACTGGGGTACTACCCCTGAATTTTGGAAATTGCATTAACTACCATCCCCCCCCTTTCCGATGAATTGAATGATTTTCCCATCTCGAAAAATTCCTTTTTTTTCGGAAATTTGTAACTGAAGATGGGCGTCTGAAACAGGTTTTACAATCAAGCTTCCTATTTGTATATTATGTATGTGGTGACGACATTTGATTAACATTTTTTCCGTACTTTTTTGCGTTTGTAATCTACGACAATCTGAAAAAATAAGAATTAATAATAATAATGAATACGAAGATTGACAACAAGAGATATTTGCATTTAAACAGGAATTTGCGTATAAGTTTTGAAAACCGAAACGGATTTAGTTTCCGAAACGTTAACGATAAGTATTGTCATTTATATTAGTTCTTATTATTTTTTTGATAGTCAAAATTTTAGTTATACGAGAAGTTGCTGACCAATTGGACTTGTTCTATCCAGAAAGAACTGTTTTCAATAGATGCAGCAACTTTTCGGGGTAGATTGAAAATCTGCCCTTCTACACTTGTATAGATTCCGATATCAATTCTTATTTTTCAAATTGTGGTATGTTACAAACTAATAAAACTACGGAACAAATATTGATCCACCACAAAATAATGACGTTCAAACATTATTTACAAGTTTCACTCTCCTCCGTTTCACTGTCATGTGAACGTTCTAACATCCTGCAAGGGCGAAATATATAAAAAATATTTATTCACAACGTCATCCCGTTCTCCTACCCCCTTACATTTATTACATTATTTATTATGGATCGATCTGTAACTCATCTCTATTATGAGAGAAAAAATTGATCCAGATATCAAACTAGAAATAATAAGACCTATTTGCAAATGCTTTGATCGCTTTTCAGCGTTGTTCGTTTATTTGGTAGCTTTGATTGTCTTGTTGCATGTATTGCCTTCTTGATGATGTATGCTGTTCTCTCTGAATCAAGGAAGGCAGCGGACCAAGAATTGTTCCTTGCGGCACTCTTGACAAAAGTTCTCAAGTTTCTATCTTGATGTCTTCTGAAGTAGAACTTTCACTGTCATGTGAACGTTCTAACATCCTGCAAGGGCGAGAAAAATAGAAAAATATGTTTTACAACGTCCTCTCGTTCTCCAACCCCCCTAACATTCATTATATTATTTATTATATCGTTATTATTATCGATCCGTGTCTCATCTCTATTATGAAACAAAAAATTGATCCAGATATGAAAATAGAGACCTATTTGCAAATGTTTTGATCGATTTTTAGCGTTGTTCGGTTACTGTCTTGCATTGTCTGAATCAAGGAGGGCAGTGGCCCCAGAATGAGTCCATGTGGAACTCTCTACAAAAGTTTACGAGTTTCCATCTTGTTGTCTCCTGGACCACATCTCCCACTGTCTTGTGTATGTATTCCCCAACACCCTGCAAAGGCGAAGTTATATGGAAAATGTGTCTCACCGCGTCGTCGTGTTTTCCAGCCTCCCTTATCCGAAACCCGTATTCATTTTCGAGCGATCACGTCCGCGACCTCCGCCGTATCCAGATAGCTCGTCACCGATGGCCCTTTCCCTTCCCCCTCGCACCCCCCGCAACCCCCAGTATGACACCCACGCGGCGGCATCGGCGGCTAAGGGTTGTATTCGGCTAAGTGCGCAGTTAGGGGGTCCTCGAGACTGACCTCGCAACTCGCGCCCCCCTGCGTGCGTGACGGACGGACTCGGGGGGGCGGAAAGGGGGCGGCGAGGGGGGCGGCCTCGCGGGGCCGCATCGCGGCATCTGCTACGGGTGGCGGCTGACCGTCGCCGAGCTTCGGTCAGGGTTGGCGCGGCGGGGGTGGCATGTTGGGGGGTGATCGGGGGGAAGGGCGCGTCTCTAGTGATGAATTTACTCGGGTAAACTAGCGCCGATGGAACGAAATGGTAAATGCTGTTCGGAAGGAAAAGTATATTACATACCGAGGCGTAAAGTGAATCATTTCACTCGAGGGAAAAACTGTGTTTACCGAGGCCGAAGGCAGAGGTAAACTACTTCTCGAGAAGGGAATGTTTTTTTGCCGGGGATTGTATACTGTTTTATTCAATATCATTCGTATGATTAATTTCAATGCATGTGTTTCGAGCAGGAATTGCAAATAAGCGAACTTCATGGAGTTCTCCACAAATGTGATTATTTCTGCATATCCTTTACCTACTTGGAGGTTAAAATTTGTTATACAGTTTGTTTTTGTTTCAATGAATGCGCTTGGCATACCAATAATATCTTAGAGATCTCAGGTATTTATAACGAGGATTGCTATAAATAGACAATGTTTGGATTACACACTGATGTATTGGTGGCATTTTCAACAATAGAAATTGATTAGTCTCCTTGACAAAAAGGCTTATGAATTGGTAACGTTTCATTTTTGAAAACTAAGTGAGGCTAATGAGCCTTTAGTTATTGAAAAGGTTTAGGGTTTTTTGAGGGGGGCGGTATTCACCTACATATTTTTTGTTTTTTTCTGACCTTGTCTTCTTTTGGGTTAACAATTGGTCACTTTCCAACCTTAAAGTGTGTATAATTTTCAATAAATGTGACTGAAAATCATTTTCTCGCTACTTCATCATTATATAGCAAATATCAGTTACAAGCTATTCGTGGAAATGCCAAAACATGTAAATGAGCGCTGCGAAGTGTTGGTGGTATCTTTCATTTGTTATTATCAAAGAGATGAAGGGAAAATAATGACACGTTGCTTCAACGGCTCTTAGAGAGGCGAAGCAAGAATAACATAGTAAATTGTACTTCGTAATTTACCGTCAGATATTCAATTCTAGTGTGTAGCGGCTGACTTCGAGTCAAGTATATAGAATAAGCGGCCATCGAACACTGTATAGGGGAAATAAACAGGCAGAAGGTCGTAAATAAAACCATTGCCATTTTCTCCGACAGCCAGGCGGCAATTAAGGCGCTCAGCTCATTTCAAACCTACTCTAGATTGGTGGGAAGCTGTCTGAGCGCACTCAAGGAGCTAAGTACCCAAAATAGGGTTACTCTAGCATGGGTACCCGGACATGAGGGTCACAAGGGCAACGAGGAGGCCGATGCTCTAGCCCGTGAAGGCGCATCTAAGGCTATGATCGGCCCAGAACCCTCCTGTGGGGTAGCGAAAGCAAGCATAAAGACATCCATAAATTCATGGATGCAAAACGAATCGAAAGATTAGTGGAATAAGCTCCCTGGAATGAGACAGGCGAAAGAGTTCATAAAGGAACCAGCGCCCAGATTCACGGAAGACCTGCTGAACCACAACCGTAAGGTTGTAAGGATAGTGGTGGGTCTACTTAGCCGGCTCAGAAAACATATGAGCAATATTGGTCTGACAGAAGAAACCCAATGCAGGTTCTGTCAAGAAGAGGAAGAAACCGCACTGCATGTGCTCTGTGAATGCGAAGCGATAGCAAGGCTGAGACACGCAAGATGCGGGGAGGAGAAACCAGAGGCTGTTAGCTATATAAAGGAGTCAGTGTCAAGGCTATGGAGTCTCATCAAAGAGATCAAGCTAGACAACCAACAGCCAAGCCAACAGCCAAGGAGCATCACAATAGATCTGAGAAGGTCGCAGTGAATCAGGCCATGGGCTAGCTCCCCGATAATCTAATCTAATCTAGTATAGAATAAATATACTGAAGCTCTCGAATCTCCTCGAATGCACAAAACCAAGAGGCTCACAAATGCTGTAGTACTAGATACGATATTATTCGTAGCAAAATTTATAGCATCTATGGACGCAGTGAGTATTAGATTTTTGAAAAACAGGAAAATCTCGATTTTTGGAAATTGGCCCCTAAAAACTACAACGAACTATTTATTGGATGAACTTCCATATTTCAATGAATAATAGAATAATACACACGTAGTTAGGTATTTTGTTTATTTCAATCCTTTCGTAATAAATACATAACTATTATTATTACCTGATATTCCATAATTATATGACAATCTGGCTATAGTGTACTTTAAATTTTACCATGCCCCTGATGACGAACAACAGTTTTTGAATTTTACGAACTTTACCTACTCGTAAAAAGTAGCCGACACCAAAAACTGCTTCGACAGATAGATCGCTCCGATCGAAAAATAAATCCTCCCCAAATCAGCGTTAAATTTTCCGCTTCACCGAGACTTGTTTCCCACATTCTTACCCCATTCCGTTATGGGCCCATAAATCTCCGGACGTTTCTTTATTAGGTACATCTCACTTTCTCATTTGGAGTCCGCTCTCTCCGCGCCCAACAAAGGCGACAAAAGAAGAGAAGGGTTGTTTCGATGGAACGGGAATTGAATTCATCGTGTCGGTGTCGATGCGTATTTGTTCACGGGGGTGAGTTATGACGGATTGGGGTAGGTCAACGACGGAGGATGTTCGCATATTTGCAGGTACGTAGCTTTCAGGGTGGTTTTAACCGGGTTGCGATTTTTTTTAGTGCTTACAGATCAATGAGAGAAATGCTACAAATCCATTGCTCGCAGAAGTTCCCACTCTTGAGGGTTAACGTTTAGTCAGCTGGTAAACGGAACGAACAATTATAGAATACGCGAAGGGAACACTGAAACTTTGGGAAAACTAAAATATTAATTAGCGAAAAACGGTTATCTTTGTGTAAAGGAGGAAGTTTTGTGGAACTAACTTTTGACTTTTTTCTCCGATTCGATTCAAAAATAGTAAAAAACTTCTGTTGGAGAAGTGACTTCGGAGAAACAGCAATCGCTCTCTGTTGAAATTTGTATATCATTCGTAGACGTTTGATGGTGATGAATAAAGAAGTTAATCTACGGCTGTACACAAAACTGCTCTATCTCGACTGTTCTTGATAGAACAATGATGTACATTGTATGCCTTCAATTTCCTTTCCTTTTCCGATAACACAATTACTTCATTGTGTTCCAGTTGTAGTTATCATTATGCAATGAATTAGGTGTTCCATGGAATGTCGAATTTGAAGCAATGATATTTCCTTATTTATTTGTACCTAAATGGACATTTTGAATGACATTGAATTTAAAGTTCATGTTATTTATTGAATGATTGATAATTTTGCTATTATCTGTTATTGCCGTAGAAAAAGTACAGTGTATAACTCACATGGAATGCCATTCTCCCACTCGTATGATTTACAGCATGAGCTCGTTGAACAATAGAAACAAAGATTCAGAATCTGCATCTTTGGCTCTTTCTTCTCCCACTCAATGCAAAGAAAATACAAAATTTCTATATAAGGAACATCAAATGATTGTAAACACATGTTTGCTAAACATTCGATGTTTTTTCATTTATAGAAGTTTTGGATTTTTTTTTGCATTTTTCTGAGAAAAAAGAACCAAAACTTTTTTTTCACAACATCAACAGTGTTCCTACAAGAGTTAAATGGAAAAGATATCATTTACAGTGTATTTCTGGTAAAAAAAATTCATCCACCGAAGGAAGATTTCATTTTCGTACCCTCATCAGCTTTTTTCGCTCAGAAAAACTTTTCCTCAATGAGCATATTGATGAACTAGCTCTGGACTGCGACTTCTTCCGCGTTAAAGTCGAACCGAACCGTTTATCCAGCGTTTGCTGATATAGCATCGCATCTCGCCCGCTTTTTTCCGACTTGATGTACATATACTTATATGTTTCACTAAATTTTTTGTTCGATCATAATATAATATAGCCGATATTACTCCTGAAAGTCAGTATTCCCAAGTATTACCTCCTATATACAAACAAACAAACATAAAAACTTAACCTCTTTATAATAGCAGTATTAAAATCGAATTTAAGATAATCTGCTCCTAATCCTACGAGGCTATGAATGATAAACACATTTTTGTGTGTATTTGCCAATTTTCTGATTCTACTTCCTTTTTCAATCTTTGCCTCAACATTGAATTGAAGAATAAACGCCAAAAATCAGCTTCCCAACATCCTTTAGGATAGTTGTCTTCACATAAATGAAATCCTCATTTGAGTACAATTTTTTTCAGGGTAGATTGAAAATCTGCCCTTCTACACTTGCATATTAAATCTTATTTTTCCAGATTGTGGTAAAAATTGAAGAAATTATCCACCACAAAATGAAGATTTTAAAACAGTACTTAAATTAATAATATAATGATTATAGTAAAAACATTCATATCATACTAGTACATTATTGTGTTTTTATTGCTTAGGTGCCCACTACATAACAGTGAACTATCCCTGTACGGGCATAAAGTTTATTTTATTGACCTCACGGGTCAAAAAAAACCCTATTTTTGCATGTTAACATTTCAATTTTTACAGTATCTCCCTAACAACCTTAGTATCTAGTTGAGAACGAATGGAATTTTCGATTTTTTTCTTCATATATTTATACTGTGGCTGCTAGAACAAACTGGTATGACATAAAAGTGTATACGGATATAAGTATGAGATCGGGCGCCTCACAAACTCGTAGGACCTCGGCTTCGTAAAACCGTTGCCCTTAGGACATGAACACCTGAATATTACCCTTGGTACCTCTATTGTCATGTTGAGAAATGACGCAAAGTTTATCAAGTAAGGTCAGTGAAAAATTTTGGATTATCAGAAGCCAAAATACCGGAAAATCGGTGATATACTGGTGGTATATTGGAACTCGCAGGCAATTTCTAAGAAATTATGAACATAGTATTGCTGTATCTTTAATATAGTATTTGACGTTTGACTTTTATTTGCTCAAAATATTCACTTCTCACCCTCCTTACTGATTTCTATCGTTTTGCTAAATACAGGGTGTTCTAACGGTAAACGGTAAAATTTATACTTTTACAATACTCACAATAGAATATACTTTAGGTACTCAATACCGTATTAGTTATTTCATTGATAACGTACCATAACGTCACTTTTACTTTCCCTCCAAGGAATGAAAAGTACGACTTCGCTTCCTACAATGAGGACAGGAAATGTATACCTTGGATAGAGGTAGGCGAAAAAAACTTCTATTCACAACTATTCGAAAATTTGCTTGTTTCCTATGACCTCTTGGACTTTCCCAACTCCGTCTTTTTCTTTTTTTTTCTGCCCATCAGAATCCATGAAGTGCTTAGATCCCTGCTAACGTGTACGCACCAGCGCATTTACAAAAAACGAGCTCTCCCTATTACAGTTATTACAAATTATTCCAGTACCAAACGGATAGAAAAGATATAGGTAATCAGTTTCTTCCTTAAAAACCACAAACCTCTTCTATAACCAATACCTACACTAGATTCCAAAAATTGCCCGGTGTCGTTTCATTAGCCATTTTCTCCAATACAGGATTCAGCGCACTCGTCGCTTAGGGCCAATCCACTTTCATTGACGAAAATGCCATTAATATTCCAGTAAGAAATTCAAATGTCGCTAATTTCCTCGTGAAACATAAAGGAAATTTATGAGATATGAATGGCATGCTGAACGTATTTATCAAATTCGTTCAAATCAAATTTCGTTTGTGGGCAATGCCTACTTGAAATACAAAATGTATTTCAATTGATCTTACAAATATAATCATTTCTTGTTCACTTCAGGAAATTATGTCGAATGATTGAGTACAAAAAAGTAAACAAAACGAAAAATTTCTCTCTCGAAAGAAATGAGTCACTTTTCGCCTCTGTATATAACGTATTTCTGCATAAGTATTATGCAAAATATATATTATGAAAGGTCTCCAAACTCATCACCATCGGAAAATGATATTTCATACCTGACCACCGTTTTCAGTGACTGATAAGGTACTTCTAGATAATACGCATCGTCAAGTACTTAGCGAGAATTAGGATTTCTTGAAATGAACGGACGTGGGCCGTTTGTTTTATCTAGGTATTTCCAAAATTCCTAGAAATTTGAACACGGTTATCGGTTCTTTCCATTGTATAATACCCTAGAGTTAATTTATTACTAAAGCACGGTCATCGTAAGGCTAAGGGTCTATTGACAGCGCAAGGGATATTCTCAAAACAGCGCGTTGAAGGAACAGGATCGTCTTAAGGGTACGAGCAGGCTGCCACTATTTTTGGGGCTTCGATATTTGTTGAAACCCGGCTAGTACAAAAAACACAATTTTCAATCAGAGATTCGGAGGAATGTTTCGAAATTACACGGTGGAACAATGAAGGCATATTGAATTACAAGTTGAATATCTGAGTTTGAACTTTGAATATCTTTTTATTTCGCAGTACGGCTGTGGATAATTGTTCCCATGTTGAAGGTACTTGAAAGTACTTAAAATGTTCATGTTTTCTACATATTAACAATCTCTAACAGAACCTACAAAAAGTTTATCGTTGAGGATCAGAGCCCAGATTCTATCTCAAGGATAAAATAAAATTTGTCGAGTCGGCTATTTTTATTTCATAAGACTTTCAAGGAACCATTATTTCCGACTCGACAGATTTATTCAATTCGTGAAATGGAATCTAGGCTCAGATCAAACTCAGTGGAAGAATGTCCATGTTGCCACTGATGATAAGTAACACTTTTTCAGTTTAGGTTACGAAAAAAATTGACCTTGGTGAGTAATGAAAAACTGTCTTTAGTCGCTTCAATTTGAATGACAACCAATCGCTATTTGCATCGATCGTCGATTATTATTAATATATAGCTCGCAAATTATATTCTTTGGCGCTTCGCGCCTCATGATATGAACGTGCTTGCTATATAATAGTTCACTTCTCACCACGGGTGTATAAATATTATGCTACTTCTGCTACGAGTATTTTATTGAAGTTTCACCACGACCCCACAGAATTTTTATGGAAAAATATGTGGATCAGTCATAGCTTCTTGTTGAAAATCGATGATTAAAGTGCAAAACCCCATAAGTCTGGCTTCCTTTAAAATTACAGAAACAAAACACGTAAGTACTTTCTTTTCTAACAGTACAATTGAAAACTATGAAACGCACACATATATTACTTTTCATTCTCAAATAACATGAAGTTAAAGAAAAAAAATTATCATCGATCGAATCAATCGAATTTTAGTCGTTTTTTGTGTTTACTATAAAATTTATCGAAATGGACTTGTTGGGTGTTGCACTTTAACCATCGAAATGTATCTTATCTGGTAACTGCATTTTAAACTTCCAAGAATTTACTCACTTAATCGCTGAAAATCGACATTTGTTCATGTATAATCACAGTGATTGAATATATCTCATTTTTTGCTACATTGTATATTCATACATCTATCTATATTTCATTCATTTGACATTTTATACACCTTACACTTTATATATTTTTTACATTTTATACATCATACAATATATTTTATACATTTACGTTTTGTATATTTCACACATTTTGCATTTTATATATCCATATTTCAGTCATCCTTCAAAATGTTTTTTATCTTGTATGTAGATCATATATTCAGACTCAATAATATTTCTGCTGGGAGTCCTATGACACCTATATAGGTCACACGTTCGAAAGGAATATTTTAGGTACACCTGTACCTATATAAATGAAAAAGCAAATCCTGAATGAAAGTAGTCGATACTTGATGAAAATTCATATTATAAAAAATAATATACATCTCGATAGCCATTTGAGCAAAATTGCATTTTGTTCAATAAACTGCATTTATTATTATTATTTATACATCATTTACCCTAACACCAAACTGATATTTTTGCACTCTACGCGCGTTTCGCTAGAAGGTAGCATCTTCAGGAGAAGAAAATTTATACTCAATTGAGTTTCAGAAAAGTTTCAACTTCTACACCAAAGGTTACAATCTCATTGTTCAAATAATATAGAGTTGTCTATGCCTCTGTTGAATATGTTTTTTCTCTGGAAAATAAGCTTAATTGGGGTTGATGTTTTGTTAATAAAAATTGGCCAAATATATGGGTCCTATTATTTCAGAATGGTGAACTGTTGTGTCCTTAACAATATTCTGTAGATCTGATTACCAAGTCCCCGAAAACAATTTGTTTATGTATCAATACAGTTGTAAACATGTGGGCCAGGGACTTGTAAGTGAAGGTTAATACTGACTTCAAAGCATTCAAAATCATTCGATTAGATTTTCACCAGCATGTAAACGAATATTTCCCTCATATATAAAATGTCCCATAAGAGCAATGCAATTATCGAAAACTCACAGCGGTAATTGCATTTTATCGAAAACTTACAGCGGTATCTGTATCAAGTCACCATAACAACACATTTGGAACCGTATCGCTAGACGTCAGTAAATAACACAAATAAATGTCAGATAGAAAAATAGAAAAACATTTCGCGTTTAGGTGAGTACTCCATACAATGTATAGAGGAAAGTATAAGTGAACAAAAAATAACATTTCCTTGAGAATTTCTTTATTCGTGGAATATTCCAATGAATTACATTCGTGCATAAAAATGAGCAGATAATTTTGCATTCAAGCGTGATATCTTATACAAATTGCAAGAGTTTATTTTCATATTTTGTAAAAGAGCCCTCGTCCTTCGGACTCGGACACTCTCGCCAAAATATGAATAGAAACTTTCAATTTTTAGATATCACGCTTTCTTGCAAAATTATCGGTAATTTTTATGCACTCGTGCAATTATAACCGATAATTTCACCTATCATAGATCTCATAATACAATACTGGTGTAATTAGCATTGAGTGTTGAAGACCAATCTATATACGAATACTTAGAAGTATTTGGCGAACGAAAGACTTGAAAAACTTCAAATCTGATATCGCCTTATCTCAGTATCTAATGAGTTGTTTTGCTCGAAAGACCAAATAAAAGTTCAAATGAGGGGTCTTATGCAAAATCGGTAATCATCCAGAGTCACTGCAATCGCAAAAACGGTCCCTAATGAAATCGAAGACAACACGGTAATCCCGTACCTGAAGACCGTTTTCAATTACCGACAGACTGCTTCCTTCAGTTAATGCGCATCGCTGTGTACTTTGCGAAGATTAGGGGATTTATGTGACCGAATGGCCCCAAGGCCGTTTTTACATATTTCCTCGATTCTCAGAAATTCGAACGCGGCTGTTGGGTTCTTTCTTCGAGGCACCAGAGTTGAGATATTCACCGGTGCGAAGATACAGGGACGGCGTCATGAAATATGTTCGCTTTAGGAGCTCCGAAGTTGTAATTAGAGATTAAAGAAACATGTTTAGATAGGAAACAGCATACCAAACACTATTGTACCACAATCCTGTAGGGGTTATTGACCCCAACGAATGTAATCAATGGATATTAAAAGTATATCACACTACCCAAATTACATTCTACTGTTTTGCTAACCTCGAATTTCTATGACGATTTACCTTTTAGAGTTTTGTAGTGAAAAATGGAAAAATGCTTATAATTCTGTTGGAAAGTGATGAAGAAGGTGGTATAGAATGTGTATATTGTGCTGATAGAAAGAAGGAGGAATTTCGATCGAAATTGGCTAAATAAACAAACATAATTGTCAACCCTGAAAACCCTGTTTTCCTGTCTTTGGGGTGCCGTTTCTCCGAAACTAGTTGCGAGCCCCAAAAACTTTATTATAATTTTTTGTTCAGGAGGCCGAAATACGTAAGTTCCACCGCTTAACGGATAATTACCCATGAATTTGAAATAATCTTGGCAATATAACTTTCTGTGGAGTTTAGTTCTGTTAACGGATAAGACCAATATATTTTCCAACAAACTGCTCAGGAAAGTGATCTTTTTCCCAAGAATTACCTATAGATTTTGTATACTTCGCTCTAGTGACTCAAACCACCAAACCACAAAAATCTCCTTCGGAACCAAATTGTCAACCCATATTTTGTGTTTGAAGTGAATTTTTCTTCGGAATTCATAGTATTGAAAGTAGACTTACATAACACACTTTTTGCGCTTGAAATTCCTGGTAAGTTATTGAATTTTCTTGAACTGAGTCATATACCTAATGTAAGCCGTCTCAGAGTGGATGACCTCATATATCCCCAAGAGAATTGTTTTTCTTCGCACAGAAGATGTGTGGTTCTGTAGTATGAACATAAAACAATGTGTCCGAATTAAAAGGAGTTGATTTGTCTAGGAGCCTTTCTGATATCCTATAGTTATCATATTCAAATGAGTTGTGACTGTTTGCAAGGAATATCAATTATTTTTCATTACCAGAAACATTGTTTTCTCATTGAGAATCCTTAGAAAATTTATTCGTATTGAATTGTTACTATCAACTCAGGAATTGTAAGGAAAGCTGAACTTTGGAACTCCTTACCAAGAGAGTTTCATCCTGGGGCATACAAACTTCAAAAATTTGAAGTGAATGTCAATTCGTATCTCCTGTCTCTTGATTCACGCGGTGTTCTTTGATTATTAGAGGGTTTCATTGTCATGTGGATCTGTATGTACAAAAAATCTCTTCTATGTGCAAATATATTAACTAACCACAAAGTTCTTAGTCTAAGTACATAGTAAATGGGTCTGTGAACTAATTTTCAGCTTCAAATGAAAAATTTACAAATTCTCAAGTGGACCACCTTGCTATTTAAACAATTCAACAATAATGCTTCTACTGATATATGAATATAAACTATTGCACTATACTTGACCTCCGGTGTAATATTTTCTGTGTGCGTATTCACCAAGATATATATGTTTTTGTATTCGATCCTCCGCTATAAATGTGAAATCTTCCAATTGGTTGATTTTCTTCTCCTGAAGATTCTAATTTTGCTATATAAATACATAAATAATCTTAGATTTAGATGTGATTGGATTTTTTTAATTTGTATGACCAAATCTATTCAATGTAACGAAGTTGACAACAAATTCGATCATATTACAAAACACTTGAATGATTCAGATTTTATGGAAATAAGGAGCAATTTCAGTAGGAAATTGATACTTTACTTAAAACTTCTTACTTATAATGTGGTATCGGTAGTGTAGTGGTTAGCATATCTGCCTATAAAGCGGAAGGCCGTGGTTCGAATCCTCGCCGGCCACCGTGCTGGGTAATCGCACGTTAAAAGGTAAGGCCTCGTTGATCCAATGCTCGCACAAGTTTCAACTTCTGAGGGTTGATGTTCGTCAGCTGGTTAACGGAACGAACAATATAATGCCTTGCTAGAAAAAATAAGGGAAATAAAACATGTAAATTATTTCAAATCGAAATAAAAAATATTTCTCTAAGCAATAATATTTAAACAATTTCTATTGAGTATGATATCTGATGGTTTCCTTCCTTTTGTGTGTGTTTTTAAATTTCCAATTTGGAAAAACTTTCCTATATGTATATCCCTGAATAAGCATCAGCTTCTTGAAATCAGTAACTCAACAATTATTTCTGTGGGCAGTATGAAGGTTTGAGAATTGCATTTTTTTGTTTTCATTTAACAAGTCAATGAAGAAGGAGGATGAAATATCATATATTGATGATATTTATTTTTCTACGTACTTACGAACTTTGCTTCTTTGTTCCCAAAAAAACTAGCTTTTGTAAAACTGAAAGACTGCATAACAAAAGTTCCCGCCAAAATATTATTTTTGTATAATGTGAGTGCGTGAATTTGAGTCGTGTGAGTGAAGAATTAAAGATGCTGCGAACACCGCGTTGGCAAATCTTTCGCCAAGCAAATCGAAGCTTGTGTACGAAAAAGTGGACACTCAGTTGACAGAATGGTGTACAAATAATGTAAAAACCGCAGCAGAAAACGCTCTGGAAAAGAAAATAAGAAAAAATTAACGGTTGAACATTTCTTTTATTGGAAAAAAGGAGGGTTTCACGCATCCATAGCAACAAAAAATGACAACTTTTTCTGACAGTTGCAGAACTAATTTTTCCAGAATCCATTTTGTAAGTACGAAGTCTCAGCAGCTCATATGGGTTTGGGTAAGTTCAATAGATTATCCCAATTAATGAGAAGTGTCAATAAAAGTAACACACTCAATGATGTTTTCAAAAAAATTCCTGATAAACAAATGTTATCGTATTTACTAGATAACGGTATCGTTTGCATTGTCTTTCAAAATTTTTGAATTCTGTTGTTTGACCAATCAAATACATGTTCTTGTATCTTGTGGGAAAATGAAATGATGATGATTTAATGTAATTTCTCTGATAAATTTTTGTGTTTTTTTACATTGGGGAAGAAAAATTAAAAAATAACTTCCTCAAAATAGGAGTCTATCTTTTGCTTCATTAAAAATTAACCACCATTGAAATGATGGGTTTTATGCAAAATATAAAATTCGTTTCGATTCAATGGATTTTCAAAAACGAGCTCTCTTAAGTCTTAAATCTCTTCAAATTAGCGGAAGCTCATTTCTGTAAATACCAACGCGTCAGCGTGGACTTGGCGATTAGGATTTTTCCAACTAAAAGGCCCAATATCGTACCTACTTAGTTTCAGAATTCTCAGAAATTTGAACACGGTTATTAGTTCTTCGCTCCTTGAAGACACTAGAGTTGAAATATTGCCAGAGTACGGTCATTATTATGGGTTTATGGTTCTGGGTTCTTTGACAGTGCGATGGATAGGCTCAACAGCGGGTGCAGCAGATTGAAGAGACAGGGTCGCTCTAGGAGGACGAGTTTGGGTCGGAATTTTGGAACTACGAAGTTTCAATATCCGAAAATAATTTCGATTCACAATTTCATTCGAAAGTGTGTTAGGTGTCAAAATAGGTTATCCGTTGTGCGATCTGAAGATTGACAGGGTCTTATCATTTAATGTGCGATGCATAGCAAAAACAGCCGAATCAGTCAACCACCAATCACAAGGGTCGCTGTTCATCACGAATAAGCATACCGAATGCACTTTGAAAATTAGGGTTTTTTGTTGAATTTTTCATATTAATTTTCGAAATATTTGAGTGCTATCTCGAAAGTGAGATGGATATTCAGGGTAGATATATATAGGCCAGTAGATATAGACATAATTTTTCCAAAATTTAACAATGATTACAAAAGTTTGAAACTTCGGTAGAATGAAAAGTACGTTCAAATGATATTTTTCCTGAACGGAACATATTGAAAATCAGGATTTAGTAAATATTCGCATTATTTGTACAGATATATTTGCAAAAGTTGTGCAAACTTTCGAAGAATTGCGAAATAGCAGTTTACATATCCTGGTGAATTGCCAACCATTTAAAAAAAAAGAACGTTTCGTTTTATCAACAAAAATTGGTTATAATCCTAATTTTTCCAAAAAAATTCCAAAAGTTCTGCAAACTTGCATAAATAACCGAACTAATGTTCTTGAGGAGTACTTCAATTTGCAACCTCTTACGTTAAACGGAAAATATATTTTTGCAATAAGTTGTTTAATGTCATCAAGACAAGTTTCGAAATTTTCACAAAAGTTTCAAATACGGGTTGCAAATGAAGGAGTTCTCACATAGAACGTTTTCATTGATTTGCAACCACGTCTGCGATACGGAAATGACGGTATTATCAAAATGAAAAATATTTTGGTTTTTGTTCTCTACCAAAAAAAGCAAAACTTCTGCAAATTTGAGGAGTCTGGGGAAATAGCTGTTTACATCTTCTGATGAATTTGCAACTATTCGAAAAGAACGGAAGTGTTTGTTTGAAAAAAATGTTATCAATTAGGATTGATAACATTTTTCGAAAAAAACTCCAAAAGTTCTGCAAAACTAGGAAAAATAACCAAAATCTATTTGTTGGGAAGGATTTATCAGGCAATTATTCTGATAACAGGGGGCCCCTGATTGAAAATTGAACTTGTGCTGTTCACAAGGGACTCATCAAAACATTTTTTCAACAAAAAAATAACAAAAAGAAATCGAAGGTGTATTTTTCAGCAAGAGGGGCCCTGGAAGCCTTTCGTCGGGGTGGGGGGGGGGGGCAGTCAGCAAGCGTGCTTTTGCCGACCTGTTAAATCCGCCACTGTCTCGATGCAAAGATGATAATTCCTCTCGAGAGATTTTTTTTACCGAGGTAAGATATCTCTCCAGATAGAAATTATATATTTTGCCGAGGTTTGTGTACTATTTTGGTCACAATTTTTTAAAATAATTTTATAAAATGAATATGAAATGAATAGTAACGTTTGTTACAATTATAAGTGGTATAAAACAGAGGGAGTTTTTTTCTCAATTTACATGATGATCTTCAACCACATAGTGGCTGGTTTTTTCAATTCATATGTCACTTTTGTCATTTTTGGTGAATGTCATTCATCTACGTAGAGGTTGAAAATATGTACATCAAAAATTTCCACCATATGGAAAAACTTTTATTATCGATTCGTCAGAAAATTTAATTCCTCATAAAAATTGGTGTGTTCCAGAAATCTTGCATATGAGTTGTGAAAATTTAAAATTTCCGAAAATTGTACAGGGGAGAACGAAAAATAGGAATTTCACAAATTGTTCATTTTTTAATATTTGAAAAATAGGAATTTTGATCAGGTGTAAACCACGTCTCATTTTTGACATAATCAAAAAGTTCATTCCAAGGAGTTGTTTAGAATTGAAATCAATATTCAAACTCGAAATCATATCCAAGGTAGTGAACTCTTGATTACAACAAGCACTTTTTTGTATGATTGTGAATATAATATTCAATCCATCCGCAAAAATGGCCCCCAATAAAATTTTACTGCTGTCCGGTAATCTCGTACCTGAAGACTGTTTTCTATAGCGGCTGGATCTCTCTGCAGATAATAAGTGTCGCCGTGCAAAGATGGGGATTTTTCGAACCGAATAGACTTAGACCGTTTTTACTTATTTCCATGCTTCTCTGAAATTTAATTGCGGCTATTAGTTTTTACCTCCTCCGACGCTTTGAGCCCGCAATATCGGCTTAAGCCCGGCTGTCCTCATAGTTTGGAGCGTCTTGAAGCCAAAAATGATGGTCTCAACACGGCGGGTAGAATAGACAAGGACGACATAAGAGATATGTTCTATATTCTGGATTATCACATTCCAAGAGTTCTTTCGTATTCGTAGGATTTCAAATGATAATTCACCACAATATGAAAAAAATAACCAATGTCAAGTCGAGAGTCTAGTCGAAATATACTTTATTGTTAGAAAAAAATAATTCTCATCGATAAAGCATTAATATACAAAGTAAAATAGAAATAAATAAGTGAAAATAAATCATTTACAACATTTATGTGTAAAAAATCTAAATTAAAGTTCATTATATACAAACTCAAAAAAAAAGAGGGTATATTTCTTATTTTAGTTAGGTTTATTAGAAGGATAGGTCATTAAGAAATTCCTGAGTGGAATAATATGCTTTTTCAACAATAAGATTTTTTACCTCCTTTCTGAAAAGTTTATAGTTCTCGATTTTTCTCACTGCGGCTGGTAGGTGATTAAACATTTTGATTCCATTGTAGTTGTGATGGGGAATCTATATTACTGTCATGTTGGCGATTATTGTATGAAGTTATAAAAGATCTGCCAAGAAATAATTTATTTTTCATTATCAAACAAACTATCTCAAGAATAAATAATGAGGTAACTGGTAGAATACCATGTGCTTCGAATAAGGGTTCACATGTAGCTCTTAGGCCTGCTTTGCAGATGTACCGTACTGCTCTTTTTTAAAGCACAAACATCATTTGTTAAAACCCTTTAGAGCATACTCCCCAGAAAGCGATTCCATATCTGATATTATTATCAATCAGCGCAAAATATACGGTTCTTGAATGGGAATGTCCTGATTCTGAGGAGATGATACTCAAAGCATAGCAACCTGAGGCTAGTTTTTTGCTCAGATTGATTGTTTGTACTTTAAACTTGGGTGAATCGTCCAAGGAAATTATGGTTATGTTTACTCTCAATAATTTCATTGTCTGGCCTGATTTCAGAAAGAGAACATCGGATGGTGAGTATATTGGTTTTAGAGTCACACTATTCTTTCATTTTGCTGATATTTTCAGAGATAATATCATATAATACCTTTACATTTTTGTTGTGCCCTAGTATAGTAGTGTCATCTGCAAAGACGGTAAATTCACTTGTGATATTTATTAGAGTCAAATCATTGATATATAAAAAAAATGAAGTTGGACCCAATATCGATCCCTGAGGAATCCCACAATTATTAAAGGCAATCTGAAGAGTGTTTTCCTACTCTAACTACTTAAATCTGTCCACGGGCAGACTTCTAGTGAACTCCGAAAAGTTGCTAAGTTCAAAATGAAATAAAATTTAAATTTGTTTCGAGTATCTTTTCTTCGAATCTTCAGTTTCGTCACATTATAATTGAGATATTTATTTAATTATAATTTATTATGTTGTTATTACTCAAACCCATAAGATATCATATCAAAAGTTGAGAATTAAAAAAATTCAAACTCACAAAACGCGTCACCGTTGGTTGAAACGAAATGTGACATCAGATGACAAAACATTGGATTTATCGCAATCGATATTCATATGTTAGTTGTATTTGAAATCTATTCCTGTGGCGATTTATAGTGAATTTTGATTTTTAATGAATCTAGAACGGAGACTGAAAGGGAAAAAACAAATATTTTTATAAAATATCATCTCTATTGGGGGGGCGCTAACTCAACTTTCGACCTTCAAAATCCCAAAAATTTCTAGTTGATTGTTATAAAAAAAATTTTACAATATTTTTATTTCTGTACCGATGGTTCGTTCTCTTGATAGCAGACAATCGTTAAAACTTATGGCCGATGGCTTCTTTTAAAATACTTTTATCACAATCAATGATACCAAGAATCCTAAGTGGATTTTGTGAGAATATACTTGAGGATTAAACGACTTACCTGAAGGAAGTTCAATCCAAATTATACGAGGTTGGTCACATCCGAATAGATCACCATGTAGTAGTACCTCTATGACTGAAATGCGCAAGTTGAAAGAAAGAATGATTCACGATGCCCCTATCTCACGATTCCTCACTCGAATATCCGTCAATATACCTTGCGATGATATCGCCTTTTTGGGTCGGGATGACAGAAAAAATAATATATAGGATTTTTTTTTTCTTCTTTGAGATGGGTGGGTGTCTCTCTATTCGGATGTGACCAACCTCGTATAATTTGGATTGAACTTCCTTCAGGTAAGTCGTTTAATCCTCAATTATACTTCGGTTGGTCCCATCCGAATAGATCACCATGTAGATGTTTAAAGAATTATTAAAAGGCGATCAAAATTTTATTCAGACTGATCTCATACCAATGAAGTAGTCTAAATGAACTGTTTATTCTTCATATAATTCACCACTGTAAACTAAGAATTTGATACAGACAGTATTTGAATGCTAATACAATTTGATGTTGCAAAACTCAAATAACCAGAAAACGTACACTCGTTTAATGAAATTGCGGAGGTAATCCGCAAATGTACCATTTGTAATTACTGGTCTATGTAGAATTTACCAAAAGTATTTTATATTTCGGACCAGCCTACATTTGATCGTATGGTGTCCGTGCTCAAATCGATTTGGTTGGCCGCAGAAGTGGCAGCATGTCTTGTGCTGTGGCCTTTGAATTGATCAGTATCAACACCACCAAATTGCAGACTCATTTCCAGCAAACGGCTGAAGAGCTGAGGTGAAGCTGGGTGATGAGGATTTTTATAAGTAAAAATGAGAAAAAAACCTAATTGAATGTGTGCGGTTTTTTAATCGATAATCGTGGATGTCATACACAATTCACGTTTCACCGTGGAAAATGGTGAGAAAAAACACATGTTTGTGGTTGTTGCTCTCTTGGTCTTCTGTGGATAATTTGGTTCTCGGCAGTAAAGAGACAAGCACGTCTGCCCCTCAAGCGGGAAGACTCGGGTTCAACTTCCCATCGAGCCTCCGTGCTGGGACTCACACGCCAAAAGGCCTCGTCATACATTTTCTGCGGAAGATTCGACCTCTGAAGGGCGACACTTTTTTTTTTTTTTTTTTACTGATCATACAATAAAAAAGCTACTCATTCTGATTTTGAATCACATTTGTACGCTTTAGCATGCTTTAGAGCAACCATAACAATAAGTTTTTTCATCTTCATAATTGAATGTTAATTCAGCTGATGATGAACCTATGTAGGTTCGAAACATGTACTGAATCACCTTCCTGACATCTTTTGAATACTGAATTGTGGAGACGACTTAGAATTTTTCTGCATCGTAAATAAGTTTGTGATATATTTTTCAAAATGAGGTTTTCCGATTTTTCTAATTTGGTCAACACTTGGTAAGGGTCCCAGATTTTCTCATATCGGGAGAAAAGTGGATCGTATTTTGAAAATAACCCTCTAAAACATTTCCATTGTATCATAGTTACCTGCATGAGATATCAGATTTTAAGCTGATCTATGTTATTTTCTAGTACTAAAATTTTTACCTGGCTGCACCCATGGGACGATCTACCTTATCCACATCTCCTTCACAAATATCCACCAATGAGACGAAAATAAATTGTATGGTTTCATCGTATTTGCAATCAGTGATGCCATCAGAATCGCTGAAGGTTCACCCCTCAGTTTTTCTCCTGGAAAATGGATGCCAGACAAAATCGGTTCACCCAGGGTGAGATGGCACCACAGTGGATGTAGGTGCTTAAACGAAACTGAAAAAATTATATATCGTTGTTCAAAATACAATATAATGGAATTCAAAATTGATATCAATTTGTGGAAACCAAGTTTGGGACTGCGATAACAGAAACACAAAACATGTTACTTTGTCCCCTTCAATCATTTTCAATATTCTAGGGAGAAAGTGGAAGTGGTGATGATTGGGAAAGCACAAATGTTTGTGTCAGACCAAGTTAATGTAATACATCAGTTGCATAACTTATGGGGTTTGGCTGTAAAGATAAAAATGTTTTACCCTATGTGTTGGAGTAGTTAGTAAACAGATCAACTTCAGGTTATCGAAATTTTTGGCCCGCTCTTGGAAGGCGTATTCTCGATATTGCATTCCGAAGGTGACACATCATGGCATTTGATCTGCTATAAACTCATATTTCGAACTCATTTATGAGACGAACATCACCAGTTGATAATTATATACACACATACACACATATATATATATATATATACACATACATATATACACACATATATATATACACATATATATATATATTGTCCACCAGAAAACTCAAGTTCCTGAATATCATTATGCTCAATTCTTCACACCACTTCCAAATGTCACCAGCCAGTCCGTTGAGGTTTGGGTGCGTCATTCTACACATCCGGTTGATCTGCGCGTTGACGGTTTTGTTGTCTCTATGCGACAAAATGTGACAGTTTGAGGAGAACTGTCTGAAGGTTTTGAACAATGATGTGAAGTTTGGCCTGCTTCACTGAAACCTTAGGCTTTCTCGTTGTTGCATGTAATATTTTGGAAAATTCAGGCCTTGTTTTACCTTCTAGTTGCCCAACATAAAAAGTCACTGTGACACTGTGTGGAAATTTACATTATCAAAATCTCCTCGATCCGTCTGCAGGGTTATACATCGGTGCTCCTCAAATAATTTTGTAGACAGCCACCTATATTCAACCACAAGGCAAACCGAAATCAAGTGTCGAATGAATTTATTTGCCATTAATATAGAATCCTAATGGTTACCAAAATACCTCAAATTTGTTGGATTTTTCCTGAACACTCCATCTTGGTAATACTAATTGAAAAAGATGTCGTCTAAATAGCTACAGATACAAAAAAATTTCGAACTCGAAAAATGTATAACCGTTTCTGAGAATTTTGTTTAAATATATAAGGTGCAAAGATGAGTCAAAACACAAAAAATTTAAATTCAAAAATTTTGTGTCTAGATTGGAATCGCAAATACTTCTTATGTTTATCGGCATCTGTCGAATCCACTGACAAAACAATTTTCAGACATCAGATTTTTCACAGCTCCAAGTGAGGGGCTGTGATGAATTCATGCAAATGTTTCAGATTCAAAAAAAAAATCTATAGCTATCAGTAAGACTCAAACCTGAGAAAATAGCTGAACCAAAAATTGCTCTTGACATTGACGGCTGGTTCAATGTAGTCAAATTCCAGTAATATATATAGCTAAACTCTCACAATAGAGGTTTAGCCGGCTGGGTGGAATTGTCGGGGTTCAGGTGCCAGTTTTTCATAAGGTAGAGTATGAAAATGGATTTTATATCTCTGAACCCATTCCAAAATGTTGGAGTTGTTAGTTATAGATTGCCACGTGCTGTCAAATATTTAATGCGACCAGCGTATAGGTTCAAATATGTTACCTCGTCCATTTGTTATTGTACGTCGTGAACCGCTCTCACCATCCTCTGTTTTGTCTGCTTGAGGTGTCCCCCCTCTGTTGATTTTTCTAAGATTGCCATTGACTTCGATGAGCAGTGCCCTCGAGGTGTTTTGAAGGAAAAGGTTGTACCTTCAGGTCTAGTGCAAGCAGAAATCTCCTGTGGTTCGACATCGAGGGAGGAACGTTGCATAATGGTTCATCAGCACCGGCTTTGTCAGACAAAGTAGTCTTGAATGCTTCAGCATATCGATCACTCACCAGGCACAGCTGTTCTGAGGGCTGAGAAACCTTTGCCCAACGAAATTTGAGGGTCCGGTGGAAAACCTCAACTCAGATGCCGAGAAAAAAGGTCTGAACTACCGGATTCAGTTGGGGTGGATATGAGGTAGTGTAATGGCCTGGAACCTGCGCCAACAAAAAAGAAATTGTTTTCGTGCGCGAGACACTCGGCGAGCACAACTCAGGAAGTGTGCGGGACAAAAAAACGGCGTATGATGATTGAAGGTCAGCCGTAGAATGATCTACAAAGTAGATTGCCCCTGCCGATGATCAATGATCAGAAATCATTGTCAGTCTCAGCCGTTTCCAATTATACGTCCACTCACGTCTTTGGTTCCGTTCTAAAACGTGACAAAATATGAAAAACAAAGTTACTTACGACGAGTAAGAACGGAGTTTGTCCTCGAGTGTCTTTAGGTTCTTCCTTGTCGTTCTCTTGTCCTTGTGTCAGATAGGTACCCCACCGCAGTGCGAAATCATCCTGGATATAACTACCGTAAGACTTTGCTTCAGTCGGTATAGTAGTAACAGCGTTATCACTACGGAAAGATTCACTGTTGGTGGCGGAAAATTCCGATGTCAAATCTGACGACGGACCTGCGCCAACCAAAAAGAAATTGTCTTTGGGCGCGAGACACTCGGCTGGCATAACTCAAAAAGTATGCAGGGCAGAAAACGGCCTACCATGATGAATAAAGTTCAGCCGTATGTTGATCTACAAGGTAGATTGCCCCTGCCGACGATCAATGATCAGAAATCATTGTCAGTCTCATCTATTTCCAATTATATGTCCACTCATTTCGTTGGTTTCTCTAAAACATGACGAAAAACATTAAAAACAATTTTACTTACTGGACGAGTAGTAATGGAGTTTTTCCTCGAGTTTCCGTAGTGTTCGCCAAATTTCTACGTTGTTTTCACTGAGCATCGTTTTTCTTGTTTCCCATAGTACATATGGAAAATTTTCTTCAATTCACGTATTTGTAACCAATTTACACTTTAGAACTTATCACATTCAGCGCAAGAAGTATATTGGCGGATATTCGAGTGAGGAATCGTGAGATAGGGGCATCGTGAATCATTCTTTCTTTCAACTTGCGCATTTCAGTCATAGAGGTACTACTACATGGTGATCTATTCGGATGGGACCAACCGAAGTATAATTACCTGAAGACCGTAATAGCCTATATGCATTTATTACGCAAGGAGTACTTACAAGGATTAGTTCTTACGTATAACAACGATATATTCAACTTCTTGGACTCAATAGATCTGAAAGGGTGCTTTTCGGTCACCTCTTTTCAAATCAGGTTTTCGAAAATTCTAAAGCGTAAAGGTTTTATAATTCTTCGATGCCTCCAAACTGCTACACCGCCAACAGGGTTGGCATCATAAGAGAACAACGTTTTATAATAGGGGAGCCCAAGCGGGGATTTCGGGATTTACTAGAGCGCGGCAGATTAATATACAGGGGGATACCTTGCACGCGGTTAAGTACTTCCACCACCATATATGAACCCTATATATATGGCCACCCTTCAAGAATAAAGGGGCATATTAGTAAAAAAAAATTGATCATCTGAAGTTCCCGAGCACGTCAGATTGAGGTAGGGTGAGTTAGTTATATCCTGAAACGTGTATATTCCACTAATCTGATAATTCTAGAGTGACCTGAAGAAGAAGGAGGGCTACAAAGTTGTAAAAAAAGCGTCATCTCGACATTCTCGAGGGTGGATAATTTTATTTTTGTTTTGAAGGGAATGATTCAAGAATTGCAAAGAATATATATAATCTGACGATTTCCACAAGCCGAAAAAATGAAAATTCATCGATAAAGTTTAATGCGTGCAGCTACGTGATGCCTATATTCCCCTCTCCACGTTTTCATTTCTCTCTCACTCTTTCTCTATTGCTCTCTAACTCCAACCCCACTCTGGTTTCTGTTGCCACGATGCCATGACAGTTGATCACACACGTTGGTGGCATGATATTGTTTGAAACGACTATCCAACGTTTCAAAATTTTAAAAATTTAATAGCTTATCATTATTTTCGTATAAATACAAGTTTTCTACTGAAAAAACATACACTTTTTTTATTTGCATGCTTTTTCCTGAGATTTTCAATTACTCAAGTTCAATAATTTGAAAAAAAAATTCAAATTGGCAGAATAGGCGAATCCCTCCAGATAATCGTCAGATTATGAGACTGCAACGTCTAGGGCGTAAAGATGAACCATATATCTTAATTCGACGCGCTTGTGTATTTCAAAATGACGATTTTTTTTCACATTCTAATAACGGCCGCGAGTCTGCGTCACATCCAAACCGTCAGATTATTATAGAAGAGCTTTTTTTAGGTACACTTAACATCCCCTCAGAGAATCTGACGCGCTCGAGAAAATTGGTTTTTCTTCATTTTCTACCCTTACGTACGACCACCCGCACCATGGAAAAAATCAGATTAACATACGTACATTTTTAAGAATATGTAGGACATAGATGGTATCAATATCTGACGCCCTTGAGTATGTCCATGCAACAGTTTTTTTTTTAATTTACCCGCTCCCCCCATCGATGAAAAGGTATACATTATATAACATTTGTTTCTTTTTATCATATAAGCTTCGCAACCCAATAGGTCTCTATGAGGCTCTAGTAAATCCCGATTTAGCATCGTGGGCTCTCCTACTATTATGGAGAGGCAGGATATTATTCATTATTCCTCGAAAGCATTGATGATTCAGAAACATCCTGTATAAATACCTCATGAAAATAAGGGAATCATTATTTTGCGATCGGTAAATATTCGCTACCTTTGATGAATAAAATTAAACTATACATAAAAAATCACATATAACTGAAAAATAAAATCCAATTCTAATTATGAAAATAAAAGAACTGTTCACATTTTGAAATCAAATGCGTGATATATAGGACGATGAAGAATGCTAATGATGTGTGCTATTCTGGTGCTTGGTACTGCATGAAATACAATTATCGAAACAAAAATGTGTGAAGTTTCTTTCTATCGAAAGGAAAATATTGTTTCGAAGGCCGCGCGTAGAAGAAACTTCTAGAAAGAGATATGTATGAAATATACTATCTTTGTCACCGTCATTTTGTCAAGGAAGCCAGTTTTTGAGATTTAATTTTTTTTATATATTTTCGGGGCAGTTTGGTATATTTTTTGCCCTATCATGAACAAGCAATACATAGCGTGTTGCTGTAGCTCTATGAAAATATTAGCCGTTTTCTTGATTATCTTAATTGTCTTAATATATTTACTTCTTTGAAATGAATGCTGAAATAATCACCACCACAGTCATTGTGACAAAATAACTGTTAATCTTCATTATAAAATAAATAATGGAAGCGTTTATCACAACAACACACCAATAAACACGAATATTTCCCGTATCGCTAGACGACAGTAAACAACACAAATAAATGTCAGATAGACGTCAAAAATGGAAAAACATTCCGCGTTTAGGTGCGTACTCCATACAATCTATAGAGGAAAGTATAAATGAACAAAAAATAACATTTCCTTGAGAATTTCTTTATTCGTGAAATATTCCAATGAATTACATTCGTGCATAAAAATGACCAGATAATTTTGCATCCAAGCGTGATATCTTATACAAATTGCATTCGGTTATTTTCATATTTTGTAAAAGAGCCGTCGTCCTTCGGACTCGGGCACTTTCGCCAAAATATGAAAATAAACTTGCAATTTTTAGATATCACGCTTTCTTGCAAAATCATCGGTAATTATTATGCACTCGTGCAAATTTTCTTGTTTTCCCCATTTTTTGTGACGCCATTTGGTGGTCATGGACACTCTGAATCATCGACAAAAAGGGCGAACAAACAAACGAAATTCTTTAGCATGTTTTAGAGGAAAAATCAAGCGATATTTATTGGTCACTCGGTGATGATAGTTCTCTGATTTATACCTAATCTATGTGGATAACGTAAATGGCATCAGATATGTTAATTGCAAACCTTGATGCTGATAAATTCCTGTCATTGTCGTTATTTCACTCTTGTAATGATACTTTTAGTTTATTACCTAATTCGATCATATGTTTTTTGTTTTTCAGTTATGATTTTTTCCGTTCTGTATTAAGCTATATTACTGTAATAACACTTTGACGGTTGAGTGAAAGGGCAGTCTCTGGCTGAACTCCGCCTGTAATGAAGACACTTTATTATTATTATTATAGCGTGCCTGCCCTGGAGCCGGACCTGCCCGCTGGCACTTCGAAGGGGTGTGCCCGTTGGCAAGGAGTGTTTGATTTTCGGTTTTCGCCAAAAACAAGAATGCAACGTGACACGCGGAGCGGCAGGCACGGCCTGCTTGATTGGCATGCGGCGGTGCCGTGAAAGATTGAGGGCAGGCACGAAGAGGCAACAGCCGGAGAAGAAGAAGAAATCTGGCGTCGTCGTGACGGTGCAGGCGAGTCGTCGACGGTGACGGCGGTCTTCTCTGTGCCTTTGGCGACCGTTTGAGCGAAAATTGTATACGGGGTCGGTCGAAAGTTGGTTCGTTAAAATGTTTCTTGTTGATTCGTTTCTAGATATTGAATTGATAATTTTTATATATCCAGTCATTTTATGCTGGAAAATCAATATTTATTCTGGATCAAAATTGCGTTTATCGCATTTTTTGACAATTGGTTCTTGGAACTAATTGCTTTTGAAAAGACAAATCATCTTTTGAACAATCTGTTCAGGCCAGTCTCAAATTACCTACACAGTAGGTTTCGGCTGGCACCTGTCAGAAAACAACTACTCCCCTGGCTAATACCACCCTGGCTAATGCCTTGCACTGACGAGTGGCCAAATAGCCTGAAACCGGTCTGCAAGTCTGTCCGTCCCTATAATTGGAAATCAATTCCTTCATTTGTATCGACGAAAGCAAATGCATGGTTTACTTCTGTGAAGAAACCTGCACTGGCACCTGGTCGGATATAATTCAATGCCCTTCGTGGTATTAGCCAGGGGAGTAGTTGTTTTCTGACAGGTGCCAGCCGAAACCTACTGTGTAGGTAATTTGAGACTGGCCTGAACAGATTGTTCAAAAGATGATTTGATTTAACGCCAGTCTTCAAGTATGCCCACTGACTATGTCAAGTGTTTTTGAAAAGACCCCCGTTGAAAAAATTAAAAAATTTTGATTTCCACTTATCAACCAAATATGCCTATAATTATTAAGGTTTCTCATTGCTGAAATCTATATGTCAATTTTTTTTCAATTTTAACTGCTAGTGTTTGAAAAGTTATAATTTATTGAATTCAATACTCTGGGAATATAATAAATCATAGAGATAAGAAGTTTTAGGGAAAAAAATGGTTGGTAAAAAAATTTGATCACCGAAACACATTTTTTTGTTGCTAAAATTTAAGAACCATTTCATTTCGTAGCAGAAAAATTTATTCATTTGTTTATTGCATAAAGAAAACAATTTTTGATCTTTATTTTCTCAACACTATGATAATGAAATGAAAGAAATATACAGCATTTTTTCAAAAATAATCCATAAAAAAATTGTTTCCAATTTGAAAATTATTCTACTCGCAAATAGTGAAAGTCAACCAATTCACGAAAGCATATTTAATTGAAGAAAAGAAGTGAAAACTTTTTGCTGACTGCTTGTCTCGACATTAGCATTTTTTTCTCAATATTCATATTCAAACACCCGAACAGTTTTTTGGTCCAATTCTTTGATTCGGTCCACACTTAGGGCCAGTTTTTCAATACAGGGATAAATAAGTTATCTGTCAGATAGATGAAAAAAATGAGAGGGTGCGCATGAGTAATGTTTGGAAGTGACAAGGATGGAAACTGTTGGTTATTTTTATCTGATAGATATCTTGCATTGAAAAACAGGTCCTAAGTGCCGCTACTTGTCTTGAGGACAACTTTAACCTCGAAATTAAAATATAATAATTATAAAATATATAAAAATAGAATGAAACGATTTATAAAAAATGATTGGATGAGTTATTCGAAGATATCAAGTTCTGATTTGGTGGTATCTCGTTCAAAGAATAGAACACATGCCCATATACCCGTAATTGCTCATGTTCAAACTTTCTACTGGAACACACCAAGCATTTCGCAGCGTCAACAGAGAAAACAAAATAATATTTTAAATATTATGATATTGACGCCGTGAATTTACTTTTGCATATTCGCATTGGAACGCTGTATTTTCAAAAATACATAATTTTTATTGAAATTATATAATATTTACGATTGCACGAAAATTATTTTGTATACTATGGCCGCAAAGATTTTTCTTGACCTCGAGATTATCTTGCCTCGGCCGGAGCGGCCTCGGCGACAACCTCTCTTGTATACAAATAACTATTAAGATGGATCACCAAAATACTGAAATGACAGCGGTATATTTTGTCGATTTTTTCAGAAATGTATGGTGTATCCAGTGGGCAATTTCTACAATTCATTCACATGCCTACTGGAGATTTCTAAGTATACTTATTTCTTAGACCCGCTTTACAGTTCGCAATACTTATTGCGGCAATTCATTGCAGCAAGTTTTATTGCCGGCAATTATATTTGCAGGTCTGCTTTAAACTTGGAAATATAAATCCTTTCTGTCAAAAAATTCTGTCATCAATCAGGCCTACCAATTTCTCAGGTTAACAGAAAATTATAATTGGAAATTGTACCTTCATCGAATAATATGGGTAAAATGGGCTTGATTTCCTTATAAGAAAGGAAAAAAAATGGTGGGTTAAACCCTAGCTAACCTAAACTAAAGGCAACATGGGACGACTTTAACATTCAATGGAGTTGCCAATGTCAAAAGTAACTAAAGTATCACTAGAATTGCACCAGCAATAAGAATTGTGGCAATAAATTATAGGTCCGACCCATTTTCTGCAACTGCAATAGTCGTTGCGACAGCTGATCGAAGTGTTCCTACAGCGCATGTGTGCAAGAAAAATTGCTGCAAATATTTTCAAGACTTGCGAACTGCAAAGCGTCGCTTAGCAATTTTGAACAAAACAATCTTGAACAAAAAAAAATTGTTCGTTCCGTTAACCAGCTGACGAACGTCAACCCTCAGAAGTCGAAACTTGTGCGAGCAATGGATCAACGAGGCCTTACCTTTTAACGTGCGATTACCCAGCACGGTGGCCCGGCAAGGATTCGAGCCCCGGCCTTCCGCTTGATAGGCAGATATGCTTATCATTACACTATCGAATTGAATGAACTCAAATATTGTGTGAATGTGTTTTTGAGGAGAAAGACATCTCATAAATTCTATTCCTTGGGTTTTCTCTCCCCTGAAAATGAATAAGAAAGGCGAACTTTACTCATGCCAGTGTCATATTGTGACACTACTCACCAAAGCTCAAAATCTCATGACAATTGAAAAGTATTTTTGAAATATTTGAGAGGAAAATGTATCAACCAATATGTAGGGATAAATAAAATAGGAAAAATTCCCAACTCGATTGCAAAATGGCTTGTGAAAGACATGTATTAGAGTTACACAGGTCACTGTTTCAGAAAATGCTCTGTATTTCTCCTAGCCAATTCAGAGGGCAATTATATCCTTGAAACGTCACAGTGGCTGGAAATCTAGCTCCGTAGCAGAGAAGCATGTATAGGAAATAGTTTGACTAACGAAACTGATATTTCTAACAAAATATTGAATTGGCCATCTTCTTCTTATCAAAATTAATCTCTTCAAGGAATATCAACGTTTCTTATCAGCACCAACAAGAGACATCTTCGGTTTATGTTGTAATAATTGTTCAAACTTCACTATCAATTATTATTGCAAAAATTGAAACTGTTTTATGATGAATAATCAATTAATAATTGATGCTGTTTAAAATGAATCCTTCATTAAATAATATTTCATCTTTATTTCCACGGTGAAAAAAGGTAAACATTTACGCATCAATAGAGATGCAGTTTTTTTTGACAGTTCTATAAAAAGTAATTTTCATGTCATTCAGCGCCCGTCGAGCCATCAAAGCCGGGGAGTACGTATTTTGCATGGACTTTTTCTTTCTTTTCGTAAATAAATCGAACGTCCAATAATGATATAAACATAAGAACATTGACTTTTTGTTGATATTTTTACGTTTACTTGAATAGGAATTCTTTATTTTCCTTGAGAAAAGAAAGGCCGAAATCAAGTTTCACCAATAATAATCATATTGCCTATAAAATATTGGTCACAACGGCGGAAGACACATGTGTCGGCCAAGTTTCTCGCGAACACTCTGTATGCGGTGCGCTGTAATTTAGTCACCAGCATGGGGCCTTCGGCCGTTCGGACAATATCCCAAAGCCGTCGATAGTTTCGCAGCAGGGCGGAAATGCCGCGGTCGCGTCCTCGCCCCCCGTTCCTCCCTCCGCGCCCCCGTCGCCCCCCGCACCGCCGTAGTCTCCGCGAGTAACGATCTCCTTTGGTAATTAGCTCGACAAGTGGTCAGTCCGAGTGACTTTGGAAGCTGATCTTTCGTCGAGAGGAGCAGGAGACGAGGGACACGGAATTACGCGGATTCCGTCTTTTCGAGTGTGTAAGGAATTTCCTCCGCCTCCTCAATCGATATCGTCGTTCACGTGGATCGGGATCCGATGGGCTTTCTTGGGGACCAAGGAAACAATTAAAAGATTAACGCTAATCAACCATCAGATATATAAGAAATGGTTTTGTTTTATCAATATTCGGTAATGGATTCTGAATATAAATGATTATAGCGAATACAATTTAAAACTGTTGCATGTCATCGAAGTCGACATGAAATAAAAGCACTAGTTCCAATTCATTGATGGAAATGCATTGGAACGTTTATAGGTATTGAATTTCAAATTTGGCGCATTTTATTCTTTGGCATTTGGTTGGCAGCACTCTCGATGTTGCCGCAATTTGTTTTAAGTCTGTTACCAATTGACAATTGTCATTCGGAAGTGATAGTACCGTATTAAGGTCTGTTTGGTACTTCATATTAGATAAATTGTGATTAACAACTGTGTATTTCGCTTTCGCTGTTTCTATAGAAAGTATCAATTTCAGGCTCTTCGTAAAATAGCCGAAAGAGTTAATAGTCCAGTCTATAACCATTTTTCCGTGTATTTATCCCATACAGCACCGATTCGCATGAAAATTTGGAGTCAGGATCTACATACCCTCTTTTTCAAAATCTACCCTGTGCCGAGGGTTGCTTTCTCTCTGGGGGTGGATGCCACCCCTTCTTGGGGGTGAACATTATTTTATTGGAAATAAGTGCGGAAATCAATAGATTGACTAATTCTAAGCACTTTTTGTTCAATGAATTTTTTTCTGAAAAGCAATACTTTTCGACTTATTCGCGAGTGGAATTGTCGGTTTTCAGTAAAAAAAAACACGTTTTCAGAATAACTGGAAAAATATGCATCTAATCGAAAAACCTGCAGAGAGCAAAATTATAGATTTTGAAAGAACAATGACAATGAGATGTATGCAAAACTCACTACAAACTGAATAATTGCTTGTTGAAAGTTGATTGGTATTTTCGAATACCAAAATTGAAAGTTTCTACGTACAATAACCAAAAACCAATGCATTTTTCGGTAAGAACTAGTTTGACCTTTTTTGAAGTCCTTCAAAAATCCTTCATTTCTGTTATTTATAAAAGTTTCTAGCATCAAAACTGACGGAAATAATGTTGAATCCTATTTTTTCGTTGAAAAAAAATTGTGAATAACTCATCCTCTCTTTCCCCTCCTTGAGAAAAAATCGTTGTTACTCCACAATTCACTTCATTCATGTTCTTATAATGAGTTCTGAGTTTTTCATCAATTGAAAGTACGTAGTTTTGGAAAAAATTGAGATTGAATAGAAAAAATCATATACGTCTACAGCGAAAAATCATCATTTCTTCGAAATAACTCGAGAAATATTGATCACATGCAAAATTTTCCAGGGTACAAAGTTGAAGGTTATTCTTCTCTGAAAATTTTGGTGTTTGATTTTTCCTGCGGGATGAAAATAGAGTAAGATATGGCCAGTTAAATATTGTGAGGGTTCGCGCAAAGTACCTTTTTTGAACCCTTTCAGCATGAACCTTTTCAAAAATATAATCTGAAACAAAAAATCAAGTAAATGAGCTTATAGCTCTTGAAAAAATCTACAAAATACTCTTTTGATGGATTTGATTGCTTAAAGACTAAGCGAGTTATGGGAAAAAACCAAAAACAATTTTTGTAGAAATTGGAGTATGTACATTAGTATATTGTAATATAGTAACTATATTTTAGGCCTAGTGGAACTATATGTATATTATATTATTATTTATATTATTATTTATATATATATATTTATTTATTTATATATATATATATATATATATATATATATATATATATATATATATATATATATATAAATGGAGTGCCGAGAAAATTCGATGAGATAATTGAAAAGTCTAAATGTTTAATCGAATAAAAGTTGTTGAAAAATATTTTGAATACATTCGAAGTTGATTTCAATCGATCATACATCCAAATCTAGACTTAACCTTTTTTTAATGGGGTAGTTTTCACCCTTAACAATTCACGTATTTACAGATGACTGCACGCTCAACTTTGAAGTAGATGGTAGATAGAAGCTAAATCTCAAATAAAATGCAAATAGATACTGAATAAGTTCAATAACTGCCAAATAACATGTTAATTATTATTTTCTGATGATATTCTGTCAGAAGGGGGGGGGTTAAGGGCTGACACTAATTATTGAACCATAAATTATATTAAAAAATATCAATCGATTGATTTTACTAATATGAAAATGATTTCAGTTTATTACATGCTTCAATCTTACATTTTGATATTTTTTTTCGAATAGGGGTGGTTTTTCATACGAATCCATGCTGTAACGGAATAAATACACAGTTTACACTTTTTTTACCGTCATAGACTGCAGTATAAAAACTACCGCTGCCAAGAGTTGGTGACATCTTCGATTAGTTATTTGGATAGAGAGCGGGATGACAATGTCTCTTTTCTTCCCCTAACGGCTGTTAGAGAGCTGAATTGAATACAAATACAGTAAATTATATAAATATTATAATCTACTGTCAGAGATTCATTTTTGTCGTGTTACAGCAGATTTCAAGTCAAGTATGTATTTTGTCAGTGCGATTTCTCAAAACATTAAAGATAAAAAACTCATAAATCACCAAGTGGTTTGCAAATACTGCAGTGCTGGATATAGATGTAATGACTAACAATATTTATATCATTCGGGAACGCAGTAATCATTGGTAGTCTATGAATATAAAAAAAATTTAATATATTCAAAATATATGATTTGAACTATCGGAAGTTCCAACTTCCCTATTGCAACCTATTAACAAAGAAGATTTGTAAAATTTGTATTTATCAATATATATTTTCACTTATTTCATTATTGCTGGTCTCAATAAAGTTAAATATTGTATTGGAAATGCTGATTTTATTTTAAGTCGAATTTTGAATATAACCTTCCGCCACTAAATTGGATTTTCGATTGATTAAAAATCTGTATCGTTATGAAAACTCTGTTTCATAATGTATTTCCTTATGAAATGGATTAGAAATCTGCATCGGATTATAGGCACTTGTACATTTATGAAACAGGCCGTTGAGAAAAGAGAATATTCATTGTGTTCCATTATTGTGACCCCTGGGGCCTGTTTCATAAAAAACAGGTCTTGTACCTACAGGAGAAACCAGTTATTTTTGTATTAAGTGGGTGAATAAGTGTTTTTTCAGTGGCACACAAGAGTGTTAATTTAAAAAAATATATCTGGAATGTGCCACTAAAACAAAATTTTATACACGAACTACAAACATTTTTTGTACAACTGTGAATCTGAATTTACATCTCTGAAATATATTAAAAATAAATACCAATACATCTTGACCTGGCAGCAATATTGGACATCTTCGGAAATTCATGTTGGAAGTAATTGTCAAACTTTACCTACTCTCAATTATTATTCCAATAATTGAAATTGTTTTATGATGAATAATCAATAAATAATTGACTCTGTTGAAAATAAATCCTTTTTGAAGTAATATTTCATGTTTATTTTGTGAATTATTTTGGCAGTGGAAAGAAGTAAACATTCACAATCAAGATGCAGAAATGTCAAGTTTTTTGGACAGTTGTACAAAAACGAATATTGAACATTGTGCTTCTCCTGTAAGTACAAGACGTGCACTTTTATGAAACAGGCCCCTGGTTGGATGAGAAATACACGAATATCCACCGATTCTCTGCCAATATCATTTTCTTGTTTTATCACGCGAAAATCTAAAAATTATTTTTTTCGTGATTCTGTGTTTCACTCTTGTATCCAATTCCCCTACCCCTGAAGACACGCGAAAGTTCCCCAACAACTTTTCCTCCTCTTTACTGCCATCGTCCGTGAGTAGGTCATATAAAGAGCATAAAATTTCGCGTCGATTCGAAATGAACAGCGCCGAAAGTCATTAAACGTCGTTATTATAATGGAGCCATGAAACGTTTCGAGACATATATAACGGCATAGTCCTCGGACACACGAGGTATACTTACAGGGTGTCACAGGAATAACCGAAACGTCTTTGGAAGACCTCCTTCGCGATATTTTTTAGAGAACTTTTAGTGATGAGAAGGAAAAATCAAATATCGATACATTTGTAATTGCAAGTTTAAAGTAGCAATTACACATGATTACCAGTTCAAACTGATAATTTCGTATAATTGCTAGTTCAAACTGACTATTATAGTTATGATTGCCAGTTCAAACTGATAATTTCGTATAATTGCAAGTTCAAACTGACGATTCTAGTTATGATTGCCAGTTTGAAATAACAATTTCACATAGTTGTCAGGTTGAACTGGCAATTATATATGATTGCCGGTTCAGACTGATAATTTTGTATAATTGCTAGTTCAAACAGACGATTCTAGTTATAATTGCCAGTTTAAACTAACAATTACACATGATTACCAGTTTATACTGATAATTTCGTATAATTGCTAGTTCGAACTGACTATTATAGTTATGATTGCCAGTTCAAACTGATAATTTCGTATAATTGCAAGTTCAAACTGACGATTCTAGTTATGATTGCCAGTTTGAAATAACAATTTCACATAGTTGTCAGGTTGAACTGGCAATTATATATAATTGCCAGTTCAGACTGATAATTTTGTATAATTGCTAGTTCAAACAGACGATTCCAGTTATAATTGCCAGTTTAAACTAACAATTACACATGTTTACCAGTTTATACTGATAATTTCGTATAATTGCTAGTTCGAACTGACTATTATAGTTATGATTGCCAGTTCAAACTGATAATTTCGTATAATTGCAAGTTCAAACTGACGATTCTAGTTATGATTGCCAGTTTGAAATAACAATTTCACATAGTTGTCAGGTTGAACTGGCAATTATATATGATTGCCAGTTCAGACTGATAATTTTGTATAATTGCTAGTTCAAACAGACGATTCTAGTTATAATTGCCAGTTTGAACTAACAATTACACATGATTACCAGTTTATACTGATAATTTCGTATAATTGCTAGTTCAAACTGACTATTATAGTTATGATTGCCAGTTCAAACTGATAATTTCGTATAATTGCAAGTTCAAACTGACGATTCTAGTTATGATTGCCAGTTTGAAATAACAATTTCACATAGTTGTCAGGTTGAACTGGCAATTATATATGATTGCCAGTTCAGACTGATAATTTTGTATAATTGCTAGTTCAAACAGACGATTCTAGTTATAATTGCCAGTTTAAACTAACAATTACACATGATTACCAGTTTATACTGATAATTTCGTATAATTGCTAGTTCAAACTGACTATTATAGTTATGATTGCCAGTTCAAACTGATAATTTCGTATAATTGCTAGTCCAAACTGACAATTATAGTTATAACTGATAATTTTGTATAATTCCTAGTCCAAACTGACAATTATAGTTATAATTGCAAGCTTGAACACGCACCTATACGTGATTGCCAGTTCAGACCGATATTTTGTATAATCGCTAGTTTAAATTGACAATTATAGAGAGAAGCGTGCACTGACTAAACGGTTCGGTTCGGCTTCTACACGGATGAAGTCTCGGTCCACAGCTAAGTAGCTATAATCTTAATCAGATTTCGAACTAATAAGCACCACTTCGACATTGATTGACACTTTCGTCCAGAGGGCGTATGTATCGCTTCACACGAAATCCTAATCGGTTAGTCTGCGATATCGGAACAGAATTCGAATAGTTTGTTGGCCGAATATACGAACAAAACCCTTCGTCGTCGATCGTTCGAGAGGGTGAAGTTTCGAGAAGAAGCGCGCCCCGTACAATTACGTACCGTCGAGCGCGTTTCCTAGAATCCATCCCCGTCAGGAACGCGACAGCTGCGGGTAGATCGGCCGAGGAGGGTCAGGCGAAAGGACGCGGCGCGGCGGTTCGTCTCGCGGCCGAACAAGAGGCACGGAAAAAGGGGAACAAAGGGCGCGGCGGCAGCGACAAAAACGATGATACGGGTAACGATTTCTGTTGCTGGAAGGTAAAAGGAGTTTTCGCGTGAGAACGTGGAAAGGGATTCTATTCCGTAGCATTCTCATTGATGGTTGATTGTACAGGGTGTTTTATTGAGAAGAAAGAAATTGAGTCTTTTTCATCTCCGAACAGATGTAAAGGAAATGAAACTCCTGAACGTAGTAATTTACGTCACAGAAAAAAAAAGTTTTCTGCAACCGTGTAGCATATCCAATCAATGAGACACACCCTTTTATTATGCATTGTGTCTCATTTTTTTATGTACGACGGCATGCTAGTGCCATTGCAAAAATAAAAAAAATCTCGCAATTGCGACTTTCATGAAAGGTCATGATTCGGGTTCAAATTGTTCGGTTGAAACAAAGTCACATTATCGTCATACAGCCAATAACGTCAAGAGTTACCTACGATGGAAATTCCAACCTTTCATGGAGCAGTGGTTGAAATTTTATAACATATTCAATAATCTCATTCATAATGATTTGAAGCTTTTCGGCATTGAATGTTTTCATCATTTAAAAAATTTCATTCAAGTATTGCAGCCAAAGTCATAAGCTCATTAGAAAATTCAAATAATAGTGAGGCTTGTACTGCACCAAAGGAACGTTATGAAAACAAAAGGCTTTCATTGCACTGAGTCACATTGATTTATTTTTCAATTTTTCCCCGATAATGAAAGAGTGTGTTGTACAAATCAGAAAATTGATGGATATAGTCAAAAAGGATTTGAGGGCTATAAAAATTCAGGACAAAATGGTCTCACTTTCCATGGAAACAGACGGGACATTCTTGGCGTTTCTATCGGTTCTGCAAATATTATAATTGTATACCTCGATAATTACGAGAGATGCATGAAAAGTGAGACAAATTTGGATTTTTCAGAACTGACTTTTTTTCAAGAGAAAGTTGTATCTGTAATAATTTGGGGGTACTGATCACGAATCTGAAAGAATTTCCAGCCCATTTCGCCTCCTAGTATGATTTACCGTAAAAATCTGTTGTTCCATCGCGAGTGGCGGCAGTGTATATAACTTATGCCAATACCATCAAGTTTGTAAGAGTATTTTTTAGAAGTTTCATCTGTCCTGGGAGTTTCATTATTCCACCTTGATAATAACTGAAGTTACGGCGGTGTTTCCATGAAAAGTGAGCCTCTCTGTATTTTGTTGTAGGGCAAATTAATGTTGGTATTGAATGTCGAAATTTGAACAGGAGGTGCAAACAAAAACATTCTAATTGTTATTTATATTAATATTTACATGAAAAATCGAGCAATTGCTAATATTGAAAGGATTCAATCTGTTTCAAATTATTCAATACGACAACAATGATGTTCTTCCCGGCCCAGTCTGGGAAGTACTCACTTCCCAGACTAGAAGGCAAATATGCTACTTTCCAAAAGAAAATGGAAAGGAAGTACCTATTTCCCGGACGGTTGCCGAAAAAAAAGATGTTGCTTTCAAAAAAATTAATCAAATTATTTTTCAAAATGTTCATACATGTAGTTATACCTGTACGTAGGTGAACGATTTTTGCCAGCATTGAAATTTTTTGGACGCTCCGTGAAGTTGGTCTATTTTCAATGCTCACTTGAAACACAGTGTCTATTGAAATTAATCTTGCGAATATTCTTCAGTTGTTGATTTCATGAAATTATTTCAAATGATTCTGAATGAAATTTTATGCGTATCTCACCAAAAGATAAATTTTCTCTCTCGAAAAATAGATTATCTCGATCATCAGCATCCAACAAGAACCGACAATGACGGTAAACTGAATGTTAAAAATGTTCCAATCGACTTGTAAAGCTTCGATATCTGTCAATTTCCTTTGGGAATGAGGTGTGCTATACTAGTGTATTGGTCAAACGTGACGAACTACCGAAACTTGTTCGAAAGAACATACCTTTTAGAGCGAATGATCAGACATCAGTGAGTTGTATACCGTGGACAACTGAAATGGCATTCTACGAACCTGTCGATCCCCTTCACTCATACTCCTTAGTAGCGCGGGTCCGCGATCTGAGCTGAAATACGCGCGATAGCCGCGGGCGTCGTCGGCCATTGTGCCTCCCGTTCCCTGTCCGTTCGCCACCCGCCGTCGACCCACTCACCTTCCCCCTTCCACCCCCCTTCACCCCCCCGGCGGCCCCTATCCCGCGCCCTTATCTACCTACACTTCGCGGCGATCGTACGCCTGTGTGTGTCAGAGTAATTTGCAGATGCCTCGCTGGCCGCCCGTCGTCGACCGTTAGCCGTTCGTGCGACCGCTCACCCGGCTTAATTCGACGACGAAGGCTTTGGTGAACGTTGACCGTACACCGGGATACTATATTCGATATCACCGAAATCCATAAAAGTGTTAGAAACGAGCGGTACTCTATCGGTATATTGGTCAAACGTGACGATCTTTGAAAACACAATTTAAAGAACATATCGAGAAAATGGCGAAGGTTCCATGGTCTCGGACACCAGTAAGCTATAATAGGTCGTGACAGTCATTTCAACTCCTCAGAGCAAAACATAGATATCTTTGGTGAGATTTATCGGTCGACACAAAGCTGAACCCTCAATATCAGAATCTGACTGTAACATACCTTTGAGGTACGGGAGCGTCTTATGAAACAGAATCCTCAGTTACGGCAACACCTAACGAGCGATCCCTCTTTTTCACTGAGGTGACCTATTAGTAATCCCGTTAGTACTTTGATGTTTTTGTTATTCAACCCCAGAAGCTTCCTTCCTGTGACGTGGTTCTAGGTCTGGAGGTATCATTCCACTTCTCTTAGGGCCGGTATTATAAAACTACTTTGACAGATAACTAGAAGTTAACTTGTGGAGTGACGTCACATATTACAGTACTTCGAAAGGCATGAGTTAACTTTGTTGGTAGGAATGGGTATCAGTTAAAGTTAACTTTGTTTTATAATGCCGGCCCTTAGATGGTGGTCATCTACCGAACACAGGGATGTAAATTTGGTGTTCCCTAGTTTTTTGGAGAATCCTGGAATCTTCTGTGCGTGAGATTTTGGCATATTGGTCAATCGTAACGATATCCTGAGATTCGTTTGAAAGAGCACTTTCAATGGAGCAATTGTTAATCGGGCTGCGATTAGATTTTTGGGAATCGAAAAAAAATCCATGTTACAGCATGAAGTCTTTTGAACAATAATGGTCAGTTCATACACCACACTTTTACTTTATCTTTTACTTTTACTTTTACCTTAAGAATGGAATTGGACCGTTCATACACCAGTGTTAAAGTAAACAGGACGCATGCGCAGTGATCAAAAACAATTTGCAATTTGCTAGTTTGTATCGGATAATGACAGATATTTCACAGAGCACCCATTTTATATCATTTCTGTCAAATATTCAGAAGAATAGGTTCCCTCATAATGTTGGTAGCGCAGTCCCGTGTATGAACGCCCCGATTGATTTACATTGTGACAACTTTCTTAAAGTAAAAGATAAAGTAAAAGTGTGGTGTATGAACCGACCGTAAGCGAAAACTAATCGAAAACCTTATATTGAGATTTTTGGATTTATGACTTTCTTCTTTCAAAAAATAGAAATTAAAACTTCTATGGAAGAAATAGAATAAAAAAAATACACTATCTGTTGATAGGTACGTGTATATCATTCATAGTCGTTCGATCCATTTACAAGAAGGAAGAAATAGTACATCCAAAAAAGCTACTCCCCTTCCTATATGTCGACGACGGGTATTGAGTTACATAGAAATCTCTTTTTGTTGATCAATTTGTATACCAAGCATATGAAAATTGAAACAAATGAATACCGTCTATAAGAAATATCTTCACAATACAGAGGGAAAAATATTCCACCCATAGGAATAATATTTCATTGCTTTTACCATTACAACAAACTCATCGTTCTGGCCAAACAGTGTGGAATTTTCTATTTTCGAAAGCATTTCATCTGAAAATGCCATATTTCTTATCGGTTATAATTGCACGAGTGCCTAAAAATTACCGATGATTTTGCAAGAAAGCGTGATATCTAAAATTTGCAAGTTTTTTTCATATTTTGGCGAAAGTGCCCGAGTCCGAAGGACGAGGGCTCTTTTACAAAATATGAAAATAACCGAATGCAATTTGTATAAGATATCACGCTTGAACGCAAAATTATCTGGTCATTTTTATGCACGAATGTTATTCATTGGAATATTTCACGAATAAAGAAATTCTCAAGGAAATGTTATTTTTTGTTCATTTATACTTTCCTCTATAGATTGTATGGAGCACTCACCAAAACGCGAAATGTTTTTCTATTTTTGAAGTCTATCTGACATTTATTTGTGTTGTTTATTGACGTCTAGCGATACGGTTTCAAATGTGTTGTTATGGTGACTTGATACAATGCAATTACCGCTGTAAGTTTTCGATAATTGCATTGCTCTCATGATATATTTTATATATGAGGGAAATATTCGTTCAAAGATATCCCAACATTGGGATACATGTTGTATCATAAATTACCCATTCATCAGAAAATGAGACAAAGAAGTGTAGGTTTCTCATTGTTGAGATACCTTTGGTTCTGACGTATTTCCAATCAAATAGTCATGAATGTATCATCGAAATGTCCATTTATTAAGAGCAGATTGGCTTAAAATCGGCTTTTTTGATGTAGCAGGTGAGAAATTGCTGTAATTTATCCGTGTTCACTGATGAGCTCAGAGAATATTTTTCTCTGAGCGAAACAAGCTTGTGTATATTATATTAAAAACGTTTCGAAAAAACAGGATACCAATTATCGTGGAATTTATTGAAATTGATCGTCTTCAGCTTCCAGTGGAATCAGCTGAAAAAATCAATCAGTACTATCTGCAAGTCGAGATCTAATTTTTCTCAATGACGATTCAGCTCATGTATAAAATATCCCATGAGCCGCCGTGATTTTGTCATTAAGACAGAAAAAACTTTGCCCTAAGTTTTTCAGCGACAAAACGGAACCTAACTCTTGAAAGCATGGTACCCAGAATTGTAAACAAATCTTTGACAGCGTCTTTGTCATTTTTTCACTTGCGTTGTCAAAAGAGTATATCTGATCTGTGAAAATGAAATATAAGAACTGTGTTTTTAACAACTGTACTTTTCCATTGAATTGAATAAACTAAACTGTATTCATTAAATTGTCTTACCGAATTACACTCGAGCTCTCTTTCTGTCGAAGAAAACTTAACTTATTTATGAGTCGACTTTAGTTGCCTTCCGGCAAATTAACTCAAAAAACTTAAATTTTCCAGAGGCAGTTTTTTTCGTTGAGTTGCCAGGCAACAAAATTCTCATCGAAATGTCAAGTTTATTTCGACAAAAAAGCTGTCGTGTAATTATTACTGACAATTTAACTGATTTATAAAATATCCCATGAGCCGCCGTGATTTTGTCATATGACAGAGAAAAAACTTTTCCCTAAGTTTTTCAGCGACAAAACGGAACCTAACTCTTGAAAGCATGGCAACCAGAATTGTAAACGAATTTTTGACGGCGTCTTTGTCAATTTTTCACTTGCGTTATCAATTCAATTCAATTCATTTATTAACCACAGATCACAAAAGTGATATAGGAATCGTCAATTGAAAGCTGTAAAATCATACATACATAATATGGACACAAATAGAGTCCATACATACAATGTTATATTAAAATATACTTCAAACATAAGATATACATTTTCAATATACACTCATATTCACATCACACTTACACTTATACTCGTACACAATATCTAAACAAATTAATAAAAATGACACCTACCACTTCTTCTCTAAATATTCTGAGACTGAATAAAAACTATTTTGAAGTAAAAATGATCTCAGTTCTTTCTTAAATTTGTTAAAGTTTTTCTGTGTTTTGACACAAGGAGGTAGACAATTGAAAAACTTTGATCCAGCATATGAAGGAGTTTTTTCATACAAACTTGTTTTATGTTGTTTGAGCCTTATTGATTCACCTTTTCTTGTGGGATAACTGTACCATCGCGAAGTCGTGTCGAAGCTATTTTCATTTTTCTTCACGTATATCAGACAATTGTATATGTAGAGAGCTGAAACTGTTAATATACAGCTTTTTATGAAGGTTGGCCTGCAGGATTCATTCCACTTTAAGTCAAAAATCATTCGTATCACTCTTTTTTGTAATACAAAAACTCGATTGATATCACTACTACTTCCTCATAAGGTTATATTGTACGATAAGATAGAGTTGATCAAAGCATAATATATGTCAATGAGAGACTTTCTATCTAGAATTCCTTTGAGTTGTAGCATGGCATAGAAATTTGTTTTTATCTTTTTACACATATGCTCGATATGTTTTTTCCAATTGAGATTATGATCAATCCAAGTTCCCAAAAATTTTGTTGAATCTGATGGTCTGATGGACTCATTATTAACATAAACATTTAAAGAAAAGTTTTGTGACTTTTTTCCAAAAAACTGTATTAATACTGTTTTGCTCGCATTTACAATAATTTTGTTATAATTACACCAAGCTATGAAATGGTCTGCAACAATATTTATTTGGAGCTCTTCTGGTGTTCGAGCTTCTTCAGCTATAGATCTGTCATCTGCGTATAAAATCATCATTTTAGTTCTAACATGTACAGGAAGGTCATTAATGAAAAATAAAAAAATCACTGGCCCCAAAATCGAACCTTGCGGAACTCCAAGTTCAACATCATGACACTCAGACCTGGTGTCATAGAGATTCACATATATTTTCCTGAAACTGAGGTAAGACATCAACCATGTGTGAAAATTTCCTCTGAATCCAAGAATATACAATTTGTCGCTAATAATTTCTAAGTCTATAGAATCAAAAGAGTATATCTGATCTGTGAAAATGAAATATAAAAATTGTGTTTTTAACAATTGTACTTTTCCGTTGAATTGAATAAACTAAACTGTATTCATTAAATTGTCGTACCGAATTACACTCGAGCTTTTTTTCTGTCGAAGAAAACTTGACATTTATGATTCGAGTTTAGTTGCCTTCCGGCAAATTAACTCAAAAAACTGTCAGAAAAAATTACTCGTACTACGGACTTGTCATTTTGTCAGAGGCAGTTTTTTTCGTTGAGTTGCCAGGCAACAAAATTCTCATCGAAATGTCAAGTTTACTTCGACGAGAAAAAAGCTCTCGAGTAATTATAAGTGAGAATTGAATAGTTGATATTTTGTTTATGCTCCTTTCGAGCATTGTCAAACTAGCACCAAATTTATCCAGCATTGGTGGAACTAATGGCAAAATTTTAGCTGAATTTTGATTAAGAAACAAAAAAAAAAAAAAACTAATTGAAAGCCAAGCGAATTTCCCCACTGCAAATTTATCTTCGCGATTATTTTCGGTTTGGTAAGAGGAATCCTTCATCAAGTAGGTACTCACAAAAGTCTGTGGCGAATGGGAATCATCCAATGCCAAACCTACACTCATACACACATCGATCGTTATTTCATCGATGTTTTTTTTGTTTACTCGTCGATCACCAATAAATATTTCCTTTCGTGGAATCGACCTAATGAAGAGTTGCATTTTGAGTCCTCGCGTCAACTTTTATCAGCAACACCGTTTAGTTTATCGAAGATCCCGACATCGTTAAATACGTTTCTTCCATAACAATGGGCCGTATCTGTTGTGCGTTGATGTGCACATTCCTATCTATCACAACGAAAACATCGAATGTCGTGGAACAGGCTGATGGATAGATTTGTACAACGCTGTTATCGGCGAGGAAGATTTTTAGTTTTCTGTGAGGTGGGAGTTCCGATGGACAAATTTATCGCATATGTACCGTCTTCTTTTGTCGAATTTTTGCCACATACTCCAGTAAAGGGAGTAAATTTTTTAGTAAAATGAAGGACTAATTCGAGACCACTCAGATCAACTTAATTTTTTTTGGAATTTGTCAAAAAAGGTGTCAAGTATCCGAGTAAACAAGTTTGGTTACTGGGCAAAGCTCCAAAACGCTGTAAAACTTGGCCAAACTGTTTTTTTGGTCCAAAATTAATAAATATTTAATATATCGGGCAATATTGAATGAATTTTCGTGAAAATAGGTAACGGGGGTTTTTTTGGGTCACTGATTACGATTTTGATGTCAGAAATTCCTGAAACACCCTGTAAACCGTAAAAACTACCCTTTTTTAGTTTTTTTTTTACTTTGATTTGAAATTTGACAGCAGAATTTAATTGTCTTATCATCTGAACATACAGTACTGCACGAAAAATGTTCATGAAACTTATGAATAGAGGGTCCCAATGGATTAACTATAAAAATTTTATATGATTGATGGAAAAAAGGTTTTTTGGCCATAACTTTTTTTTGGCTAATGATAACGAGATGTACCAGGAACAATTTTAAAGCTATGGTTATCGCCAAAATTTCATGTCATATGCAAAATTTGAATTGGATGGGCCAATTTTTTTTTAATTCGCCCGACAAAAAAAGCATTTACCGTTATAAACATAAAATAGTTAATTTTAAACGGACAAATTTGCTTACAGATGAAAAATCATGACAAAAAATTGACATACAACTATCCTGGAATAAATGCTGAAAAATTTGGCTGTTCAAAATAAATAAAGTTATCTCTGCTGGTCAAAAACTGAATTTTTTTGTCAAAAAATACACGATTTTACCCAACTTTAGCAGGCCGAAACATAAACAATAATTACCCGATAGGGCTAAAAATGGCTGAACATATTGAGGACGGAGTGTTCTAACTTTTCACCAAAGGATTTTTCTTCCAAGCACCTTAGCCCATATGGCGTTAAAAAATTGGCATTTAAAATTTTTGAAAAAATATTATTTTGCCCATAACTTTTTTTCTTCTTATTTTAAACGGTTCTGGTTGGTCTCAAAATTTTCCCGATTTTGTCATCTTGCAAAATGATAGGGATCATTTTTTTTGTAAAAGTTATATTTTTCAGATATTTACGCCGGAACGATCCGGTTTCTTCATTTTTCGTTAAGCAACCATTTTTGCCATGTCATATCTCCTTTAATATCAATCGTACGAAAATAAAACAAAAACCACTTTATTTGTCAACTGAAATACTACATATAAGTAATATATAAATTTTTTTGTGATACCAACAGATTTTCAATAAATTTAAAAGAACTTCAAAAACTTTAAAATTTTTTTTTTGCGAGAATCACACTTTTTCTTGCGCTATTACTCGAAAGGGGTGCATTTTTATGAAAGATTGCAATCAATGTTTTCATGTTACAAAATGATAATTCATCGATTGGTTTCATTATTTTTGTTTTTAACCCCCTCCGCAATGAGTTCCACCCCCACCACCCCCCGCGCTTTTTCCCAGTAACGGAAGTTTTCTTAACAAAATTCAAGTTACTCCAAGTATCTGCAATTGGTCTCGAATTAGTCCAGCCAGTTTTTACTTCCTTTGGAGTAATATGCCGATTCGGTGAATGGCATGAAATTTAGTAAACACATGAGTGTAATATTTATTCATGTTTTTTTATATATACGCAGATTCACACGAAAGGGAAGCCCTGTAATGTTCAAAGAACACCGCGTGAATCGAGGAACAGGAGATACGAATCAACATTCACTTTGAATTTTTGAAGTTTGTAAGCCTCAGGAAAAACATCTTTCGGCAAGGTGGTCCAAAGCTCAGCTGTTCTATTGAAAAAAGATCCCTGAGCAAGAGAGGTTCGACAGGTTTTCAAATTCACAACAAAGGGGTGGGAATTCTGCACTCGTCGAGTCATTCGTGTAGATATTGCCAATGGTGGAACGATTGATAACAATTCAGAAGAGCACCGACCGTGGAAATATCTATAGAAGAGAGACAAGTCTCTGACACTTCCACGATGCTCCAATGAAGTGAGCGAGTCTGTGAGCGAAGAATCACCAACAAGAAGGATTGCCCTTCTCTGAATAGAATCGAGAAGCTTCAATGAATATTTTGTTGACGAACTCCATACATGAGAACTATATTCAAGACAGGTCGTATCTGAGCCTTGTAGATCATTAGAAGCTGACGAGAAGTGATGTATTTCTTCGCACGAAATAGAAATTCAAGTTTCTGGGAAGCACCTCTAGCGATAGATCTCATACGTTTTTCCCATGAGAGATCAATACTAATCGTAATTCCTAGAGATACTTGACTTTGTTGAAATAGTTATACTCCTGACATCTGAATATTATATGATGATAGATCGGCTTTCCTTGAATTGAGAAGTTCAAGCAAATTCAAGAGGTACATCCAAGTCCTGAGAATTCTGAAGGAATGACTGTTTCAAATTTCAAAATATGGAATGGCATAACGAATTGAAATCAAGCAACAGCAAGTATACTCAAATTGACTATACTTGCTGTTTGAATTCCATTAATTTGTGGTTGACGGATTCTTTCTTCGTGGGTTTTTTGGGCTCTTAACCTACAACAATCTGAAAAAATAAGAATAATTTTGGAGTCTATGCAAGTGTAGAATGGTAGATTTGCAATATACCCCGATAAGTTGCTGTGTTAATTGAAAAACATTTCCTTCCGAATTACTCAGCAAACTTCTCGTATTTCTCAAATTTGCCTAGGAATAAAATACAACCACTTATATTCATCAAAATACTTATGTTTGATGTTTCGGAAACCAAATCCGTTTTGGTTAATCTTCAAAAAATATTCTCTTTCACATTCGTTTTCTTGTAAATGTCAAAAGTTCCTATTCAAATGCAAATATTTGCGTATAAGTTTTCAGAACAGTTAATCAAAAACCGATACAGGTCAGTTAAGTAACATTTATTGCAATATTTTAAGTTCTATTTAATCACTTTTGTAATATTTAAAAATAAGGACAGACATGTGCTTACTTATAAAAACCCTTAGATTAACGTTAATTACATCATTGCCTGGTACAGCTGAGGGACTCCTATAAACATGAATTTTGCCTAGCTGATTCAGTGAGGCAGTAACTATGCGAGCATGGGTAGTTCAGCTTCCCAAGGCAATGAACACACCAGGAATATTAATTCTATGATTGTAAGTGGAACTGTTATTTTCGATTCAATCTCATACAATTTTGTCACATTCTTTGTAGCTTTTCTCCTGATGAAGCTAATAAACATTAGCGAAATATTGAGATCAAGAACAAATGAGTATTCATATATTTATATTCATATATAAATGTATTAAATTATTTCTTGTATTTTTGTGATTTACGTTATACGAGTTGCTGAATGAGGACGTATTTCATTTAGAAGGAACTGGTTTTAATTAAGGCAACACCTTTCCGGGGTAGTTGGAGATTTTTTTCAGGTCGTGCTTAGTTGATACCAAGAAAACGTATTAACGTATGATACTGTTTCCATACTTTTGTTTTGTGTGGAACCATAACCATATCGATTTGGATATAGCAAAGGAATTTGGTATCGCGCCCTCAGTTCACAAAAACTCTCTTCGGGCTAGATTTCTCCTAAACCGCGTTATCCTACCGTATTTCGTATTTTCCACGCCCAGCCATAAATAGCCCCCCTGCGGCAACCACCCATAAACCTCGCCGAGCTCGAGAGCGAGCCCGTCTCGTAAAATGTGAAAAACATCTCTTTCCGACCGTCCACCCAGCGTTTCTAATTGCTTTCTAATGGCTTTCTCGGAAGCGACCCATCGAACTATCGCTGTGTGCGTACCCAGCGAGTCCCTAATCTAGTCGGCAGCGGCAGGCAAACAAACAGCACGCTATCGACTGTACCCGAGTTCCGAGAAGCCCGCCGTCAAAGGAGATCAACCGGCTCCGAAAAATCTGCCTCCAGGCCGGCAGGCAGGCTCCGATTCCCAGAAAATTTCGCGCCGCTGCCGAAACCCTTGACGCGACTGTACGGCCGAAACGGCGTCTCAACGACCCTCCGGTCCATCGGGGTACCTGATCGTGTCGCGCAATTGCACCCTAACAGCGGGACGCCGGCTCGAAGCCCGTCAAAGTGCAGCTTGCGCTCGTTTTTCTCCTCTTCCGATGCGTTTCCGAGCAGTTATCGCGATCCCACTCCTGACACCGAAAACGTGCCACTTCTGATTCGGCTCTCTCGCGAATGTCGACCTTACGTACCCCGACGTAAGGCTCGCCGTAGCCCGCGGCCGCCTCGATTCTCGTCGCTTTTCGGTCTTCGGTACCGAGTGCCAAATTTGCCTGGTACGAGCGAAGATCTGCTGGAGCTTTTGTCGTGTCTTTTGGTGCGTTAACCTCTTGTTTGTACGCGGGTAGGTCCGTGTATTGGATTTCAAGGCGGCCGATGACGTTTTATGGTTTTATGGCCCCGTTCGGTTCGAGGCACTTGTGGCCTTTTTTTCTATTGAAGGACGTGTCTAGTTTGTGACGGGTCATTTTTGGAGATCTGTTCTGGGTATTGGGATGTCGAGCCGGGGTGGTTTTCAGGGTGTATTGTTGGGTGATAGTCCTTGCGGAATAAGTAGTAGTTATTGTGTCCGCGGATTATTCCCATCTGAAATAGCATTGCCCATAGTCGAGAAGCTTCTGCAAACCATTGAATAGCGCCGGAACTATAGTTTTTCTATTGATATCGTTACCTGCATAAGTTTTGATTTTTTCAAAGGAATTCAAATCTCAGATCAACCAAGAAACATCGCGGAATCACTTCACTGCATTTCAAAGAAGTGATGTAGTAACACCATTTTCATTCAGCAAATTTGTGAGAATATGGCAACTGGAGCTCCATCTTTGATTAAATAACAAATCCAAACCTTTTTCAACAGAGGTCAATTTGATTTGTTTCAATGTGGTTAGCAATTTTCTATATTTTTTATATATCCACTCCCCATTCTCTCCTTGCATGGTCAATGACCGTTTTTCTAGAGCAGAGTACTATAATTTTTCTATGACTTTACTGGATTTTCTATATGGAGTGCGAATAAAAAAAATCTGAATAAAATGAATGTTTATTCAATTTTCACAATTTTTGTCGAATTTGAAGAGTTTTGATGCTGGTATACACCCAGTAATGGGGTTCAAAATAACAGAGCTGTCTACACTTTCAACTTCAATTATTTTCTTCCAAAGCCTCCAGTGCGTTCATGAATTGTGGAAACGCTTTAATGTGAAACCGAGTCAGATCCTGCCATAGTTTGGTTGAAAACCTACCAAATACTGCCAACGTATGAAGTGAAAAATGCCAGAAATATTGCCAACAATGAAAATTCGTTCAATAATAATTATATTGATGACTTTCAATCTGATTTTCAAACGATTCCACATGGGGTACCCCAGGGGTCTGCAGTTGGTCCTCTTTTATTTGTCGATTATGTAAATGACCTTTTTCACTACCTATTACCAAACAAATGTGTTGCTTCCGCAGGTGACACAACAATAATTAACGCTGGGATCAATGAAAACAATCTGATATCAAATAAAGCTTAAAATTGAACAGTGGAAACAGCGTCAAATTACTTGGATTAATGATTGATGAGAGACTTCCCTGACAATTCAACTCATGTATAAAATATCCCATAAGCTGCAGTGATTTTGTCATTATGACAACGGAAAAACTTTGCCCTAAGTTTTTCAGCAACAAAACGGAACCTAATTCTTGAAAGCATGGCAACCAAACAAATCTTTGACTGCGTCTCTGTCAATTTTTCACATGCGTTGTCGAAAGGGTATATCTGATCTGTGGAAATGAAATATAAGAGTCAGTGGCGGATCGGTGGGTTTCGGGTTCGGACCCCCCCCATTGGGAAAATAAGATATTTTCTCAAATTTCCAAATTTTTTTTTTCTTTATTAAACGTCGGCCTATTTCCGCTACCAAGGCCAATCACCGACGCCGGTGAGCACACTTCCCCCAACCGGAAATTTTGCCGAACCCTCTGATATTCCAACCAGAGGTAGGGATCTTTAACGAGCCCAACATTCATGGACTCGGGACCGACGGCTTAACGTCCCCTCCGAAGGACGGCATATCCTCAATATATCTTGTGCTCATTGATATATTGTCTGCGAGCTATGATATGCTACTCCGCTGCAGCTGTACGGGCTTTCGACACGGTATTTCCCTGTATGGTCACCCATCCAAGTACTAACCGCGCTCGGCGTTGCTTGACTTCAGATATCGAATGACTGTCAGTCAACCTGAAGAGCTGGGCCATGCCCAGCTTTGTTAGGAACGAAAAAATGTCACATGAGCAAGACAAAAAATAGAAAAAAATTGTTTTGATTTAAAATTGAGAATTTTGATAATTATCATTACATTCCATTGAAAACTAAAGAGCAGGCTACATTTAAATATCAGTAAATTTTCATTTTTTAACAACCAATTTCATCAATTTATTCAATTCAATAATCCTCCAATTCCAAAAAAAAATTCTCAAGAATGAAAAATAGTACAAACAAGATCTGGATTGAATGTTACCCAAACAAACAAACAAATTTCGCTTGGAATTTTTGGACTCACCGATTGTTCTTCCCTTTTTTTTCTGGTTCAGTCGGTTCAGACGCTGGATCAAGCCGAGTAAAATATGAAAATAGAGTCCTGATCATGTTGTAGGTTCAAAATAAAATGCACTATTAAATTGCAATTTTTCTCGATGACACTTTGAAGAAAATTGACACTTGTCAGGCTTATCGAGGAAAAGTTCGAGAAATTTCTGACAGTGCTGCCATTGGATCCCTTTTGCTGCTGTATTTGAAAAATTAGACTTGTTACATTTGTGATGAGTATTGTGTATGCCGGTAACGATTTGAATATACTATGTATGAGTAGAATATGCTGTTGATTAGGATAAATCAACTCGATTCGATTTAAAAAAAATTAAGTTTCGAACCTACTTTACCTCCTGGCTACACCTTCAAATTTTGCTCATGCCAATCTCTTTCACCTTTTTTTTTGGATCTTGACTAGTTGTTGCTATACGGTAGCTCATAATTTTCTGTTATACATATATATATATATATATATATATATATATATATATATATATATGTATGTATATATATATATATATATATATATATATATATATATATATATATATATATATATACACACATATATATATATATATATATATATATATATATGCGTTGTTTTTTCGGGTTTCATTCCGTGTTCTGTGGTTTTGATCCTCTGAAGGATAATTCTCACAACGTTTCGGCAAAGTCTCATTTGCCATCTTCTAGGTGATGTCTTGAGTTTCGATCTCCGAACTCGACTAATTAATTCGAGTTCTACTTCTCAATATATAGGGGTGATCATTGATGGTATCTTTGATCTGGGCCCCTCCCACTTTCTTCGTTGGTCCGCCTGCATTTGTCATCGTGTCTGGGTAATTACGTGGTAAGGTCCGATATTGTTCCTCTGGTGTAATCGGCTTGTCTTTGTTTAGTGATATAATGGATTTCCACGTTCTAGGTAATCTTTGGGCGTCGTCTCTCTTGTTCATGCTACTCGGTCGTTTCTCAATTTCGATAGCCTCTCTGATTGTTCGAGAGTAGAAGTTTTCATCGCTTGCTAATGTTTTTGTGTTTTTGAAATTGATGGTATGTCCTGTCTCCAATACGTGATTGAAGATGGAGGATGTGGTAACTTTTCCTTTCACTGATAGCTCATGTTCATCCTTGCGTACGTTGATCCGTCTATTGGTCTGGCCGATGTAGGACTTGTTGCAGTCTCGACATGGTACTTCGTAAACTCCCTGGGACTCCAGTGGTATCTGGTCCTTCGGATTACGGAGTATCGATCTTATTGTACGTTCTGGTACGAACGAAGTAGCTATGTCGTGTTTGCGGAGAATTCTGCTGATTTTATCTGTGGTTCCTTTTATGTATGGTAGTCTGGTTGTTATGACCGGTGTTTCGGGGGTTTTTTGCTGTTTCGGCTTGTTCTTGGAAGCCGTTTTTATAATTCTCTCCGAGTAGCTATTCATTCGAAGAGTTTCCTCGATCGAATGAATAGCTACTCGGAGAGAATTATAAAAACGGCTTCCAAGAACAAGCCGAAACAGCAAAAAACCCCCGAAACACCGGTCATAACAACCAGACTACCATACATAAAAGGAACCACAGATAAAATCAGCAGAATTCTCCGCAAACACGACATAGCTACTTCGTTCGTACCAGAACGTACAATAAGATCGATACTCCGTAATCCGAAGGACCAGATACCACTGGACTCCCAGGAAGTTTACGAAGTACCATGTCGAGACTGCAACAAGTCCTACATCGGCCAGACCAATAGACGGATCAACGTACGCAAGGATGAACATGAGCTATCAGTGAAAGGAAAAGTTACCACATCCTCCATCTTCAATCACGTATTGGAGACAGGACATACCATCAATTTCAAAAACACAAAAACATTAGCAAGCGATGAAAACTTCTACTCTCGAACAATCAGAGAGGCTATCGAAATTGAGAAACGACCGAGTAGCATGAACAAGAGAGACGACGCCCAAAGATTACCTAGAACGTGGAAATCCATTATATCACTAAACAAAGACAAGCCGATTACACCAAAGGAACAATATCGGACCTTACCACGTAATTACCCAGACACGATGACAAATGCAGGCGGACCAACGAAGAAAGTGGGAGGGGCCCAGATCAAAGATACCATCAATGATCACCCCTATATATTGAGAAGTAGAACTCGAATTAATTAGTCGAGTTCGGAGATCGAAACTCAAGACATCACCTAGAAGATGGCAAATGAGACTTTGCCGAAACGTTGTGAGAATTATCCTTCAGAGGATCAAAACCACAGAACACGGAATGAAACCCGAAAAAACAACGCATCATACTTCGTCCGTGAGAATCTTCATGCTAACATATATATATATATATATATATATATATATATATATATATATATATATATATATATATATATATATATAAATATATATATATATATACATATATATACATATATATATGATCCTGGAGCCGCCACTGAATAAGAGTTGTGTTTTTAACAATTGTTGAATTGATAGATAGATGATAGATAGATAGATAGATAGATATTTATTAGTGTTATCAATCAATACAGATCTTACACACGTCAAGTAAATTCTAGATAATAATCTAAGGTAGAAATGACAAACAATATCACATTTAAAATCACACATTAAAATAAAACAATACCTAAATATCGATAGGAGACCCATTTAATAGTATTAGTAACCAATTTAATGATAGTCATCTTTCTCATTGGTAGTGACCCAGATCCGCGTTAAAAAATTCATCAAATGAATAAAAACTTGCCTGTATCAGCATATTCTTGATATTATTTTTGAATTGATTAATTGGCAGACTCTTCAAATGTAGGGGAAGCTTATTATAAAATCGGGGTGCGTAATAATTTACTGAATATTGGCTTTTTGATAGTCGTACAAATTCGGGAGCTATGAGAGTAGCACCTCGTGTGTTATAATTATGAATATCACTGTGGACCTCATATAAAGACGTTCGTTCATGAATCCATAATAAGCATTTCATTATATATATAGAAGGCAATGTCATGATTTTGAGCAATTTGAAGTGAACCCTAACATCTGCACGAAAACTAAGGCCTTTAATTATTCTGATGGACCTTCTTTGCTGTCCAAATAGTTTGGCACAATGTGGTGAATGTCCCCAAGCAAGAATTCCATATATTAAATGTGAGTGGATTAGGCTGAAATATGCATTCATACATGTTTCATGATTCGCAACTGGTCGCAAATTTCTGAGAAGAAAAATATTCCTTGATATTTTGTTTGATGCGAACTGTATGTGTTCGTCCCACACCAATTTTCTATCCAAGTACAAACCTAAAAATTTTACCGCTTGTTGATCCTCAGTTATCTGACGTTGAGTGAAAATGAGATTTTTTGTTTTATTTGTATTAAGGCAAAGTTGGTTTACATTGAACCACTGTGAGGCTCTCAACTGTGTTTCATGCATTTCAAGCTGAAGATGTATCAAATCCTTATTCCTGGTGGCCAAGGTTGTATCGTCAGCATACAACACACAACCTGTGGATGGAAGGCTGGATGGAAGATCATTGATATATATAATAAAGAGTACGGGGCCCAATACTGAGCCCTGCGGTACGCCAACATTGACAGCACCTGTGTCTGAGAGTTTATTGTTGTAATAAACGTTCTGCATTCGATTACTTAAGTAAGACTGAATTAATGATAAACTTCCAGAACTGAATCCATATTGTTTAAGCTTGGTCAAGAGAATGTCATGAGAAACACAGTCAAATGCCTTGCTGAGGTCACAGAAAGTGACGCCAGCAAAGCCGCCGTTCTCGAATTCAGAAACAATTGTGTTAACTAAATCCAGGACCGCCAACTCGGTGTTTTTACCAGCTCGAAAGCCATATTGAGAAGTATCAAAAATGCTATAAGACTCCATATACTTGTAAATTTGTTTTGACAAAATGATTTCAAAGATTTTAGAAACGATGGGAACGATACTGATAGGCCTATAGTTTCCACAGTCATCAATCGAACCTGTCTTGAACAGTGGGATAACTTTGGATATTTTGAAAGAATCAGGATAAGTGCCCGATTCTACACATTTGTTAAATAGGTTAGTCAGTGGAGAAATCAAGAGGTTTTTTATTGACTTTATTACTTTCACATTGATGTTATAAATATCTTTACTATCTGAATTTTTCAGACTATCTATTGAATCTCTGACATTATTTGGGGTGATTTCTGAGAAAAAGAAATGATGTGTATATTCAGAAAAAAAATGTGTAGGTGGAATATTACATTTTGGTATGCTATCAATGATAAGAGTAGGTTGTTGCAGAAAAAAATTATTTATTCTATTGGCGTCAAGATTCTCAGAGACCATCTGTTTCTTTGTCGAGGGCCTGAAATTGTTAACAACATCCCACATTGCCTTGATTTTGTTCGATTTTGAGCTGATATATTTTTGATTAGCATCTCTTTTAGATGAAGCTATTTTATTTCTATAGAATGTTCTCGAAGCGAGATAAGTGTTTCTGTTCATTTCACTTGGATTATGTCGATAGAAGTCGTATATAAAATTTAATTGTTCCCTTAGTGTTTTCAACTCGTCTGTGTACCATGAAACATGTGCAGTTTTATTTTTATTCGCCTTAACTTTTTTGGGAATGAAAGAAATATTCATTGCATCTGTTATTTTTTCAAGAAGCATTTCGGTTATTTCATTTACTGATAAAGTTTGGCTCATGATAAAAGTAAAATCAGTAGTATCGATCATATTGAAAAAAGTATTTAAACCAATTGAAGTTATGGGAATGATTATTTTCTCTACGAATGAAGGTTTCTCTATGATATGTTTCATTTCAATCGAAACTGCTTTGTGATCTGACATTTTTAAATCCAAAACAGTGGTGGTATAGTTATTTTTGTGTTCAAAATTTATTAAGATATTGTCAATACAGTTCTCACCTCTTGTACTATTGACAATAGTCGGGACATAATTAAAAGATAAAAGCAAATTATTAAATTCGTGACTATTACAATCAACAGAATTGAATACAATATTGAAGTCGCCATTAATCACAACATCATATGATGTTCTATTCAACTTATCTAAGATCTGGGTCATTACCTGGAAAAAAATATTGATGTCTCCACCGGGGGGTCTATAAACAGTAACAATGATGATGTTATCCACAATTTTTACAGCAGATATTTCACAAACTCTTTCAACACTCAAAGACGTAATATCTGTACATTCCACACACTTGACATCAGGTTTACATAAAATCATAGTACCGCCATGTAAAGATGTTGATCTGCAGAAGTAGGAACCAATTTTGTAGTCAGAAATTTTCAGAGAGCTGATCTCTTGTGTTAACAGCCAGTGCTCGCTAAAACAAAGTATGTCATGTGAGCTTTGACATTGATGAAGGTAACTTTCCATTTCCCATATTTTATTTCGAAGTGACTGTATATTGATGTGAGTGATCGATATTTTACAGTAGGAATTCACTGTTCTTTCAACATCTTGTTGTCCGAGGCCATCTTCTGAAAATTTCTTGGTTTTTTGTAGGGACGTATTATCGTGTACCTAGGCCATACCTCTGGCTCCATAATGCTTTTGTAGCTGCTGAGGGATGCCGTTATTTTGAATGCTGCAATTTGATCAGATTTTATGTTCAGTTTTTCAATGCTCGAGGGTATGATTTTCTTCTCTTTGAGATGGGATAAAATTTCTTCATTTGTTGTTTCTGGGTGTAATCTCGAAATAAATATATCACGCCTGCTCTCAACTGCGCTAATCCTGCATTCTGCTTCACTTGAACCAAATTTTGTACTATTTCGCTTGAATCTGCGATTTTGCACAAGTGTGAATCCTTCGTTATCACTATTTTGATCTGAAGTTTTTGAAGAGGAAGCCAAGTTGATGACATCATTCATTATTTCTGTTTGCCTTGCTTCAAGTACGTGAGTTGAAGTTTGGAGAGAGGTTTGTGGGCCTGATTCTGGTAGAACAGGTCTCCCTTTACCAGTGTTTCTGGTTTTCGGTTTATTTATGTTGGGCAGTGTATCTTGTTTATCTGCTGCGTTTATGGAATTTTGTTTATCTTCATTTGAGTCTTTGCTTTTTTCTGTGCATACATTCCAGTCAATATGAATACTTTGTTGTAGCCATTTGATCTTTTCTTCCAGTAAGGTTATAGTTTTGTTTTGCAGAGTTTTATTTTCTTGTAGCTCCGATATTACCAAATCCTTACTTTCAACTAATTGTTAGAGATATATGTTGGGGTTTGTTTCGTTTTGCTCCGAAATTTGTGAATTTTTGGTAGTGATATCCATTGTTTGTGTTTGTTTAACCTCACTCTGAGCACAGGAACATTGCACTATACCTTTGCTTCCGCTGAGAACTTTGAGGCCGGTGATTCTAATAGCACAGGAATTATGAAACCAGACTTTACAAATATGACATCTTACGCCAGTGTTAACACCACTTTTGCAGTAAGAACAACTTTTTTCTTCTTGAGCATATTGCCGAGCTTTGTCACTGTCAGCCATTTTTCTAATGAATAAATTAAACTGTATTCATTAAATTGTCGTACCGAATTACACTAGAGCTTTTTTTGTCGAAGAAATCTTGACATTTATGATTCGAGTTCAGTTGCCTTCGTGCAAATTAACCCAAAAAACTGCAAGAAAAAATTACTCGCCCCACGGACTCTTAAGTTTTCCAAAGGCAGTTTTTTTGTTTGAGTTGCCAGGCAACAAAATTCTCATCGAAATGTCAAGTTTACTTCGACAAGCTCAATATATCTTCGTAATCTCAAGAATCAAATATGCTTCAACACATTGCGAAAATGCTATTTTTCTCTCCTTCAAACAGTCCTTTCAGACTGACTAAATCCCAGACTAATTCTGTAAATTTGTGACTCTTCAACTTTTCACCTCAGGAGCTCAAATCTCTGAATACTCTTATTTTCAAGATCAAAGTTGAACCACTCATTCTTCTTCGTTGCTTTTACTTCATCGATGAATACTTGAAAACTCCCGTCTGTCTTGACTTTTATATATATGTTCAATGTTTACTGTTAATATCTGTGAGTTTGAGTTTGGTTTATATTATATTCTTGCCAAAAACACTCTTGTATTTCTAATTGGGTCAAATAAATTGAACTAATTGGATCAAAAACTTGAATCAAATATTATCAAAAAGATTTGAATGGTTTTTGGTCGAAGAATAAAAATCCCAATTGATCAATAATATGACAAAAAATTTGAATATTGAATATAAAATAGTGAAATTTAAAAAATTATTTCCATCTCATTAGATTTTTGCAACCGGTTTCAATAGAGATAAATATATAGACAATGTAAGTTCGAGTCTAGTGAAAGTCCTGACAAAAAAAAAAGAAAAATTCGAAGTGACCGTTAACAGAATTTGGTGAAGAGAAAGAAAATTACGAATTTGGGAATTTTTGAAAATTCACATAAAAAAGGAAAAATCAAAATGTGACTAAAATTTCGATTATAATTCCATTAACGGAAGCATGCATATGTTCATTACTGTTTCACCCCATCACTCTTTCTCGCATTCTTTTCCTGAATATTTTCATTATTGTTTCGATACATACATTCCTTAGCCTCCAAAGACGGATTTTTTCCATCGCACCGGCTATTAAATGAGCGAACGAATTCAAAACAAATGACTCAAGCGACGGCGAGGGATGTTATCTAAATCAAAATAATAAATAACAGAAATAGTTCGTCGGCGGTGGTGATATGCTCATGCGAACCTAATAGTCGAATGACGACGACAATAAAAGCACATCGCGATTGCCGATGATCGATAACTGGAAACAGTTTGTTTTGAAGCGACGGTCAAATCGCGATAAGAGGAACGCGAAAGCAGGTCCGGGCTAGGGTCAACGACACGAAAAACATTTAAAAAAAAAACACCAACCAAAATGAATTGATGGAAGTAGCCGTTATCTTGTTTTAAAGGCACTATCATGGCTCATTATATCACTCAGAAGGGGTCCTGCTTCGCCATCATTTTGAAACGATAGACACCCAAATTGACATTTTCAGAATAACGAAATTCTTGATGCCAGAGAAGTGGCCCGCAAGATCACCAGATTCGACACCATAATATTTTTCGTTGAAATAGGTTGCTCGAATGTTAAATGAATTAACACTTTCGAAAATGTATTAATGAATTTCAAAGTTGGGGCAATGAGATGATGGTCGATCGAACTTCAATTATTGTCTATCATTCAACAAACTCTATCTAAACCCATCAAAAATGTATTGGGGAAAATAAAGAAATGGTCTAGCATTGAAGAATAAAACATGAAATTGTCATAAAATCAATTAAGACAGGTAAAAAATTAAAATGATAGAAGTAAAACAGGAAAAATGTATAAATATTATATAATCGAGGTCACAGGCAAGATCATATTTGAAGTAGTTTATCCATTTTTGCATATTTTTTTAATAAATAAATAAATAACGTTATTTATTGAGCGCAAGCACCCAACAGGCCATCGACCGAAGTCCTTCAGCCTAGGCATATTTTTTATATAAGTTCTATTTTGATTTTTTTTCCATAATATTCGAATAACACCCCCTCAAATAAATTCATATACAAAATAATATATCATAATAATTACCATTAATTTGTTCGAGTAATATTTATCAAATTTCGAAGAATTTCAAACATATCAATGAAAAGTTTGGTCAGTTCAACCTTCTTCCATGCATGATCTATAGGTTCTGATAAGGTGCGTAATTATTCTACATTATTATCAAAGATGATTGATTTCACAACAAGATGTCCAGACCAAGGCGAAAAATTGTCAGGAATTATTTCGCCATGGGTAATATTGTGTAATTGAAATTGATATTATCAATCAAAACTTTTTCCATTGCTGCCTCCGCTTTCGTCTACCTGTGATAATGAAATAGCATGCTCTACTCTTCAAATCACAACAATTGACATTGTAATGCAACTTCACCTTTGCCCATTGTAATTCAGAAAATATCAATTGTAATCCAGATTAGTCAAATGTAATTCAGTAAGTAACAATTGTAATTTATATTAGTCAAGTGCAATTCAGGAAATATCAATTGTAATTCAAATTATGTGGTCAATGGAGACAGACGATGTATGGACATATAATTATACTACTGATTGTGCAAGAAGATCTTTATCTTCTGAGGTGAGGGAAGATTTTTTGTCGAGAAGTGGGTATTGTTACCATTGATTTTCATTTTATAAATGCCCCGAGCTCTGAGGTCCAATGCGGACCTGCAAGGTTTTTGATGATTTTTGTGAATCAAACGAGGTTGATAATGAGAACATCGATTCATATTCTCTGGGTCACTGTCAACTCAACAGAATTACGATTCGTATTCTCCGAATAACAGTTATCTGAATTACGATTGATATTCTCTGAATTACAGTTGACACATTTGAATTTAGATTAGTATTTTTTGAATTACAGTCGACTTATCTAAATTACGATTGATATTCTCTGAATTACAGTTGACTTATCTGAATTATTATTGATATTTTCTTTATTACTGTTGGCTCATATGAATTACTACTGACATTTTCTGAATTACTGTTTACTGATCAGAATAGATATTCTCTGAGTTACACTCGACTAATATTGAACCACGATTGATATTCTCTGAATTACAGTTGACTTATCTGAATTATTATTGATATCTTCTTAACTACTGTTGGCTCATCTGAATTTTAATTGATGTTCTCTGAATTACTGTTTACTAATCAGTATAACAATTGATATTCTCCGAGTTACACTTGACTAATATTGAATCACGATTGATACTTTCTGAATTATTGTTGACTAATCTATATTAGGATTCACATCCTCTGAATTTTAGTTGACTAATCTGAATTACGATTGATATTTTCTGAATTACAGTTGACTTATCTGAATTATTATTGATATTCTCTTAACTACTGTTGGCTCATCTGAATTTTGATTGATGTTCTCTGAATTACTGTTTACTGATCAGAATAACTAGTGATATTCTCTGAGTTAGACTTAACTAATATTGAATCTCGATTGATACTTTCTGAATTTTGTGGACTAAACTAATAAGGATTCACATCCTCTGAATTTCAGTTGACTAATCTGAATTACGATTGATATTCTCTGAATTACAGTTGACTTACCTGAATTACTGTTGATGTTCTCTGAATTACTGTTAACTAATCAGAATAACAATTGATATTCTCTGAATTACACTTGATTGTTTTCAATTAAGATTGTATCCTTTGAATTACGTCGACTTTTCTGAATTACGATATTTATTCTCTGAATCACACTTGACATATCTGAATTGCGATTGATAATTCCTGAATGACTGATTACTGTCGACTAATCCAAATAAGGATTGATATTATCTGGATTACAGTTCACCAAACTGAATTAAGCTTGATATTCTCTGAATTACAGTTGACTTATCTGAATCACTGTTAACTAATCTGAATTACGATATATATTCTCTGGATTACTGTTGACTGATTTGAATTAAGATTGGTGTCCTTTGAATTACAGTTGACTTATCTGAATCACTGTTGATGTTCTTTTGAATTACTGTTAACTAATCAGAATAACAATTGATATTCTCTGAATTACACTTGACTGATTTGAATTAAGATTGGTATCCTTTGAATCGAAGTCGACTTATCTGAATTACGATTGATATTCTCTGAATTACACTTGACTTTTCTGAATTGCGATTGAGACTTCCTGAATAACTGATTACTGTTGACTAATCTGAATTAGGATTAAAATTATCTGGATTACAATCGACCAAACTGAATTAAGCTTGATATTCTCTGAATTACAGTTGACTCATCTGATTTACAATTGATATTCTGTGAATAACTGTTGACTAATCAGAAAAACAATTAATATCCTCCGAATTACATCTGACTTATCCGAATTACGATTGATATTCTCCTAATAACAATTTACTAAACTGTAAATTGATATATTACATGAAATCAACTACAATAATGTGTATTCCAACTGGAAAAGATGTAGTTGTATTCAAATGCCACGTCAAATTCAAGTTTCAATTGAATGATGGCCAACCCCAGTTCTCACCTAATAATGACATTGATACCGAAGACCGATCTTCAAGTTTCAAACACACTAGAGAAAAGTTTCAGAAATTCAGCTCGAGACCTGATTTCACGCATTTCTATAAGTAACACGATCTCGTCCAAAGAGATTCCCATCTACCTTCTGGCCGCGTTCATTGTTCCGAGTTTCGGGGCACTTCTCGCGCGCGATCCTTTCGAAAAAGTAACCGGCGGCGACAAACAAAGACGCAATCAGCGTTTCCGTCGCAAAAACGTCGACAAAAAACGCGACCCTCCTCAGTGGCAACGGCGGCAGAGAGAGGCAAGGGGGAGCGCGAATTCGTCTTCAACCGTCCGTTTTTTCGGTTTCCCATGGAGAACGGATGAGCGACATCGCGGCCCATTATGGGATTAAAGATAGCGGGGCGCGATCGATGGGTCGTGATAGTCCGGGAAAAGTTGGAAGTTTTTTGGAAAAAGCTCGCCGAGAATGGAGAATGAACGAGTGACGAAAGTAATATTTTTTGAAGTAGCTGGTGATGTTCACGATGTTCGAAAAACATTCTCGACTAGTGAAACACCGTACTTTTTCTCAACGTCGTTTGTTTCATGATAATATGATATAAAAAAAAATAAGCGAATATTTCGACTGAAAATAACAGAATTTTTTTTGATAGAATGTAGGCTTTCACGGCAGATGTGGATACATTGTAATTTTTTCGGGCTTGAGGGCCGTGTCCTGGAATTTTAAATTCCGGAGCTTTCGGCTGCATCTGCGACAGTCATCCTCAGCGGCGTGGTCTTAGTAGAATTTTCTTTGACATTACTTCTGATTTCAATATAAGTTGATTGATGAATTCGAGCCATTATTCAAAATTATAGGGGTACTACTATCAAGATTTTTGTGTATTGATGTTGTTATTTGCTCGAATGTGGTTGACAATGTTTCTTGCTGAATGGTAATGGTTCGGACTTCCATTGTCTATATTTTTAACTCTATTGAAACCTGTTGCTAGGAACGGAAAGATCAAAATACAAATCAAGTAAGAAAATCAAATATCAAAAGAATGGTTGAAATGGCTTTTTTGGTCAATAGTCAAGTCAAGTCATTTATTAATCACATTAGGGTGTATACGTTTTCATACGAAAGACATTATACAAAATGAGATACGTCACAACACAAAGGCACATGAATTTTAAGTAAAATATGTAAAATACATTGAACAATAAATTAATTATGTCACACACACTATGTTATGGGAAAATAACATCTGAAAAAATGTATATAAAAAGGACACAAATTCAAGATCCTTCAATCAAGGCCTGATAGTCCAACGGGACCTCAGCCATGTACTCATCCACAGAATAAAAAGCTTTAGAAGTTAGATATGCTTTCACTCGTTTCTTGAATGCGAAAGCATTCATCTCTTTCAGAGTAGTTGGAAGTAGATTGTACAGATGGACATTTATAGAATTTTTCTTCGATTTTTCTAATCGAAACTTTGGTGGTCTGAGTAAGTTTTTTCCTCTTGTGTTGTATTCATGATGGTGGGCATTGTGGTCAAGGTTGTTTTTATTTTTATGAATCTCAAGCAGAACTTGATATATATATAAATAGAAGGTAATGCCATAATTTTCAGTTTTGTGAAAAGTGGTTTACATGAATCTCTATAACCAGCGCTCACAATAGTTCTTATTGCTCGCTTCTGAAGAATAAATACACTATTCGCGGTCGAAGCATTTCCCCAGAGTATTGTGCCATAGGAGATTTGCGAGTGAAAAAAACCATAATATAATGATAATAGGGTATGGAGGTTAACCGTAGTTCTTAGTTTTCGGAGTAGAAAAATGTATTTTGATATTTTAGTGCACAGCTGCTCGATGTGATTTGACCAATTAAGCACATCGTCGAGAACGACCCCTAACAATTTGGCAGATTTACCACTCGCCAGAGAGGTCTTTGGAGAAAGATATATATACTGCGTTTTCGCACTATTCAGCATCAGATTGTTATTCATGAACCAATTCTCAGCCTTTTTCTGGGCTGACCTTATTTCATCGAATAGATCATGCTCACTTGAACTAGATGTAGCGATAGTTGTATCATCAGCAAAGGCTATACAGCCATGTGGAGCCATATATGGAAAGATATCGTTGATATATATTATAAATAGGAGAGGGCCTAGAACGGAACCTTGTGGAACTCCGTATTCTAGTGAATCTATATCTGAGATGTCATTTGTATTCAATACAACACATTGTCTTCTATTTGTTAAATAGGATGCGAACAGGGAGAGGGAGACTCCTCTTATTCCATACGCTTCTAGTTTCTCGATTAGAATGGTATGCGAAACACAATCAAACGCTCTGGTCAAATCACAAAGAGCTAGAGCTATGTGTTCACCTTTTTCAAAACTGTCTACGATTGCATCAACAATTTTTTTAACAGCGTCTATCGTACAGGATGATTTTATGAAGCCAAATTAATTCGGATTGAATAAATCATATTTATAAAAGTAGGTATAGAGTCTATTTTTCAAAATCCTTTCGAATATCTTACCAAAGATTGGAATAATCGATATAGGACGATAATTCTCGATTTCATCTATTTGTCCTTTTTTATATATAGGTAAAACTCTGGCTAATTTAAATTCGTCTGGGAAGATCCCCTGCTCAATGCATTTGTTGAAAAGAGTTGTAAGAGGTTTTATCAAGTACATTGCTGTTTCCTTTATTATTCTACTATTTAAATTGTAAATGTCAAAAGAAATTGAGTTTTTTAATTCAGATATTGCATTTATGACTTCCAGCTCTATGATAGGTTCCATGAAGAAAGAACCAGAGTTTTTGATTGTAGGATTAGAAGATTGAATGGGTTCAGAATATAACGTTGATACATTTCTGGTGATATTTTCTCCAATTCTGGTGAAAAAAGAATTGAATTCTTGAGCTGAAAAATTACCAAACTTCTCACGGGGTAGCTTTTTGTTCATTTCAAAATTGATCAGTCTCCAGGTATCTCTCATTTTATTATTTGAATTGAGGATGAAGTCATCATAGTGCTTCTTTTTTTCCGAAATTAACATTTTTTGATATTCTTTATTCAGTGTCGTGATGAAAGAAAATTTATATTGAAATCACCCAATAAAATTATTTGTAAAAAATTATTCGATAAATATATCAACAACTCCTCGAGTTTTGCTAAAAAAATGGTACAATCACTAACGCAAGATGATCTATAAATAGTTACAACAGCAGTAGTACGTGTTTCTGTTAAGACTATGCCGCATGCCTCTATATGGCGTTCTATACAAAAAATATTGAGATTCAAGGAGCTCACCTTCAAATTTTTATCCGTGTTGATGTACATGGCTGTGCCACCGTGAATATGCTTGGTCCTACAAAAATTTGTTACCAGATAATAACCTGGAACATTGCATAATTGCAAACAATTTGCATCAAGCCAATGCTCAGTTAAGCAAACAATATCATATTCGAATTCTTATAGAAAAATTTGTAGACGTTCAAGTTTATTAGCCAAAGCACGAATATTCAAATGGAAAATGTCAATACTGTCAGACTTCGTTTCTCGTAAACCGGTTGGAAAGGTCTGATTGTCACTATGGTTGCTGCCCTTTTCGACGAAAAAGCTTGCTCACGCATGCACCATCAGGCCATATTTTCGGGTATAAATGAAATTAATAATGAAAAAATCAATAATGAAATTAAGGATTGTTATTATGCAACAAATCGAGATATCGAATATGGAATATTAATCAAAAAAAATTTAAGATATAAATGAAATAATATTGTGACAATAAAATCGAGGTATGAATGTGAAATAGTCAAAAAATGTAAATGAAAAAAATTAATGAAATATTATTATTTCCTAAAAAATTTTCAATTCAATTTTACAAAGAATTTGAAACAAAAATATGCTGAATTTGTTTTTTGGTCAAATGTTACATATCCCATCGTTTTAAAAAAACAATTCCGGAAGCGGCCCCCATTAATTTAGAATACACCTGTATTCTTATGAAAATTTCTCTCACTTCCGACGTAAATCACGTTTTCGCTTAGAACCTTTTCGTAAATGGTTGTGGGAAGAAGATATTTTCTGATTTTTTCTAATTCTTCAGTGGCGTACGTGTCACTCTCCACTGATCATTTTTTTAAATGGTATCAAAGTTTAGTTATCGGAATTTTTCTTCGCCCACTAATCAGAACAGACAATTTTTCAAAACTATAAGGAAAACACACTTTCGCAAAAAACTTCAGTTCAAATATAATAAGTATTTCCACATGTCAAAAATAAATCTTCCCTCTCAATAGTTCTTTAGATTACCCGATGACACTTCCTGGAAAGGGGTGTGAAGGCATACTGAATCTGAATATCAAACTTGTTGTTGATGCTATTATCTTGGTATTCGTTCAAGTCGCTGTCATTATTCCCTACATTATCAACATTTTTTTTTCATTCAAGCTCAATCAATTTCTACTCAAATCTGTACAACAAAGTTGAATTCATTTCATACTAGCTGTTGCCTGCGAACTCAGGTTAAGTTGGTGAACCGAAATCTATGTAAGATTGTAATAAATAATAATCATGACATAATCATCAATAGATTAATTATATGTCACGTTTTCCTTGCCACTTCAAAACCGATAAACAAACAAAGTGGTTAGTTTAGGAACAGTGGAAAAAAAAAGAATATATTTCTAAAGTTTTTTTCACAGCGAGTTCTCATATGTATTTTGATTTCTAATTATTTGAATCGACATAACCTGTTCATGAATAAATAAATATAACAAAATATCAAGATTGAAATCGAAATAAAATAGCTTCTAGATTCCTCAGCTTATTTTCAAAATCATAACTTTAACTGATGTATATCATTCCTGTGCGATAAATCAGTTGGAGGCAATTACTTGAAGGAGCTTTCAACAAATTGTACAAAGGAATTATGATGATCAAACCATAGCTCGGTGAGATATAATCAACCAGAAGCTCGAAACGTTAACATGGAAAAATTGTCAAAAATCTGATAGCTTAGAGAGCTTTGGGAATCGAACAGGGTACCTACTGCTTTGAAAGTAATTATCGAAGTCTTTCGTCACGAATGTAAATACCTCTGTTTGTTGTGAAAATAATGGTAGACAACATCTGTTGTTTACATTGTGCCTACTGTTCAATTGCTAGGCGCTATTTACCAGCCTAAGTGAGATAAGCATTAGGACATTCAGAATTGAAAACAGCAATAGTTCTTTTCCAATAACCAACATTGATTATTGATATTATATCGATATACAAAGGAATAACAAATTTTCCGGAGTGATCTATAATTCTTTCTCATATTATTTGTCGTTTTATCACTTTCTGGTATTTTCTTGGTTTCATTCGATTTTTGTGATTTTATTTTGGAATTTCACTTCTTACTCACTGATTGAATTGAACTGGCCGATACTTGATGAAAATCCATATTAACAAAAATATATTACAGTTTTCTGTATGATTTTCACTTACAATGGGTTTACAAAACCGCGACACGTGTTTCGCTATTATAATAGCTTCTTCAAGCAAGATAAATAAATCACTATTCTATAATACGCTATTTATATACCAGTAGGTCGAACGTCTCTTACAATAAAGGTCCGACTTAGGTCCGATATTCGACCCGTAATTTGTCCAAATACTAATTAATTACATATGAAGATTATTCCTAGAAATAGAATTATTGGCCGGGAACATATTCAACAATGGGGAGTTATTTAATTCAACCTGATCGTTCAATAAATACTCACTGATATACTTTTATCAGTTCCTGTTTCTATATTCCTCTATAATTTTTCACATATTCCATTTCATTCAATATTTCCACTACAAATTCAATTTGCCCCTTTTTGTTCTGTGAGAGTTATACGAATTATTTAATTTATTGTAACAGGTAGAGGAGTTTAATATTTATATGAGGTATTTTCTAGATGAGGTATCGTATTTATGCAAGTATCGTATGTATAAAAAATATTAAATTCCAATATTTTTTACCAAAACAGTAATGTGAACATTCTGAGAGTTGGAGAGATGTAAATAAGTGAAGTGAAACTCGAAAGTTGTAATTAAATTGGAATTTGAGCAATTTTTTCGTAGGGACTTCAAAAAAATATCGGAGAATTTCTGATTTTTTTCGAAGATTCGATTGAAAAGTGCCAAATTTGATAGGACCAGGGGTGACAACTAAAGTGAGTCTTACTTATTTTTCAACCAAAAACGAACTGCAACGAACATATATTATGACTTTTTCTAGCGATATCATTCTTTGTGAATGTTATTTATATACGTACCTAGAGGCTCAGGATTTAGCTTCCTCCGTTTTCATAAATGCATTCGGCACGCTAATCATATCTCATTAATTTCCGTTAGGTTTCACGAGGATTGCTGCAAATAAACTACGTTTGGGTCATACACTGGAATATTAACGGCATTTTCGACAATAAAAATGGTAACGTGCTATTATTGAAAACCGGTGTGTTAGTTATTGGAGAGGTTTTGTGGTTTTTGAGGGGAAAACTGCAAACGTATCAGAGATAGCTTGTTTTGTACAACTGGTTGGTGTGTGTACAAGTCAGCGGGGATCTAAGCATTTCATGAATCCCTATGGGAAAAATGAAAGAATGAAGGAAGAAGACGGAGTTGGAAAAGTGCCTAGAATTCGGCAAAGTGTTTTGCCGACTCCGTTTTCCCGAGTGAACAAATCGTCACCTTCCAACTTGAATATAGGTTAGAAATAAGTACATTTTCGGAGGATTGTGGATAAAAATCTTATTAGCAACGTACTGCCACTGTATATTTCGTTTCCAGCTTTCGGCCAAAAAATCCTGAAATTTTCCGCGCCTATAACTCTCTCCGTTCGCCGGGACGATGTTACGCGCCGTGAACATCTTGCGTTGCGAATTTCCATCATTAGCGCCCTTAGAAGGGACGCTGGCCGATCTCTCCGGGTCCTTTATCGGCATCCACCCCTTTCGAAATGTGCTTTGTCTGTCCAGGTAGTTACGTAGAAGGTTCGGGTGCGGATTAGGGATTGCGGATGTATCTGAAGGATGCTGTGCGGCGTCAGAGAAGAACGCCGCGCCAGGACGAAGTCAGGTAAAATGTTTGGCGTCCGTTGATTGGACAATAGAGGATTCGCTTCAGAAGCGGGTATGGTGTTTTCCGAAAATCGCGCAAAAATATTGATTCTCTGATAGTATTTTTGAAGGAAATAGTGATTTGTTTTACTAGGCAGCAAAGTAGAAGATTGCCGCGTCTGATAGTTCATAGCCGAGCGTAGCGAGGATAGGAAATCAGCTAAGGCAGTCAATCTACTTTGCTGCCGATTCGAAAATATAATTTTTCCTCCTAGTGTTTGAAATAATATATAGAATAAAACAACTTTATTTAGCTCAATAACTATTTAACAATCTTTCATGATAATTCAACATAAATAATATTTTTTAAAGATACTCAACAACATTATCTAAAAGATTTAGATTACAAATGAACCTATATAAAACTAATTACCAAGTAGATAATCTGATGTAAATTCAATTCATATTCAAATATTTTTTTAACAGCAAACTTGAAACTATATAAATTTTTTCTTTTGATTTCTTCTGATAATGTATTATATTCGATGACTCCTTTGAAAAAAATTTAATTTTGCGTTGATTTTGGGTTATATTGATTCAATATATAATTATTTTCTTCCCTAGAATTGTGAGTGTGCGTTTCATTGAATCTCTTCAATATGTCGTTGAAATGAGGGGCAAATAAATTTCTATTTATTTCATGAATGAAAACTAGTGTTTGGTATATTGAAAATTGTTCGATATTCAACCATTCAAGTTTATCGAGTATACTTTTTATTCGCTCATACCTATCACATCTCAAAATCACCCTCATAGCCCAATTTTGTAATACTTGAAGCCTATTTCTATCGGTTTGTAATGAAATATATAAAATTGTACTACAGAATGTGAAATAGGGCAATATTATGGTATTGTACACTAATTTTCTCGAAGATTCACTGAAATTTTTGCCAACTCTACTGAGTATACCAATTCTCCTAGAAATTTTTTAAAAAATATAATCTATGTGATGACAGAACTTTAAATTACAGTCAACTATAATCCCAAGATATTTAAATTTTTCTGTCATCTCAATGTTATCATTTCCATTTTCAAATATGAAGTTATTTTGATTTGTTTTTTGTTTATTTGATCCTAATATCATACATTTTGTTTTATCTATATTCACTTTCAGTTTAGTGAAATTGGTCCATTTGATTGTATTAGATGGTCCGAATTCATTGTAGTTGTAAGAGAAATACAATCAATCATCAGCCTCTGCATAAATCATAGTGTCATCTGCGAAGAAGTGATATATACAATTTCGAAAAATATTTGATAAATCATTTACATATAAATTAAAGAGTTAAGGCCCCAGAACCCTACCTTGTGAAACACCTATATCAACATCGATTTTCCCAGATATGTATTCAATGCAACGAACAACTTGTTTTCTTGTTGATAAATAACTTTCAAACCAATCCAATGCTTTTTCTGTTATTCCATTATTTCTCAATTTTAATAATAATGTGGATCTATCAATTGTTTCAAATGCTCTTTTCCGACAATTCTTTCTTCCTTGATCAACAGAATTTTTCCAATCATTCAAAACGAACTGAACGGCACATTCACACCCTATATTTTTGCGAAAACCCGATTTCTTTGCTGCCTAGGCAGATTACATTAGAAATTTGCCCTTCTAGAATTGTATAGAATCCAATATTATTTTCAATTTTTTTCGTATTGTGGTTAAGAACAATAAGGAACAAAAAAAACTACGAAAAACACGCATGGTCTTTAGTTGATAGTTAAAATGTGTGCACATCCATGATAATCGAAATTTTGTTTAGCAAATGACTTGAGTATATAATAATTCGATGAAATTTGAAGCAAAATTTTGAAAATTAAGGAAATGCATGCATTTCGCTTGATTAAGCTTGGTATGGGAGGGAAATATGTTGATATGATTTCCAAAAGAAATGAAAACTCAGAAAACTTCAAAATCGAACACAGTAGCAATATACTGAAAAGTGAGCCAAAATCCAGCATTATATTGATCAGTTCAATCAGTTGAGCAGTTCTAGTGGTATAAATCGCTGTGAAATTTTGTGGAAGCTGTATAGCCTTCACCTTCATCATCGGTTATCAGCATTGTATGTAGCAAGAGAGAAAAAGTCATTTTGTATAACTCAATGTCAATTTACTACAAACAAGCTAGTCTACTTTCTATTCATGTAGAAAGAACATATGAATGAAATCTATTTGAAACAAGTTCTGTTTGCTTGGTATACAAATCGAACAGGAAGAAGTAACTTCTATATGATTCAGCACCCGTTGCGCCATATAGGTAAGGAAGTAGCTGTTTTAGATAGACTCTCTTCCTTTTTCTGAAAGAATCAAACGTCCATAAAATATATACAGTCAACCAATCAGTCAATTGTTGATACTCTCTCACTGTGTGGTGGCTACCTGGTGCACAACTATATAAAACTAGCATTCATCTAGTTAATGGAAGACGTGGGTTCGAATCCCGCTTGAGGAAGTTTATATTTCTTGAATTCTAATGTGTCTGAATGCCACTAGCATTTCATTCTTTCGTTTCGATTTCCGGCTTGAATTCATCTGGTTTGTATTTAAACCTGATACCTGCTGAAGTCGACAATATATCGATAACGCATTGGCTTTCGCAAGATGAATAAATACCCTGGTGCGTTGACCGATATGCTTTTGTTTAGCCAATTCCTCTCGACCTGAGAAATCGAAGAGTAAACTTACATATTTTGACGGTAGGTGGTGTTAAGGTGGTTATACAAATGCGATTTTCTAAGGGTACATTTTCATTGAGGCGGCAGCTTACGAGTGATTTTTGATACCGGCGGTCTCATTGGATAAACTCTTGCGAGATCTTTCGTTCACCAATAGAATTATCAGTATACAAAATAAGGTCAAGTTTGTCTAATAAAGGGCTAATAATTTTTTTGAAATGTTTGACAGTTCGACTTTAATTTGAATGCATTTGAAAGTTCCTTTAATATTCGAAATCTTGTACCTAGTTCTTGTTTCTTTTCACGTTTTTCTTGTTTATATTCTTTTTAAGTGTTTATCGTTGCTGTTCTTATATTTGGTTGATTTTATAGTGATAGTCAGATTATGAACCGATTTACAAAGCTCAAAATAAAACGCTGGTGTAACGTGTAGGTATTACTTATCCCTCATATCATCGGCTCGTAATCACATTAAAATTGCATTTTAATAAGACTATGAAGAAAAAAGTACTCACCTATTTTCGGTCTCTCAGAAAGTAGAATGATAAGATATCAATACTTTCCAGTTTCACTCACAACTATTGTTTCGGAAGATTTAAAATCACATCACAATCACTGTGTTTTCGATGTATTTTTCATCGAATTGAAAGCATAAGGAATACCCACTAATCAGTCAAAATGTGATGACTACACAATTTTTAGCATTTCGCGGAGAAGCAAGAAATTGCATGCAAAACATGAGACCATGAAATAAACATAACCTATAAATCCATAAATAAACGAATGGCCGTGGAACAGACGGATATCATGGCATCACAGAATAATTTAAAATCACCTAAGGTGCGCCTCTGCTAGCAAACTCTCGAAGGCATCTCTTCAGTTGAAATTGATCAAAATCAAAATAGCGGAAAGTCGAGAAAATTTGCTTTCAATCTATTATGTATAAGTCAACACACCAGGGTTTTTATTTATCTTGGTTGAAAGATACAATTTGATACTGAAGGCCAGTTGATAATGAATGAGTATACTTTTCATCTAACACCTTCGTCAGTCGAAAACCGCCGAAGGTTCTCGATTGATTAATAACAACTAACACTAGAATTTGAGAGGAATGACTTTCGACAAGAAAAAATACAAATCACTGCCTCATTACTTCCTTTTCACTAAAAATTAAACATAACAATAACATTGAAATACATTTCATTCAGATCACATTGCAATATTCACTTTGTTGGAAAAATGTTATGTATATGGAATATAAGTGATATATGTATGTAATGTTATACTCAGTTACAACGAAAAAATGTGTTCTCACTATATAACATGCATTATTATCATACAGGTGAGTATCACCGTTTATGTGATATAACAGCTACACATATATGTAATAATCATAGCCGAATAGTTCTGACACAATTAGGGGTTAGGTTACTCTTTCGTTTCCGTATAATAGTTCTTTATGCTGTGATCTTGCCAATTGGCGCTATTTGAACTTTCATTTGGCAGTTTCGTTGGTGACACACAAGTGCTCATATTATGCTGATCATAAGGTCAGAGTAAAATGTTTGGTTTTTATTCGATATAAAATGTCGTCTCGATAATGGTCATAAATCCACAACGGCTATATAATTCATGAATCTGATACGTTGCAGATACATTGCATCAACTTTCAATATTGTAGCATTGTTATGTATCCTGCCCGCTCATTTCACTATAACATCTCTGTAACATACATGTTGAAGTTAGATATTACGATAATGTAACATATAATATTGTAATGTAACTGTTGCATTGATGTTATATTACAATGTTTAGTAGGTTCTTTTCACGAAAATAATCATGTTATTTACGCCTCCATCGTGATGGAAACGCCTTTCGATATGTGAGAAAATAAACTAGGAACCCACATTATCGAATAAACAACTATCAAGACAAACTCCCCCACATCATAACCGAATTACGTGCATTCCAAATGAACGAACACGCCGACAAAACTCCGTTCTCCCGGGCGATTCCGATTGTGCCGGAGTTATTTCATGTATTTCTCAACCACCTGTTGTTACACTTCCACAGTTCGTTCGTCCTAATAAAAGTAATAAAACAAACAGGGGTCCGCAATTCTTTAGAAATTCGTTCCCTATATCTGATTTTTATGGACACTTGTTGCTCTCTGCTCGTAACTTTTGATCCAGAGGAATTCGTCATTTGATTTCGATGATTTTGTTTGTTGTGTTGAAAACTGTAGCGTTATATGATTGAACCTACCACATTCTGGAATGAAGAAGATGTTATCTATAAAAGTGTAATAGGTCACACGGTCACACTTATAGTCTACACAGTAAAGTTGTTGTTATATTAAAATGTTCAATCTGAATGAGGGAAACAAAAATTGTTAGCAACTTGTCCCAGTATACGAATTTTCCCTTCAAAAAATAAGAGAAAGAATGAAAGAATTGATTTTTGTGAAAAGTAATTATATGTACCGTTTTTAATTTGACATGATCGTTTCTGTTGTTTGGGTAGGTAAGTATAATCCGTATAATTTCCGATGATATGAAACATCATCACATAACGATCATGTTATTTTCAAATCTCTGGCAGATATATGATTATTTTCAAAACAGAATGGTCGAGTTTCATGCTGGAAAAACCCAGACAAGTCCCAAGACATTACAACTGATGGAAAGTCCCTAAGAGAGAGAGGACTGCTGAATGAGCAAGATAGAATACTTCAAGTATAACCTCCAAGCGAATTTCTTCTTCAATGTAGCAGATAAAGAGAAGTTAAGAAGTAACTATTTCTACAATGTCAAGCATCTCGATGCTGGAAATTACGAACAGTAATCATCTCTTTTGGGGGAAACCATATAAGATCGATCGCTGAGGGTGTTTCCCAGAAGCTTGGATGGCTATTTCGTGCCGAGGAATACTCCACTTTTCTCCAGCTTCTAATGATCTACAAGGCAAAGATACGGCCTGTTTTGGAATATAGTTCGCATGTGACGGAAATCGGCACCAAAACATTCATCAAAGCTTCTCGATTATTTTCAGAGAAAGGCAATCAGTCATGTTGGAAATTCTTTGCTCAAGGACACGCTCACTTCGTTGGAGCATCGTAGAGGGGTCGGAGACTTGTCTCTCTTCTTGAAATATTTTCTTTTGAAATATCATCAATCGTTCTACCTTCGACAGTATCAACCCGGATGACTGACGAGTACGGAATTTCCAATCCTTTGTTGTGAGCTTGTAGACCAGTCAAACCTCTCTTGCTCAGGGATCTTCTCTCAATAGAAAATTGGATGTAGCTTCTGCTCTTAAAGTTCCAAAGTAATGGGCATCACTCTTTATAAAAGCTTTTTATTCGGTAGTTGAATTCAAATAATACGATTTGCTGACTAGCTGTGTGTTTTTTTTTCGTCAAAAACATATTTTGATAAAGCTGCAAGTTTAAGCAGCAAGTTTTTGAGATAGACTGAAAGACTAGCCCTCATGATTGTTTAAGTACTATTAATTTGAATAATGACAAAAATTTCGTAACCGTTACGATGAAGTGAAAATAAAGTATGTACTAGAAACACATATTTTTGTGGAGAGGATGAATATCAGGACCCTCTTCCGTGAAAACCGTAACATTAAAAACCCAAGCTAACACCCTCTAATTTTGATATGAGAACATTAGGTTGATTGATGTCCAAAAATGAAGAGACAGTTGATCTAAAATAATTCTTCCTCTGCCTAAATGAATCACCTGACATTGAATTACATAGCAGTTTCTTTCTCCTACTCAATTCCTCTTTAATTTTCTTATAATTATTCTTGTTCAATTTCTGCTTTTTTTCTGATTCAATAAATTGCAGCAAACATCAAATGATCAAAGGAATCTCCCTTGTAGTAACATGAATAATCCCTGTGACTCTTTCCAAGCCCAAAACCTACAGATCAGGTCTAACAATCCCGAAATTATTATACTACGGCCGTAAAATACTATACTAATCGATTGTTACTGAGAGTATTTTCTAATATATTTCGTTGAATTCAGAACCCCGCAAACCATACTTGTTGGCGTAATAATATATAAAAAAAAATCGCAGCTTTTCCCGCCCTTTTGGATTTTGTGCCTACTGTCACTGGAGTATTTATCCTGCCGTAGAACAATTTCAGCAAGCCATTCTTCAAAAGAGGGCGAGCGGATAACTGCATTAAACATTCATGGTAATTCAAACCACTTTATTAGCATTCTTTGAACTGTATCCATTATGTAATAATGAAGATAAAAGTCATGAAAGGGGATTCTCATTTGTTCCGATTGTTTGGATACCTATTCGTTTGAAACCGATTAGCGTTTAGACTGATATTAGATGTGCTTAAGTTTTGATGTTGAATGAATCGAAAGATGTGTTATCGGGGAATTAATTGTTTTTTTCTACTTCTGTTGAAGAATGTAAACATCGAAATGGTTGGTTTGGTTGAAATGGTATGCAATGGTATTTTCTCTCGCGTGTTAACCAGTTGAAGAACGTCAGCCCTCAGAAGTCGAAACTTGTGCGAGCAATGGATCGACGAGGCCTTAAATTTTAACATGTGAATACCAGCACGGTGGCGCGACGGGGAATCGAACCCCGGTGAATAAAAAAAGATCCGAAGGGGGTAATTTGAAAAAATAAAGTTGGGTAGAATATACCAGATGGGCTGAAAAGTTCATAGGCTAACAAAAAAAAATTTTTTTTGTTTGTTAGTTTTTTATTGATAGTTGCCTCCGAGGGCGATATAGATAGATAGATAGATATTTATTGTTTCTAAGAATAGAATATTCTTGTAACAAGTGTTTGGTTCATATGCTAAAGAACGGCTTAAAGAAGAACAAAAAAGATATAACCTATTCGTTAATGATAAAAGAACGGAGCTTCAAAATGTTCATAACGCAATTAGATATAACAGTGATGAACTATAATGATTATAGCGGCCGTTCAATTTTTTGATACCATTTTCATAGTACGATTTGTCTTCAGCCTCAACATACCCCTCAGTTTTGGCGATTACCTCTTCATCGGCGATAATTTTTCTCCCAACGTGCATTCTCTCGAGGTTTAAGAACAAGAAAAAGTCGCTGGGGGCCAGGTCTGGAGAATACGGTGGATGCGTAACCAATTCGAAGCCCAATTCATGCAATTTTGCGATCTTTTTCATTGATATGTGGCGCGGTGCATTGTCTTGATGAAACAGCACATTATTTTTTTCCAAAGGGGACGTTTTTTCGCGTTTATGTCCTTACACGTTCCAATAACGCTATGTGATAGTCGCTGTTGTTGGTATTTGGAAAAAAAAGTTCTGGGAACAAGGTCACCGTATCAATATCATAGTTTTTTCTTCATTTCAGCCTTGTCACCTCTATTCTCCTCACACGACGTTTCTACGCCAAAGCGGCCATGCCTTCGACGTGGCAACAGCCCTGTGCTCGCTGCTGATTGGTGTTGGATACGACGCCTACGTCGTGTCTGGATATGCCATCAAAGACGTTACATTGAGGATAATGTCGAGGTTAGTACTACCGCACTGATGAACAAAAATTCTAATACGTACTTATAGTACCTTAAGATATTGAAAGAAGGAGTGTTCACCCGCGGCCCGCCCCCCCCCAAGCAACAGAAGAAACAAAAAACGGACCCAAGGACCCAGACCACAAATAAACAATCACAACCCCAAGAAATTGTAAAATGGCAAAAAGTGATTATTTCAACACCTGTCTAGGATACCAAAGAGATAAAAAAACAAGAAAGTAGGGAACAAAAAAGGGGAAAACAAAACCAAAGTGACATTTAACATTATAAACTATTTTGTATATGAGAGTGCATGCACAGAAGACTTCAAGACTATAAAAGTTTGGATTCAACAATATGTTTATATCTAAATGGATTAGGATTGGAATAAGCTTGTAAAAAAATACTAAAAATTACTTAATAAATAAAAAAAGAACAGACAGAAAAAGCCACAAAATAAAACCACAACCACCCAAAACCAAAAAAGCAAGAAACAAACCCCAAGAAAAAGCCAAACCAAAAACAAACAACCAACCAAATCAATACGGGACAAGCACCAGACACCACTTCTCAACAATAACATCAGAACCAAAAAACAAAACACGATCACACACAAAAAATCACACAATACCAACAACAAACATCAACACCCCCCACAACAATCCAACAACCATAAACAAAATACACCAAAACAACACACACCCAAAAAAAAAAAAAAAAACAAAAAAACCACAAAAAACACACCCCAAAAAAAAAAAACAAAAAAACAAAAAAAAAAAAAAACAACCAACCCACACACAACCACAAAAACCAAAAAAAAAAAAAAACAAAACACACACCACAAGAAATCAAAGCCACAGCAACAACCATTACTGCCCAAAGCCCGCGGGTATGGCCCACATTGTTCCCAAACAACTTGATACTGAAACTTTTCACCATAATCAATATTGTTAATATATTTAGAGTTACAGGTTATTCATTTCATCTTGGTACGGAAATGATGACGTATTAGGCAGTGCGTGATGAGGAAAATGATAGCACCCATTTGCAACCTAAAAAAAATTCATTGCACAACCGAGACCAATAATACTCTCTCATCATATAGTCACTCCAGTTTGAAAGCCACTCGGAACCTTACCACAACGGTACAGTCAGGCAACATGTAATCGTAATCTATGAGAGTGATCAAGCGACAAAATAATATTGTTACGATTTTTCCATGGGTTCGTTTATTAAAACTCCAAACAATACTAAACTTGAATTGCTCAGCTTAAGTATCCAACACTCTGATTAGAATTTCACTACTTCGACTCCACCCAAACCAAAGCCCCCTCCCACACAAAACCAAACACCCAAAAACCCAAAACACCAAACCACCAACACCCCCAAATCCCCCACCCAGAAACCGAGAGAGACCAACAACCGCACCCCACCCCTCAAAAAACACACAGACCGCCAAAATCAAACAAAACAAACAGATATCATCATAATTCCACTCCAACATGATATCAATTTTCAATTAAATGTGACAATCGTTCAGTCTGTGACATGTTTTCGTATAACGAGGAGTTGAGGAGCATAAAAGGCTGGTAGGTACACGATAACTACGCGTAAATTGAAAGTTGAAAGGAACAGAAGACAATCAATTATTTATAAAAAATGCACTAATGACAATTATCAGACGCCTATTTTCCTTATCCTTGAGAACAAACATCCAACTATATCTCTTGAGTAAATATTTCATAAAATTTACCGTGATTCTGTTCATTCTTACCTTTTCATATATTTTTCACGGCTATAACAAAAAACCGCTCTAACTCAACTTGATAGAACAATGGGGTACATCCATGTCTTGAATTACCTGATAAAACAACGACTTCATTGTGTTACAGTTGTAGTTTTTATCACACAATAAATTAGTTATCCTAAAGAATGTCAAATTTCAAGTAATGACAGCTCTATTTACTTTGTACCTGAACGAAAATTTTGAATGACATTAAATTTGAAGATCATGTTATGTGTTAAATTATTTCGCTATTATCTGTTAAGGGGAGTTTAAACAGCAAATAAAATTAGATAAGAATAAAATAAGAAACTAAATAAGAATAAGGACAGAAAACGTGTGTTTATACAGATGACTGAAATAAAATGAGAAATAAGAATGAACCAATCAAGTTGCAGCTTTTTTGATAATGACTTTTGTATTCTGTGAATGTCACAATTTCGTTTTGACAGTGGCTACAGTAACTAATCTCCTAATTGTTGATATTTTGAATTTTGATTCTATTACATATAGAAAAGATCGCCAGTAAATAATATTCTGAGGTTGTTATTTTAAGGAAAGAAGTTAAAATAATTTCAAACATGGAACGTTAAGTACAGAAAATATTTCGGTCATGCGCATTATCAGTTTCCAAATAAAATAGTGAAAGATGGCATCTTTTGTTGTTATTCTTATTTCTTATTTTATATTATTTCTTGTATGAACGCCTTCATAAAGATCTATTTGTTTATCTTTCTTATTTTGTTCCTTATTTTATTTTATTTGCTGTTTAAACTCACCTTTTTACAGCCGTAGAAAACGTATAGCATATGACTCGCATGGAATGATAATTAGCCACTCCCTAAACAAAATACTCATTCTATTTTCTTGACTACAATTAGGATCATACCCACCTCCATAACCTATTTTTATTACGATAAGCTGGGGTCACCAATTAATTCATCCATTAATCAGACCAAATGAATAATTGAAATTCATATCCGACAGGGTGGAGTGTCCCCATATTGCAGACGAAGAGGAAGAGAAAAAAGAAGAAGAAGCACCCGTCGACGAAAAATATAAACTGAAACCGCCGAAAGACCTCAGAAGCAAATTCCTGCTGATGATGGAACAAAGAGAAATAGACAAGGCGAACGAGGAAAAAGAGAAGTTAGCCGAGGAAGAACGTCTTAGGACGTTGGTAAGTACTTTCGATGAGAGAGAGAGAGAGTACTGCCACGTGATTTTTATTTGAAAATATATTTACAATGCCGTTGGAGGTATTCGCACGAATGTATGACGGACGTCTTCAATATCCGGCGCGGTATAAGTAAGGAAAGTAGCTGCTTGGTTCGCCTCAATACATATATAGGACTTGATTTGGAATGTCTTTACTTTCTTTATAATTCCTCAATACAACTGTCTTCGTTTCCAAATCTATGCGTATATCGATTGTTTTTTCAAGGAAGAAGAAAAACGACCGCCTGACGAACTGGAAGAGCAAAGGGTACACGCTTGGATTCTTCTATTGGCCGGAGAAAGGAATGTAACGGAAACCGTTTTCATCGAGCCCAGTACGGGCTTTTTTCATCCCTTGGATACGGATTTGTATTGCGGAATCGAAAGCGTTTGGAATCACCTCAACTACTGGGTGAGTTTTGATATTCTCCTCTACTCGAATGGGAAGCTGATTATAAACGAGGTGTCATCTTTTGACGTGTGATTTCTATCACAACATGAGATGACGAGTGGAAGTCTGTCCGAATCCCGTCTACCATCCAGATCGTAGCCGCGGGAAATATTGCTCGACTTCAGTCGAATGGACTGAGAGATAGCTGCATGAAAAATCGAGTGAAATGTACATGGAAGATTCATACCTAGGTAGAATCCAATATACTATTAAAGCATTGAATCCCAAATCTGCCAATTCATGCTGGGGGATTGAAGTCGTGGCGGATGCTCTGAAAGATCAAATTGTGCGTTTTTTCGTGCTGAAATACTCATAAAAGAGAATATGCATGTTTTTTTTTACACACATCCTCATGACGTAGAAAAAGTATAAAAAATAGGCTTGACTATAATCAAACTATTTTTGAGCCGTTCAGCGCGAGCTTGAGATGATGTCAAGTGATATTTTCCTTCAGTCGAATCGTTTCAATGGAAAAAACTAAACTAAACTTCTTATGCATGGCATGGTATCGAAGTCCCAAAGCACTTCAGAAATACACCCGATAAGGTGTGTTTTCAAATTTCAAGCGATGCAGAAGTTCGAAAACAATGATGTGAGATAAAATCGTAACAATGTTGTAAAGAACAATTTGAAGTAAGTGTGCTAGATTTATATACAGCTCCGAGTGAATTACACAGGAATAAGTTTTGCATTAGCTATTTAGCAGTGGAAAATTCTGTTTTGAACTAACCTTACCTAGTTTACAAACATATCGGAAAAAAGATTTATGAGATACATCTCTGCTGTAGGCATTTATGTATACCAATCGGTAATACTTCGGTTGCTATGAGCACCTTTTTTTTGAAATTTTTTTTTTGTGGAATTTACGTAATTCGGTCTCCTCTACAAAATACATAATAATGAAAAATCCGGCGGTCTCTTATAGTTTCGGAGATACAGTGCCTTTTTGGTGTAAAACTTCACAATTTTCCACATCAAATTTCTGTTGTTTGAACACAAAAAATTCCTCCTTCTGGTCAAACACCACACACTCTCTTATTTACTCGTTTTCAACATTTTCAAGCAGAAAAAAACATTAGTTTTCCAAAAAATGTAAATAATTTCAGACCATAACCAATTTGTTGTGATGTCATAGTGCAATGATAGTCGAAAGTGATGTATTTGCAGTGTTGCCACACTCATTGTTATTGTTGAGAACTGAATGCATTAATGTTAACTTTTGGAGAAAGTTGGATTTTTTGAAAAAATAATGGTTTTTTCTGCTTGAAAATGTTGAAAACGAGTAAATAAGAGAGTGTGTGGTGTTTGATCAGAAGAAGGAGGAATTTTGTGAGTTCAAACAACAGAAATTTGATGTGGAAAATTGTGAAGTTTAGGTGCTCATAGCGACCGAAGTATTACCTACCAATCTATGTTATGGACCCAAATACCTCATACTACACTAATTTTTGGTGAATTGATTGTGCTAGGATAACAACCCTTTCAGTCGTCATTCTAGAATCACTGCAATTTGTATTTGTATTGAGATGAATGAAAGTAAAGAATCATTTATTTATGATAAATGAATTAGTCGTAAATAAAGTAGAGTAAACTACTCGCAATAATGAGTATTATTATTGACTCATGGTATAATCTACTATTATTTTACTTTATTATTAATATATTTTACTATTTTTTTGAGAAATTTAAATTTCAAGGATAGGTATTTCCTAAGACCATTTCTCAGATAAGGTTGCTTCATCTGTCCGAAATGGATAAACGAGGCTTGATTTTTTAACGTGTGAATCCTAGCACGATGACGTGCTGACCACTACACTATGAAAGAACCGCAGTTACACTTACAAGCTTATAATGAGTTATCTTATATGCAGCTGAAATATTCGAAATTTTTATATTTTTTCGTTTTTCAAGGTCAACATGCAGGACTGTACGAAGGGTCTCGGTTCTATTGAATACGATCTGACCGACGTTGAGAAGTGGGAGCATTTTTTGGTGGGAGAACCGCTCAAGTGGCGGAAACAAAGACCGAGAGATCTGGAAGAGGAAGAACCCAAGGAAATGTTGGACGAGAAGCATTTGGACATGCCGATTTCTTGGAGCATGAGGATCAGCATTCCGCATGACGGTAGGTGGGGAAAGAATATACCGGGTGTTTCAAATTCGACGCTCACCATTTCGAGGATAAGGCCAAATGCGTGCGGTCGCGAATTACCGACTCTTGTGACTTTCCCCGTGCATTTCAGTACTCAAGAGGCGTTTTCCTGACGGCATGAGAACCACCCACTACAAATACACTTGCGTCGAAGAGTACGCCCCGTACGTATTGTACGACGGTCTTGTTATGCGGATAACCAAATATAGAGATTTCAACTGCACCGTTATCAATTACATAGAGGACCACTACGAGAATAGGCAAGATAAGCTGTACAAGAGCGTGCTGGACTTCGATACCGAAATGATAACGGAATATTTTCATAGGGGAAGAGAGGATGCTGCAACTAGTGAGTAAAGGGTCTGATTGTGTTTTTATGGGAACAATACCATAATAGTATATTATGCAATTGTTATGTATTAATAACCATTACATGAGAGTTGCATATGCTATTTTATCTACACCCGTTGAATGATGAAAAAATATTAAAGCTATATTTGTATTGTGGGTCCCACTGATATGAAAGTGGAAGGAATATTCAATCAATCAATCTTTATTGACCCCAAGAAACATGAATGTTTATAAAAAAGGGATCTTAAAACTAAGTCACTATTACAATTCATGCATTCAAAAGAAGATTTCGATCATGAATCAATCCAATGTCAGATGGAAAAGGAGAAGTGTAACTGGATCAAATACTTTTTCAAGTTTCTTTTGAAGCGTTTGTCAAAAAAATCTTCAGTTAATTTCTTTGGTTGTTTGTTATATATTAATACTCCATTGTATAAAATTGATTTCTTTCCGAAGTTTGTTTTGATTCTACTGATTGTACTCAGATTTTTGGACTGCCTAGTTTCATATTAATGAATTGTTTCAATTGTGTTGAAGGTTAGAGAAGAATGTTTATTTTTTACGAAATGGATGGAAGAACAAATTTTCAATTTATATAAAGGGGTGATATTTAAAGGGTCATTTTTCACATATAAATCGGAAGTGGGATATCGAAAAGGTAATTTGAATATGCATTTGATTGTTTTATTTTGCAGAGATTTTAGGGGACGTATGATCGAAGCGTTAGCATTTCCCCATACTGACAAGTATTGTAGTTTTGAATGAATAAAGCTGTAATATATTAATTTGAGATGTTTCAAACAGATATAGTTTCGACTTTTGAACAAAATACCAATTAATGGTGATATTTTTTTTACATTCATTGTGACTTTTTTTTACCAGAACTATTTCATCTGCTTTATTTCATAATACTTTACAGTGTGGAACAGGGTACAAATTGAAGAATGAAAATTCAAATCATTTCTTCATTAAATAATGATTTTCATTTAATTTTTTTAATATTTTATATGCTGTCTGGGACTGATTTTGTTTTTCCAGAGCACGTTTATTACAAGAACAAAGACGCGGTCGATGACGAAAGAACGATTTATTACAACAGCGAGGCCAGATACGATGCTCTCAGTGAAATCGAAGTTGAATCCAACAAAATCACGGAGCACTTTGGCAAAAGAGATGACAGGTGTTGTATAACATAATCTTATTCTTCTCTCCAAGGATATATCGATTCGTATTCAATTTGAATCAGATCTGAGAAAATAACAAGGGGGCTACTGTAATATCTGAATTTATTTTACAGGCTGTATTATAGACAAGTTACCTATTTGAAGTCGGAAAGTACTGAAAGCGGACAATTTGGGGCAGGGGTTAGGAGGCCGATTCTGGTAAGTTCTCGGACTTGCATTCCATTTTTATATTTCATGCCGAGTTGTTCTCGATTTGATTTCCGATTTGAATTTTTCATTTCTTTCTCGTTTGTCTATCACCCTGTCGTTTTCAATTCCGTCCAAATTCTTTAAGTTCTATGGATTTTTTTTATTTTTCCGCCACTGATGAAATTTCTCAGATATTTATTCAATATTATATATATTGTCATATATTTCATATCGGTTCAATTTTCACTGTTTTCTACACTTCAACAATAATAATACAATTTTATTAAAAATAATAATAATAATAATAATAATAATAACGATTTATTTCCCAAGAAACATATACATGCTTATTGTAGGGAAAATTAAACTGATGCCATATAATAAAAGTAGAATAGAATACAAAAAATGAGTAATCGAATCAGATCTTTATATGGCAATAATAAGAAAAAAAAATTATGATATCAAATGTTTTTTTTTATTATTTTTGAAACGAAATTTTCCATATTTCTTCAATGAATTTGGTAGACCATTGTATAGTTTTATTCCGTTGTGGTAAACAGATTGCTGTCCTATATTTGTTTTAATTTTCATCAATGCCAAATTTTCTGAAAACCTTGTTGAGTGATTGTGTTGATCACTATTCATTTCGAACATCAAATTTGAATGCTTGAATTTATTTTTGACCAGGCGAATAAATGTGCAAATTCTAAACATTCCTTATGTCTAAAAGTTTTCTTTGTTTGTATAAATTGGCTGTAGGTTCTTATCGATCAAGTTTGTATATACACTTTATAATTTTATTCTGTAATGTTTTCAATGGTTTCATCACGGTTTTTGGAGCTGCCCCCCAAATCGAAATCAAGTATTGAATTTTGGAATATACTAAAGAATAATAAATTGCTTTCAGACATAATAAAGGTAACATATTTCGAATTTTAAAAATTATAGCAATAATTGGAGAAATTTGTTTTCTTAATAATTCTACTAAACTAAACTAAACTAAATGTTCATCAATTAAAATTCCTAAAAATTTCACTACAGGAGAATACATAATATTTTCATTTTAAATTACAGTATACTTTCTTAAATCTATATACAGAGTCCTGATTCTATTCTATTCGATCTGAAGATTCATTTTATTCGCCAGATAAACGGTTTATTTTGAAAAACTAGTTTTGGAAACTTATTACTCCAACTTACAAATATTCAACAAAATATATCTGATGAACATATCCGTTACCAGTCTTTCACCGAAAAATAATGCAAATATTTTAGACTTATACATTATTAGAGTCACACAAATAAATAGAGTATATGGGATAATGTAAAAATAAAAAAAAAATACGCAAATGTGTAAACCTTTCACCAAAATTCAGGATTCTTGTGAAAATGTCGAAATTATAGAGTTGCGTTGACAATTTCAATCGAAGTCTACGGTACATTCCAATTCAAGGTTCAGTGTATGTACACAAAAGCACGTGAATGCCATTTTTATCAGGGCCACAATGATAACAAGATATTATTGCAATTCAGTTTCAATGTATTTAAAAAAGGAAGAAGGAAATCCTGAATTTGCTCTTGGCGATACAAATGAAGGAATTGATTTTCAATTATTGGGACGGACTCACTTGCAGACCGGTTTCGGGCTATTTAGCCACTCGTCAGTACGAGGTAGTGCCATCATCAACATAAAGTCGATGACTTCCCATAATAAAAAAACAAAAAATTTCGGGAGTAATTACACAAGTGCTTCAAAATTACCGATAATTTTCCATGAAAGCATGTTGTCAGTAAAAAAACTGCATGAGTTTATTTTCATATTTTGTCGAAAGAGCCCGACTCCGAAGGAAGGGGCTCTTTTAGCAAAATATGAAAATAACCGAATGCAGTGTTTTACTGACAACATGCTCGAATGGAAAATTATCAGGTTTATTTTGATGCACGAGTGTAATTCGGTAGAATATTTCCGGAGTTGAAACAACGACGTTTAAAATTCAGTATTCATGCCTGTCAAGATGACAAATGTAAACAATCGTTACTATAGATACACGGACCGAGCGGGTATTTTTCGATACCTACCGGGTATTTACCAGCCCGAAAATGTCCCGCCGGGAATTTATCGCTGTAGTTGATCGAAAATGTCCCGCTTCATATGGGATTTTTAACATACGATGGAAATATTCATAGTATTTGCCCCGACCAAAGAAAAGTAAAAGTGACGTTATGGTACGTCATCAATGAAATAATTTATAGGGCATTGACGACCTAAACTAGATTCTATCATATAAATATAAATCTTACCGTTTATAGAATTTTGCAAAATAGTAGAAATAAGTAAACGAGGTAAGATATTCACAAAAACTAAATATATCAAGAAAATAAATGTTAAAAGGCAAATATCATAATGGGAGCTACAGCAATACGCTATGTTCATGTTAGGTTTGTAGGCATTGTAGGTGTTGGTTCGAATTCCAACTTTTTTCTTCATTCCTTAGTTTTGTGGGTTCTCCTCATTTTCGTAATTTCAAGAACATGCTTTACTGTACCTACTTCTTAGTTTTAGTTCCTTAATTGATGCCGATTGTTAGTTTCAAATAACATAAATAATTTAAAAAAGGCTTGTTATTTGAGGGAGGCGAAAAAATCATATATATAACATGGAAATAAAGTGCCCTTTTCCCCCTTGAATTCATCCTCGGGGGGAAGGGTAGCACTTTCCTCCCCTGTTATGCGAATAGCTATTTCCGACAGAAGTGAAGCTGGATTTATAGATTCAAATACTGCCGCTGCAGTAATAGCTGCCATAGCAGTTGAGAAATTGATAATAATAATAATAAATAATAATAAAGTTTATTCAAAATTCATAAAAAAGAGCATATACATCAATTTGTAAAAAGGTGAATAAACAGTTCAATTATACCCGCGAAGTTAAAGACTTGTTGCGAGAGATACGAATTACATTTATGTATAATATATTCGATAAATTTGTAGAATTCAACGAAATAATATTGAAAAATTAACTCATTTTCTTAATCGAAGTGAGAGATTTCATTGAATAAATTTCGACGTGATTCTTGAATCCATTTTTTAATCTGTAGTTTGAAAGATACTAATGACTTGATCATTTTTATATGATTTCGAATCAAATCATAGTAGAATGGCAATAAATATTCAAAAATTTTCTGAGACATTGTTGTTTTAACTCTATTTTTCAGTGTGATATTATTTTTATTCCTTGAGTTTATAAATATGATTATTGAAATTTATATTCAATTTGTGTTTATGGATATAAATCATGATGTTATATCCGAATAATTGTCTTATGTCCATTTTATGTGTTTCTATGTACAGATTTTCACTTGGATACAAATAAGACTTATTATATATTATTTTCAAAAACCGTTTCTGAAGAACTTCAAGATTTCTAATGTGGGATTTCATGAACCCTCCCCAAGCCACAATCCCATAATTCAATTGGGACTGTATTAATGAAAAATAAAGAATGTTTAGGGTTTTTACGCTCATAAATGTTTTGAGATACTTGAATTTTGATAATAAACTTTGTAATTTGTTCAAAAGAAAAACGCTATGTGTTTGTCCCATTTCAGATGTTTGTCAATTACAACTCCTAAGTACTTGATACTATCAGTTTTTCCAATGCTAGTATTATCATGAAGTATTATTGGTCCTAAGTCCGGTAGAGGAATATTATAAAATGAGAATGGGACATACTTTGTTTTCTCAAAATTTACTGTAAGTTATAATCAAATCAATTTTTTAATCTTTTCAAAATTGTATGTGTGTCTATACTTTTTTCCTCGGCGGCGTAGAATTCGAAAAGTGGATGAGCAAGTTCTGAAATTTGACGAGTGACAAGTCAATTTATCAATGGAAAAGAAAAATTATAAATAATTTTCACTTGATATCACGATGATCAAAACAAATATAATTTATTGATTTTTCAACAAAGAAGTCTGAATCTATTAATCATATCTTGGAGAAGTATTCGGCAGGTTCATCGGCTCACAACGAGATAGTGAGAGGACTGTATTCGTCGGGTCGATCTGAATGCTGCGATTGAACTGATTTTTTTTCGAGAATTGTAAAAATCCGTAGGAAAATTGTCGTTTCGCTTTTCAGAGGATCATCCAGAAATACGAAAGGGACGAATCGAAACCGGCGAGCGAGGACATCGCCGTCCGAGAATTCGCCGTCGTCGACCGCGAAATCCGCTTGAAGTTCCACTACGGCAAGGGCAACGTCACGGCGTCGACGAGGGTGTTCATCAAGCCGCCGATATCGGAGATGGGCGAGGGCATGGTCTTCAAGCCAGAGTTGACGTACGGCTATCAAGCCGAAGTAGGCGCCAAGCCTCCCAGGCAACTCACGCTGTTCATCCTCTTCGAGGAGCAGTTGAAGGAGGAGGAGAAGGCCCTCAACGGTATCAGGGACGTCGAGATACAGGTGAGTGATCGTGGAAAGGGGGGAGTTCGTATCGGCCGCGGTGTTCCGCGAGGATCCGTACCCGGGCCGATACTCTTCTCGATGTATGTTTATATTTATTTCATTCACCCCAAGAAACTTTTACAGTTTATGCTAGAGATATACAACATATAATCATATTAAAAATAATACAATTCCTAATGTGAACTTTGATAACACAAGTGGGAGCCGTGATTTTGAAGATGAAATGTTAAACCTTAATATAACGAGCAAATCGAACTATAACAGTTATTGCTGACATCCATTTTTGTTATTAGTTTTTGTTTCTTTTGAAGATAATTCGCTGAAATCATTTACTTTTGAAAATTTTTCTTCGAAAAACTTTTACAATTTGGTACACAGAATTGTGACGTTTCAATAAGGTTGTTCTTGTTGATCTAGTACTTTTTTCTCTGTGATTGGTGGAATTCATATCCCACCTGTGTGTGGACATGTAATCATAAGGATTCTGTTGACTGGGATCGCCTACTTATCCATTTTGTAAACTATAAAGAAATGAGCATATTCACGGGTTGGAGTAGAAAAAATTGTGTACCTAACACGTACGTACCATTACACACCGAGGTGGGAAGTGATTCATTCCTGTCGTGAGATGAGTTAGTTAACCTAGACGCAAAGCGTCGAGGTTAGCTATGATCTCGAGACAGGAATGAAACTTCCTACCGAGGTTTGTATACTATTTTATTTACAACCATCATATTTCGATTAAAATCAATAAATATCTGTTTCGTTCTGAATATATGTAAAATATTACATTTAACGACAAATTACCAAGAACGCGGTTATCACAGAATAATCAAGTAGATATATTGTTATCGTGACTACGAGGTATACAATTGTTACCACTATAAATAAATGTCAGATAAAGTCAATAAATGACTGATAAAGTCTAGAATAGATGAAATGAGGGTGGGAAGTAGAGGTGTGTAATGTGACACTTCCTAACCTTCAATGACGTTAGTAATGACAGCATTACATATATGGTTGTCAATAAAGTGACTTTTCCGCACGCCATGCCATTGCTAACGCGTCTGTGGGCTATATCTGCAATCGCATGATGAAAAGGATCAATTTTCGCACTTGTTAGGCAAACCACTACGAGTATTGTACATTTGTCATCTTTTTTTTTTTTCTAGATTTCCGAGTTTCTGCTGACGAGAGCCCACGAGATGGCGTTCAACAAACTGGACATTTCCATCTACAACATGGAGCAGAACGTCGACTTCAGATCGGGCATGCTGGAGAAGGAGGAACAGCACAGGGTGTGCAAAGAAAAAGAGGTCGAAGAGGAGACGGACTACTTCGCGCCGTACTTGGCGAAGTTGGGGTACCCGGAAAAGTTGACGTACCAGCAGGCCTACAACGCCAAATACGCTTGCCTGAACGATTTCAAGGCGCTGCTGGTCGACAGGGCCAACTATATACAGAAGACGTTCGAAAGGGTAAGAAAACAAACTTTATATGTACAGGGTGTTTCATTACGACGGCGTATTAGGGCCTCTGTGGAAATAAAAAAATATCTCCATTAGCAGATTTTAATCTATCAATGCCAGATTAAAATCTGTCAATGTCATTGACAGGTTATGATCTGTCAATTACAGATTTCAATCTGTCAATGTGTCGATATCATATAGACCTCTCTAATTGCGTCTGAAAAATTCATTTCAAGCAGCATAACTTGATAAAATACAATGTTTCTTTTTCCAACTTATAGACACACTCAACAGGATGATCCTAAGCTTCTGTTCAAGAGCTTACAAATATTTTTTTATCATGATCACTTGTTTTGATGAATTGTAGACGTAAAATATCAGAATACCGTAAAGCTTCATTTTACCTGATGGAAAACGTGAAATGTCGTGTAACAAACGGAATTTTTATGGAAAGAGCATAGTAGGATTAGTCAAAATACCTTAAATTACACAAAATGAATAAATGGAATCTGAAGTTTCTGGTTTTGATCAAAACTGATTCAGAAAATATAGCTTTTATTCCGCTACCTCTTTTAAAGAAGCGAAATTTATCTTTTTTGTTCTTCAAAAATTTCCGGATAAAAATGAATCATATCGACTTGAAGGGATGTTGTTTCACGCAGTGAAATATTTGAACATAATATCACTCCAAAGTAGGGAGCTCTAGGAAAAATATATTTTAGCAATTTTTAATGAGAAAATATTGTATTTTTCAGTCTGCCATCTATTCGCAAATACACAAAACTTTATACCACTCCATCAATTTTATTTTCCACTGGGTGCAGTTTCAGCTTCCTCACGACAGATGACGCAACGAAATTAATTAAATTCCTGTTGATCTCTTTGTAGTATTTTCCAAAAATTCCGGTTCTCTACTGCTTTCCGAAGGAAACTTCACGAAAAAAGAAGAGGTAGCCTCTTCCTTTCCACCCATATATCTTCATTTTTACATCTTAGGTATTATATCATAGGCATTGTCTAAGGTCATAGGATTCCTTAGTCTGTCATCTAGTTGCGAGTAGTCGAAACTCCATACAATTCTCTACAGAATCCTTGTTTTATTCTTTCGTGCAGTTTCAGCTTTCGCTCAACAGATGCCTATACAGAATGAATGAAATGAGTGTTAATCTATTTATAGTATCTCGCAAAGATTCCGGTTGCTTACTGCTTTCTGAGGGTAACTTCACGGAAAAGAAAGAAGTAGCTTTTTTCTTTCCATCCATATATCCTGATTTTCACAGCTTAGTTATTATATCATTGTTTTTTATTCTGCCATCTAGTTGAGAGTAGTCGAAACTATTCTCTACAGAATTCTTGTTTTGTTCTTTTGTGCAGTTTCAGCTTCCGCGTAACAGATGGCAGATAAAATGACTCATACTATGTATGAATACTATTTTTTGAAAATTTTGGTTGTTTATTACTATAATACTATTCTTTGGAGAAGATTTCACTACGAAGAGAAGACAATCTGTTTCCCCAAAATTTTAATCATTCAGTTCTAAGCTATTTTTCTTACAAAAATGTGCGCATTCATTCCATCACCCTGTCCAAATTATATTTTTCATATTCGAATATTCTAAAAATGATATGCTTCAACAAATTCAACATATTTTTATTATTTCATGGGACTTTGTTACATTTTATAAATCTTTTCTTTTTTTCGATATTCAATTATATTTTCATCTATATAATATAATATATATAATATATAGATAAATATCCATGATATATCTCGTTATCAATTTTAATCCACCCATCGTTAACGTTTCGGAAACTAAATCCGCTTCCGTTCTCAAAACTTTCACGCATATTCTTGTTCAAATGCAAATATTTCTTGTAGGCAATCTTCGTAATTGACATTTTGTCAAATATTTCAAATTTAACATAACATTTTGTCCATTAGAAGGAGCAGCCATCCCCGATCCATATCAAGCGAACTTATGGATATGCATTCTCCACCAGACACCATGATGAAAGCAGATTCCTTTAATTTTCGTTTGATTGAAAATCTGCCCTTCTACACTTGTATAGATTCCAATATCAATTCTTATTTTTTCAGATTGTGGTAGGTTACAAACCCATAAAACTACGGAACAAATCTATTACATGTTCTGTATTCATTTACTATACAAAAGGGAAAACACTACTTTCAATAAGTTGTGATTTATCGAGAGGGCTTTTCGATGAAAATCGAGCCATTGAAACCGAATGTCCTAGCTCACAAGTGCAGATTGGGGGGGCTGTTCTCATTGGGTCAATTTCGATTAAACTACTGAGCGTGAACAACGATAAGTATCCAATGCAATTCTGGTGTTGGGAAAAGTATTTGATTCGCATATTATATATAATGCATGCAGCATGACCTTTAGTCTATGGCAATCGATGTAATCATCAATTCTGTTGTTACTAGACGAGCGAAAAGCTTCAAATGAAGAAAAATTACTACACCTTGCATCACGAGAACCTCACGCCCGAAGAAGAGGCCCTCTATTTCGAAGAAGTGAACAACTTGATTACGTATCTGAGGACCCTGGAAATCAGATTGACCAGGCACAAGGAGTTGTCTCCTCTGAGGTAAAAAAAATTACTTATATTGTGTTAACCTATTCGGCTGTGGACTTTTGGAGAAAATATCATCCGAATACCATTAAATTCATTTTGATTATCTATTCTGAGCTAAACGAAGTCAAGCCGATACAAATACTTCTCTTGCGAAGTTATATTCAATACTATCTATGCGAATTTCAAAAGCTGAAGAAAGAATTGAAGATTTCATAAAAAAGTTTTTTCAGTTTTTATTTTCATGGTATGGGCTTTTCTGCATGATGCTTTTGATTTGTTGAATTCATTAATATTAGAAAAATATGCTTGTGTCATTTTGCATATTTTCCACAAGCACGACAAGTGCTTCATCAGAACATCCACTAAGATCAGAAATTCAAATAGAAACCGATTTTTCTTTATTTCACTCAAAAACCGATGATTCCATGGAAAAAATATCACTGATTATTTCCTCGCTAGAGCTTGAATTATGTTTGGAAATTTTATTCTAGTTGCGAAATTGAAGTGTTCTGAGATTATTTTCGTATCAGGGGATGAATATCTCAAAACGAATATGGGTTTATCGGTTTTTGAATGTTTGCTCCACAATTTATCGACTATTCACACCGTCAATTCGATATTTTGGACTCATCTTCGGTAACTGTTACTTATTTAACACAAGGACATCCTGGAGACATCTAATAGATATCCAAAACGTACGTCAGGGTTATCCTTTGGTAGCACAATGAGATTTTCCATTGAAACCAATTACAACACATCTCCTGTGCGAGAAAATCTTTTTTTTTAAGAATACATGGCGTCACATACCCTAAGACAACTTAAGTTATATGACGCAATTCAAATAAATACATAAATTTTTGAAACTTACCTGGAATTTTTACAAAAACAAGAGCAATTTATGTAAGCCTTCTTTCAATAGTGGCAGCGTAAATTCCGAAGAAAACTGTATTTTGAACACAAAATATGGGTTGAAAATTTGATGCCGAAGAGATTTTTAAATTTTTTTGGTTTGACTAACTCGATCCAAGTATAGAAAATTTCTGGGTTATTTTTGGAATAAACGATTACTTTTCCGTGCATTTTTTTAAACATGGTCTTCATCTACTTTTGAATAGAAAACAGCTCATAACTCGCAGAAAACTATTCCATCGAATTAAATTCGAAATTTATGCTTTAGAGTATTCAAAATTTCAAAAACTCATTACATGTCAGATAGAAGTCAGAATAAATTGACATTATCAAAAGGTGTCAGTAAGATGTCTAAAAGGATGGTGTACTGAGTTATACCTGGGCATGTTTGGGGTATACTTGGCGACAAATGCCTACTATGATAATAAGCATCACGGCTTTTCGACATCAAATCAGTTCAGATGGCGTTTGCAACGAAAAGCGCTACAAATTTCCTAGGAAATGTATAAACGGCCGACCTGACGGCTGGCTATACTTTTACTTTTGGACGCTGACTGATCAACAACCTATATTATTCGTTTAGAAAACTGTCCAAATTCCCTATAATTGTGTTTCTTTCATTCGTTTTTGTTTTTTATGAGTATGACATTAGATTTTGCTCATTTTGTTGACTGCTCGAATCAAAGAATATAGTTTGTCGATTGATCGGTTGACTATGCATTTCCAATTAGCGTCAACTAGCGATGAAATTGAGAAACACACCACAATACGTAAAAATGACACTAATGACAGAAAAGTGTCGCCATAAAATTCTAAACAATATCGCATCAGTCCCAGCACCATCCTTCTAGACATCTTAGGTGTCAGCAATCCAGGCAGGGCTATTCACTAAGTGAAGTGGTTATCGCAGTTGCTAACCGTCGTAGCAACTCTGATAATAACTTGCCATAATGACGGTGGTAAGCTGTTTTTCCTTAACAAGATATCTAAAGCAGTTGCCTGTGAACCACTACTCACAGCAACTGGTCATTATAGTAGCAACTTAACTTGAAAAGTGAATACCAATTTCGCACTTAGCAACTGACCTTGAAAATAACGACAATTTTTAGTCGCTATCCGTAACAACTCTGCTTAGTGAATAGCCCTCCAGGATCCAGTATCTTCATTCCCAACTGGAACAAAATTTCTGTGTTCTGTGGTTACCGTACTTGATTCGACTTTTCATTTTCAGATACGAGGCATTGTTGACTTACCTGAATCATCATCCGAAGCTGGCCTGCAAGGCATATTGACTCGATTTCAATGTTTCGTGTTCTCGAATTAATAAACATTGATTTGATTATCACTGTTTCCGTTTAATAGTACAACATGAAAAAAAAAAACAAAATAAAACATCGAAATAAAGCATAGGTAACAAAGAAATTAAAGCTAATATAATATCATTCGCAAGATGCATAAAAACACTGGTGCGTTCACTTATACCTGAAAAATCGTAAGCCAATATTCTCGATCTCTTGCCTTCTTGATTTTGAACAATTTCAACTCACGAAATCCCTACATAGGCGCACTTCATTAATCTGGGTAACGCGCGTAACGTCAAAATTCGGGAGCATGTCGTTGCACCCACAATTCGTAACACCCACAGTCACAGAACACTTTTCCGAACATACCCGAATGATTCAACGTTTGCAAAATTCTCCCATTTTGTCGATAAACCCACAATGAATGTGTTAGATTAGCAGGTTAGTTAGTTTTGGTTAAATTGGGTTGATAAAAAATTGCAGAATATTCGGTGAATCATGAAACAGGCATCATTTGGGTATGTTCGGAAAAGTGTTCTGTGACTGTAGGTGTAACGAAATGTGGGTGTTACGCCGCGCACCCTACAATTCCTGCACGTCCCACGGCAGTTTTATAGGTTATAGGTATCTGAAAACACTCTCCTCAACGTTCATATATAGGAAAGTTACGAAATGTCACGAGTTTATAGGCGAAGGGGTACCTGAGGCTAGGGACAGGGTTTGGGGAAATCGAAGTTGGCAATTCTGGGGTAAATTGGGTAAATTGAAAATCTCTATAGGTGGCATAACCCCATAGAACCAAAGATAAACAGGAAAAGTGCAAAGAAATTGTCACAGAACACACAAACATATATGTTTTATGTAACTGATTCCTGATTGTCTCTGTCTATTGGTGTCTTTGTTACTCTGTTGTAAAAGTAAAAGATTTGTTGCTTTGTCACTGTCACAGTCACAGCCCACTGCCACAGCATACATACCTGAACCTGCGTTGCGTCGTGTGTGTGGAGTTTAGGGAATCATTTTTCAAGTATTCTAAGTCGTTTGTTCAATTTTCATTAGTGTAATGAGTTCCTTAGATTAATATTTTACTAGCTTAAGTGTTTCTATTAGGATAAGTTGTTGGTGTTTTTTCTTGGGTGTTTATTCGTTTGGCTATTGTGTTGTATAAAAAACTTTTTGATTATTTATTATGCCGGGAAACGTGCTGTGTAACGGGCTGTTTGAACACTTGGGGAACGCTATTAAGCTCAAGTAGAGCCTTAAGTTGTCACTCATTTCCGAAGAATCCTGTTGTAAGGCAAGAGTGGTGGATAGCTTTTTGTAATAAACCCGATACGTGGATTCCGACAAATTATTCTAGAATATGCTCGGAGCACTTTTATGAAAATGATTGCGAAATAACAGGAGAGGACCAACCTAAGTCAATTGGTTGCATGATTATAAAGCGATATCTTTGAAGAGGCATTTTTTTCATGAAATTATTTGGATTCCTATATAAATTTAACACTATACATTAGAAGACGTAGATAACGTTCAAAGTATAATCAGGGTTGCGATTAGTGGCACAATTGTGCCAAAAGGGGCACAGTTATAATACATAGCTCAAACATTTTCTTGGCCTCGGAAAAAGATCCTTGAACGACTGGTAAACCCAAATACTTTCCATTTCATTTAGGAGTAATTATCATACTCTGGCAAACTTTCTTGCTGCATGAGGAACAGTCCCACTTTTTTTTAAACACAGGTATTACTTTCGGATTTTCACCAACCATACACAGTCATCAATTTTTCATTAGCTTTCGTTTTCGATTTTCACATATATCGAGATCAGATCGAGATGAATTATCTGTCAAACCAAACACAAATACGAAGAGTATATCCACACTTTTTCTCAACTGACTTTCAGTATTGAACACCATGAAGTTAGATTTTCAATATACATACTCGAATATTCATAGATCTTATTAGGGGAGCAGGTATTTTTTTGCTATCTGTTGTTATCTACCAATCAGATACCAGAAACTGAAATCCACTTGCATATTAGTATATCGTGGAATTTCACCTTAACCTCATTGACGCCCCCGCAATATGGAGGGATCGATATGATGACATTTCGTAACCTTCCTCCTATATACCAACGTTGACTCTCCTGAACTTTTATTACATGATATTAAGATGTTGTTTTTGTATCCTTTTTTACTAGGAACGTAACAACCATTGTCACTTGTTGAAAAAAATTTATTGTACTGGAAAATTCTGAAAAACAATCAGTAAATCACACAAATATAACTTCGAACCAAGTAAGTTGATAGAGGTCATTCAAGGTGAAGTTTGTTTTCATCTTCTTCTTCTTCTTCTATCAGTTGACAGTAATTTTAATTCTGTGATTTCAAAAACTATCTTCTATTTTCGAAATGTGTTGAAATTATCATATATTTCAGCACTAAGAAATAATCTACCTGCGGGAGCTACTTAATATAATTTTTTTTTATTTCTTCATTTAACGTCGGCCTATTTCCGCTACCAAGGCCAATCACCGACGCCGGTTAGCACACTTCCCCCAACCGGAAATTTTGCCGAACCCTCTGGTATTCCAACCAGAGGTAGGGATCTTTTACGAGCCCAACATCCATGGACTCGGGACCGACGGCTTTACGTCCCCTCCGAAGGACGGCATATCCTCAATATATATTGTGCTCATCGATATATTGCCTGCGAGCTATTTTGCTGCAGCTGTACGGGCTTTCGACACGGTTTTTTCCTGCATGGTCACCCATCCAAGTACTAACCGCGCTCGGCGTTGCTTAACTTCAGATATCGAATGACTGTCAGTCAACCTGAAGAGCTGGGCCATGGAGCAGGATATTAGATTCGCACCTCAAACAATGCAAAATGATTCATTATAAAAGTATTTAGAGGAGAAAAATTCACTCGAAAGTAGCTACAGTACTGATGAAAACGTGGGAAGTAAAACGTGAAATGAAGTAATTAGAATAGGATTGAATATTTAGTTTATCGGAACTTCCAACTTCATTCAAATTTCAAATACTTCACAATTCGAAGTATCAAACTGTCAAAATCGTCTGTGAGACGTTAGTTTTCTATAAGATCTACAGTCTACAAAAACTTTGTATACCAATGAATCTATTGGTGAACGAAAGATCTCGCCAGAGTTTAGCCAATAAGACCGTCGGTATAGAAATTCACTCGTGAGCTGTCGCTTGGTTGGAGTGGCAACTATAAAAAATCGCATTTGCATCATCACCTACCGTCAAAAAATGTAAGCTCTCGCTTCGATTTCTCAGATGGAGAGGAATTGACCTAAACAAAAGCATATCACTAACGCACCATGGTTTCAATACATCTTGATCATACGGCATTTGCCAATCACATTTTGAGTATCGAATGTAGTTTCATATCAAATAGACACGAAATAACGAATTTTTCCCTTATCATCGGTTAAGACAGCCTAACATAAAAGGCATAATTTCGTCTTGTTTCGCATCTACTCAGGGAATGTTCTGTTGGAATTATTCGAGTTCAATAATATCAGTATTTTTAGATTCAGTTGAAAATCTAAAAAATGTTAATAACTAAAAGACCACGACCCCATTTGGCCTATGCAATGACCTTCTTCGTCGAAAGTGGCCAATGTCAGTCTGTTCAGCTTATTGCTGAGAGATGTCAGCACTGTCGGGTGCGGGGATCCCATGACGATGGAAGAATGAGTTTCTGAAAAAAATCCGTTCTGTTAAAAATATAGAACGACTGAAAACGTTTTCAGCTAAATTTGAGCCTGAACTCACAGAGCAAAACATAAGTCTGTATATTTTTCTTCAAACCGTATAAAATTGAATGTAGATAAATCGATAGATGAAATCGATAGATTCAAATATACGATAAAACGTACTCTGACGTCAGAGCTCATATCGATGACAGTTTGTTCACATCTGACACTTTGTTTTAGCAGTCATCAAATGCCTGCAGAAGGGTTTATGAAAGCATCAAAACAATTATCTCTCCGTAGAAATTTTTATGGTGGTGGAATTCGTAAAGAACGATGATCGATTCAATGCAGCTGAATTTTGAAATGTAAAAGCAACAGCATAAGTACTCCATAAGCACTTCAGTTTCTATGTTGAAATCACTTCAAATATTTCTCCAAAACGAAGTCAACATCCGATAGTTTTTATATCTCATTAAAAGAAGTTTTTCTTTCTCCTTTTTGTTTTTTCTTGATGTCTAACCTACCACAATCTGAAAGAAAAAACGACTAATATTGGAATATATACGACAGATTTCAGAAAACGAACTCAAAGAGTAATATTTGTAAAGATCTTTTGAAAACGGAAGCAGATTTGATTCCGAAACAATGTTATGTATTTGATAATAATTTTTTATTTTTTTCAACTGACAGCTCCCGAACAGAATGGGGTTCTTCTACAAGGAAGTTAAAATACCAACAATAATATTAATACAACCTAATAATACATTGATAATGGTCGTTTATACTTTGATGAACATCATTATGCCATTAATTTCTTTTTGTTTTTTTCAAAAAAATGGGTATTGATTTGGAAGATTTAATTTCTTCTGGTTCATTGAATGCTTCTATTGAGCTTGAAATAGGATGGTTTCTACCATTATTGATGTAAATAACGTTTTGATGATAATTATTGAATGTTCTAGTACTATAATTGTATACGCAGTAATCATCATTCATTGTAATTTTTTGATAGACAAATTTGCTGACTAATAGAACGTATTCCACTCAGAAGAATCGTTTTTTATTAAAGCACCAACTTTTCGGGACAGATTGAAAATCTGGCCTTATCTACTTGTCTAGATTCTAATATTAATTCTTAATTTCTCAGATTGTGGTAGGTTAAGAATCCAGAAAATCTAAAAAGAAATAATTCATCTACCACGAAATAATGAATTTCAATCAGTATAAACATGGAATTTTGTACAAGATATAGGGAAGGAGCTATATACCTCTCAAATATCTAAAATTAATTTATTTTTCACTAATTTATTCGAAATTACAATATTTAATCAGCATATGGGGTACTGCGTCGAATACCATTCTGAAACCACTGAAGTCTTTACAGAATAAAGCAATCAAATGCATTTTTCATTTACCTTATTTGGAACCAACAAGGAATATTTATAAACCAAATCGTCTCCTCGACATCAATTCTATTTATAAACTGAAAATATGTACTATTTTGCATTCTATTGTGACTATTATGAAATTTTTTGAATCTAACAGTGTACATAACCACAAAACGAGGCAGTTCAATAATTTTATAACAAAAAATCTCAAGACGGTATTTTCTAGAAAATATATTTTCTATAAAGGTATTATCACATATAATGGATTACCCACTGGAATAAAATGTTTTTCTCAAATGAACAAATTCAAATTTGCTATGAAGCGTTATTTGTTAGAATAATTTTTATTGAAAAATTATTTTATTTTTTTTATTTTCGAGTAATAAACAATTCTGATTGAACTTTTTAATAAATGTATTATATAAATATTCCGTATATATAAACTGTAGTTTCTTAGGAATAAATAACTGTTATTATTATTATTGTATGTTTCTTATGGGATCATCAAAGTTATTATTATTATTACAGTTTTTATATTAGTTCTTATGATATTGTGTTACAATCACATCATAATTTGGAAAAACATATTCTTATTTCCCATATCTGAAATGAATATCTTCTACAGCGTCTACAGGGCTACTCGTGACGTATACGGATATAATGTCATTGGTTATGTGCACTTTACAGTAGTACAAAGTATACCTAGAGTTCGGTCTAGAAATTATTCAGTTCGATTGCTAAAGGTGCTTCCTAAGATTTCTATTTCGTGTGAATAAATACTTCACTTCTCGTCAGCTTCTACAAGGCTCAGATATGACCTGTTTCGGAATATAGTTTTCATGTTTGGAGCTCGGCACCACAACATTTATTGAAGCTTCTCGATTCTATTCAGAGAAAGGCAATCCGCCTTGTTGCTGATTCTTCGCTCACAGACACGCTCACTTCGTTGAAGCATCCTATAAGTCTTTCTTCTATAGATATTTTCACGGTCGGTGCTCTTCTGAATTGTTATCAATCGTTTCACCCTTGGCAGTATCTAGACCAGTGGTTCCCAACCAGTGGTCCGCAGAAAACAAAATATGGTCCGCGAATGATTCCAAATTTAGCGGGTGTCATTTTTCATGACTCAATATCGAATATTTTGAGAAACATAATCTCATGTGGATAAATCTTCCCTCTTCTATGTCTCCTCATCTTGAGATTACGTTCCGGGCTGGCGACGTTATTAAAACAGAAAAATCATAAGGTAATAACAACACCTTATCATACATCCTGCTTACTTCTTCTCTTCCTATCCTTTCTATACACTGAAATGACCAAAGTTGTAAATGGTATCAAAAGCACACCCTAAATACACCCTTTTTATTTTCACTATGGACTCAGACCATACCTTCTCTTTCCACTTTCGATGGCTATCGGTATTTGTTGGGAGATTATATGAACTGAGGCAGGGTTGAGATTTTTCTGGTTGACAGAAATATTTTTAACGTTTCTATCGGCATTCATTTGCTTTCCTGTGATTTTTCACTCTTAACGTTCAACTCAGTTCCGGAAACAAACATAGAAAACGTGGCTTTTTTTTTTTTAGTACTTCCCTTTCATTTCACTTCGTGTGGTTGGTATGTGAGAAATCTTTTCTCGTTTGCGACGTTAAGCACTTGTGGAAGAAAAGATGACACTTTGAAGCAAATACAAAAAAATCAGGACTCCTTACAATGTTGATGGAGATTCAATCGTTCTGCCCAGAATATACCGAAGAACTAGTTGATCAAACTATTCTTAACCCTTTTGTGCGGACGCTGGAGAGTTATTGAAGAAAGCCAGGAAGAACTCATTGAATTCCAAATGACAGAAATTCAAGGATCTTTTGACTATTCACTTGAGTCGTTTTGTGTAGTTTCTTTCTACTCGGAATCCCTTCGTTTTTTTTTTTTCAACCTTTTTTGTAAGTTTTCTCTTTTTGGGATTGGAAAGGGGAGGATTGTTTGAAGTGATGTTTTCGTGTTGCTTTGAGCAACTCGTGAAGAGATGCAAACTCAGAAATCCTTTGATACAAATCACAGAGTTAATCCTAATTTTTTTTTTTTTTTTTTTTTTTTTTGGTTCTATCGTTTGGTTTGTTTTCTTTTCTTCCTTCCTCTTTGTTGTTTCCCTTCGTCCCACCCCATCTAGACGGATGACCCGGCGAGTATAGAATTCCCCGCTTTGTTGTGGAGCTTGGAAACCTGTCCAGCCTCTTTTGCCCAGGGATATTTTTTCAATAGAACAGCTGAACTTTGCCAAGAGAGAGATTTTTCCTTACGAACTTCAAAAATCAAAAGTTCATGTGATTTATTTGAACATTACATGGCTTTCTTTTCGTTTGAATTTGCATATAAAAAAAACAGAAGAAAATAAAGTTCTGGAGGTGGTCCAAAAGCATTGCATTCGTGATGTGGGTGCACCAGTGCGTCCAGTGACTCATAATATATGAGTAGTGACGTATGACACCTGCCATTTTGGCACTGGTCGTTCATGAGGCAAATTTCTGAATTCTGATAAAAATTGAAAACATAGAATGGACCGCGCGGTACATCAAGTTATTTTTCCAAAACGTCTAATATTCCATTGACTTTGGGTTTGCCTGCATCTATTATCATCATCTCTATGGTACTTACCATTATCGTTACCAGCATGGTTATCCATTGGCTTATCAGTCTCATCAGTCGAAGCAGATTTCGACTGTCCCACGAACTCTGTGATGAGCTTATCCATCAGACTCGCCTGTCTCGAGAAAACCTGTAAGATCTTCGACACTCTTGCCCCGTTTTCCACGACCATGAACTGCAAGAAAAGACACGGCAAACAGTCGGGATTTTCCTCCACGGAGGGCCTGGCGTACTCCCAGCTGAATTCTTCGTATTTCAGGCCCAGCAAGATCACCTAAAACCGAGAAGATTGATCACGAAGAAGGAAAAATCGTGAGACTATAATTCATTCCAATCCAAGGTTCAGTTGATGTAAACAAAATCACGTGCACGTAATTTTTAACCAGGGCCGCAATGAGGGCAAAATATTGTTGTAATGTTATTTCGATGTATTTAAATTGGAAATTTCAGAAATATAAAGGAGCAACAACACTGTTAACAGATAAATCTTCGAAAGTATTCTACTAATAAAAATTCAAATGAAAACTTGGGATCAATCGAAATTGACAGAGACAACATTATTTCAAGAGTGAAGATTAAATATTTAGGTATAATTATTGACCAACATCTCAAGTGGGATATACTAATAATCTTCCTAACTAAAAAATTGAGAAGTTTGCTTCCTTAATTTAAGTTCTTCAAAAAATTTCTCAAAATTCCCTATTTAGAAATACTATACTACTCACTGTCGATCAATCCCAAGAAGACGGAGATGGTCCTTTTCACTAGGAAAAGAAGCTTATCGGGCTTGAAACCCCCCGAAATCTTCAAAAGCAAACTAAACTTCTCTGAAGAGGTGAAATACCTCGGTATTACCCTCGACAGGAAGTTAACATGGAACTCGCACATTCAGAGCAGAGCAAAAAGAGCATATGTGGCCTATGAGCAGTGTCGGAGGACAGTGGGACGCACATGGGGCCTCTCCCCCGTGTGGTCACCTGGATCTACACTGCAATAATAAGACCTATGCTAACGTACGGAGCCATTGCATGGGGACCAAAAACTCTACAAGCAACGGCCATCCAAAAACTATACCAAATACAGCGAATGGCTTGTCTGAACATCACAGGAGCCATGAGAACAACACCAACCGCAGCGATGGAAATAGTTACTGGTCTGACACCTCTGGACCTGCACGTCAAGGAGGTTGCGCTAATGGCCATGCTACGATTGCGCACGGCTGGTGTGAACCCCGAGGTAGGAATGGGTCAACTGAGGCGGGGCCTGTGGAGGGAGGCACTCACTGCGGTGCCTCTGCTACAGGCAGCCAGTGACGCAATTGAACCCAGGTTTGTGTTTAATAAACCCTACAAAATACAAATAAAACAGAACACTGAGGCGGATGCTGCAAATGCAATACGCATATACACAGACGGCTCAAAAACCAAAGAAGGATCAGGATGTGGAGTTTACTCTAGATCACTTAGCCTAAGGATTAAGTGGGGAATGGGAAAAAATACCAGCGTGGTTCAAACAGAACTGGCTGGTATCTCAATCGCCACAAAAGAGCTAACCAGAAAAGGAATTTCTGGCAAAGACATAATAATCTACACTGACAGTAGACAAGCCCTACTAACCTTGAATAGACAACGTATTATCTCAGGGTTAGCACTAGAGTGCCATCAAGATTTAGCTAACGCCTCGGTAGATAATAATATCGTACTAAGGTGGGTGAAAGGGCACGACAGGAGCAAAGGTAACCGCATTGCTGACTCTTTGGCCAGGATGGCGGCTGGAATGAACATTTTGGGACCAGGTGACACCCATGGCTTGACGACTTCGACAATTGCGGAACTAGCCAAACGTTACACCCATACTCAAACCCTCAAAAGATGGGATGAAACCAAAGGATGCAGTTTTGCCAGGATCACCCTGGGCGACCCTGAGAAGCTGGATCCAAATAAATATTTGGCGATGACCAGGAAGAACCTACGTTTAACAGTGGGATTTCTGACTGGACACTGTCAACTAAGGAAACACCTCCATATTATGGGGCTAGTGGACACACCTCTATGCAGGATGTGTGAACAGGAAGATGAAACTGTCAGGCATGTCTTATGCGAATGTCTGGAGCTATCGTCGATAAGAGAGTGTGTGTTCGGTGAGTCTTGGCCTACACCTGCCGATATTAAGGAGATGTCCCCTGGTGACCTGTCCTCCTTCCTGGATAAGGCAGGATGGACAATGTCCTAGGAGGGCGACTCCTTGGGAGGATGTACAATGGGCCATATTGTGGCCTAAGTGCTGTGGGTCTATACTCACCCTCCCTACTCTACAGATACAGATACTATATTACTCTCTCATCCAGTCTCAGATGAATTATGTTATTCTTAGTTGGGGAGGTGTAAATGATACTTATTTCAAACCATTAAAAATTCTTCAAAAATATTTTCTGAAAATTATATATGGAAAAAATATTAGATATTCTTCTGACCTACTCTATAAAGAGAGTAATAAGATGGCTATCAGGCGCTATTTTGTTTTAATATAATGATTGATTTCTTCAAAAATAGAAATGAAATCAAATACAATGTGCATCACTACGAAACCAAACATAAAGGTAACATAACTCTGAAACAAAAGTACATAAAACAATTGTTCTTATCTATATAACATTGTACCACAGGAAATCAAAAACACAAGATTATTTATATCCTACAAAAAAAATCCGAAGGAATGGATACTTTTTTTAATAGAAAACTGTTTCATGGTATATTGAAATCGAACTAATTATACCTATGTTTCGATCCTATTGATTTTTTCAAATAAAAGAAAATATTCAAACTATAAAATATGGATTCTAAGAGATGCAATTCAGATAACACACACTGAGTACGCATCTGCATTAAAACAGTGAAAGCGTTCGTAGCAGATTATGGTCTTTTGACCAAAACTATCGCAGATTCCAGCAGGCTATGGTTTACATGTTTTCATGCGCTGAATCTTTGATTGGAATTAAGTTTAATCCTTACGCATTGTAGGTCGTCTATCACGTAGACGCCTCTGGAGTTTATCGCTACCAGCACCGGGATGTCTTGGTTGATTATCAGAGAGATCAGTCCTCTGACTGGCTGCTCTACTTGACCCTCAAAAAATGCAGAGCTGAAAATCACTTCCAAATAAGGAAAATAAAACATATATTGACGGGTTCTCAATATTGCCACCCGCCATTGAAAGCTGACCCAATGCTTTATAAACCCTGTTATTAGGTGAAAACAATTTTCCCATCTAGGGCTATCTATTACAAAGTGATCACGTATACAAGATAATTTTCAATGCAAAATAGACTTATCAAACGATAATTGGCGAATACAAGTAGTAATTAGCCGTGTCAAAGAGTTCCAAATTATCCCACTGATTTAAAGGTCGATATGGATATAATTTTACCTATCTAACCAAAGAGAATGGAGACCAATTCGAATAATGTTCCCAGTATGTGATTTAAAATAAATGAAGATTCATTATGATTGTTCACACACGTTTTTTTACTCTTCGAGTCTTTGCTTGATTATATATTAAAATTGTTACGAAATGTCCTAGCGCCGGCCCTGTCGCTCATAAACGCAGAATAATATGAGGGTTCGAAGAGCAAACGTAATTTTTCCAGGAACTCTCGTCATGCGTGGAATATTCGATCACCGAGATTTGATTGATTTGAGTTTATTAGCAGAGTTATTCGGATAGTTATCAGAGTTTCGAGCTTAGGCGGAGAGTTTCAGAGTTTTCATCGGAGAGAGCTTTGGTATTGCTAAGTGCAGAAGCGGAAGTAGAGAATTTCTAATAGAGAGAGTTTTAGTTCAGAGCGGAGCAGTTTGAGTAATTCTATTGTGTTGTATCGTGATGAAGAGTTGTAATAAAAGTAGTGAAGTGTTGTTCGGGGTTTTAATGAACGAATCCAATGAAAGATCGCAATAATATGTTTCATTTTGTATTACACATGCACTCGCATAAGTTGACCTATATTATATTTTATTTACTGTTTGAATATAAGATTTATAGTATTATTACGACTTTGTCAATATTAGTATAACTACTGCTCTTCGGGCTTGAAGGCCGTCGTTCTTTGGAATTTCTTCCTGACGTTTCGCTAGCGCGAGTGGCCAGCTTCTTCAGAGGCTTATTCATCTCCGATGACTAAACAGTTCGATTTCTCAAGGCGTATTTATATTGATGCAGGTAGTCTGGAGTGTTAATTACTTCTGTCGGGTTCGGGGAATAATCATCATTATTAGTTGCCGCACTACCTGCTGTGATTTCATTAGTTATTCTTGATTTCTTCAGAATCGGATTCCAAATTCTGTTTAGAGTCAACGCTTCTTCCTTTCTGTTAAAATTGTCCGCATGTTTTTGGATCTCTATTGCCTCCCGTACCAGTCGGCTATGGTAACCCTGGTTGGGGGCAATCAGTGTTGCATTTTCGAACAGAATCTTGTGGTCGCCCTCACTCAATGCGTGTTCCGCCACCGCCGATTTGTCGGTTTGCCCCAGCCCGCAGTTCCTTTGATGCTCTTTGAGCCTTGTACCCATGGATCTTTTCGTGGTACCGATGTAAACCTTCCCACAGGTGCACGGTATGCGATAAACCCCTGCCGCTGACAGTGGGTCTCTTTTGTCTTTAACCGACCTGAGGCTTTGCTGGATCTTCTTGGTCGGCTTGAAAACTTTTTTTGTTTATTTCCCAAGATATTTAGTGACCACCTAATCCTCCCTTTATGAACCGTGGACTCTTCGGTTTCATGCCCTCTACCCATTCGACTCTCAAGGTTCTGTTCGAAGTTTCCAGTGGTGAATTTAGATGCTGGGGTGTTAAGCTTCTTAGGTGCGTCCAGATAAAGGTTCAGATACGACCCTTCTCATGTTTGACTGAGATGACGCCTTCGATCGTGCGTGCAGGTACCTATCCGTGTGCGTGGGCTTTCGGTATACTTTGTGGGTTAGTCTAGCGCCACATCGTTCAATCAGAACATCTAAGAAGGCTATCTGAACTGGTTCTGTTCGGTTTCCATGGTGAATTTGATGCTGGGGTGTTGAGCGTATAGGTGGTCCAGAATAAGGTTCAGAGCGTCCCTACCAAGTTACCAGATGAAACCCACGCACACGGATAGGTACCTGCACGCACTATCGAACCACCATCCCAGTCAAAAGAGAGGAGTCATATCTACCCTAACTGAACGTGCTCGAAGAATTTGTGAACCAGAACATCTAGAGCAGGAACTGGAACATCTTCAAGTGACCTTGAGGTCGAATGGGTACAGTGTATCTGAGATCAACAGGGCCATGAAACCGAAGAGTCCCACGGTTCATAACAGGGAGGAATCTCAGGTAGTTGCGAATGCATATCTGCCATATATCCCGAGGGTCACTGACAGAATTGGAAAACTCTTGGGGAAATATAACATAAAAACAGTTTTCAAGCCGACCAAGAAGATCCAGCAAAGCCTCAGGTCGGTTAAAGACAAAAGAGACCCACTGTCAGCGGCAGGGGTTTATCGCATACCGTGCACCTGTGGGAAGGTTTACATCGGTACCACGAAAAGATCCATGGGTACAAGGCTCAAAGAGCATCAAAGGAACTGCAGGCTGGGGCAAACCGACAAATCGGCGGTGGCGGAACACGCATTGAGTGAGGGCGACCACAAGATTCTGTTCGAAAATGCAACACTGATTGCCCCCAACCAGGGTTACCATAGCCGACTGGTACGGGAGGCAATAGAGATCCAAAAACATGCGGACAATTTTAACAGAAAGGAAGAAGCGTTGACTCTAAACAGAATTTGGAATCCGATTCTGAAGAAATCAAGAATAACTAATGAAATCACAGCAGGTAGTGCGGCAACTAATAATGATGATTATTCCCCGAACCCGACAGAAGTAATTAACACTCCAGACTACCTGCATCAATATAAATACGCCTTGAGAAATCGAACTGTTTAGTCATCGGAGATGAATAAGCCTCTGAAGAAGCTGGCCACTCGCGCTAGCGAAACGTCAGGAAGAAATTCCAAAGAACGACGGCCTTCAAGCCCGAAGAGCAGTAGTTATACTAATAACCTCGGCCGCGAAAGCCTTAACCATTTTGTCGTTTGTCAATATTGTCAGGAAATCGAAAAAAAAAAACAGCGCCACCGCTGAGTATCTCTTATAAATAGAACGCCGTTTATTTGCATGACTTATCTGACGATAGAATTTTTTGTCTGAATTTAGAAAGATCTCTGTTTCAATAATGGTGTATATAAAGTTTTGTAAAAAGTTTTTGTTGGTATTAGTTTCATTTATAGCTGAAGTCAGTCATTTAGTTTTTAGAAATATATGTGTTTCCGATCTATGGAACAAGCAGTTATCGACGTGAATGATATTAAATACCAATAAACTTGAAAATAGATTATAAATAAAAAACTTGTCAGAGTCGTGGTTCGGACTTTTTGATCAACATTTTATCCTGTTTCTCTACTACTAGATCTCAAGTTTCTGCTGTCCGTTCTCAATCCATGAGAAATTCAATGTTGGCAAAACCCAGGTATGTATTCTCAAATGAAGCTCTATCTTATACTTAGCCCGAAATCTTTATAACTGAAGCTGAAAGACCAAGTTTCAAAGTCTGAAAACGACAGGGCGCCTATTCTTGAATCACTCGCAATCATTGTTTATAGAGATGTTAGTCATCCATATGGAAATATCATTTGAAGGGATGAATACTACGGATACGGATTTTTTGTCAATGTCATATTTCATTCATGTTTTTAAGATTATTTTGGTGTCCAAACTTTTTTTTCTTCAGAATCTTTTAGCGTAAACTCTATTTTGAAGCTTCATTATCTTTCTTTCAACATTTCAGTCAAACTGACAGATAGAACTGTGCACCTTTTTCTCCAGTCAGAGATGGTCGGAGTAGGAAAGTTTGTCATGCACTGTCAAGTTAACGGAAATTTCGAAATTATAATGTAGATGGCGTAACAAAAACGCTTCAAATACTTTTTACTAAGATGTCTAGAGGGGTGGTGTACTGAGTTATACCTGGGCATGTTCGGGGTATACTTGGCGACACATGCCTACTATGACAATTAGTAAGATGCCTGAAAACCCTGGTGTGTTTACTTATACCTGTAGAAGTTTGAGATAAAAGTGGCGAAATCTGGATTGCTTGATTTTCGGTGGATAATTGAGCTTTTGGAAGTTTCCGTACAATATGTACAGATGTCGCCAACACGCTATTGTCAGTCTTGTCTTAAGCTAAATTTGCACTGAGTGAAAATGTGCAGTCGGATCTTTCCACATTTATTTGATTGGCTAGTGAGAAGAGATCGCAACTTAATGAAAGCAATGAAATCAACAAATAAACACGATAAAAACATCGCACACATCAAAATTTCAAAGTGACATGACAATATGACAATTAACTTGACACTTGTCATCAAATTTGAAAAATGGGAACATAACGCCCTCTACCGAAAAAATAGGGGAAACCTTCAGAAGCGTCGATTGTTTTGTTTCGCCACTAAGATCTGAACAGAAATCTAATCAGTTGAATCACCAGGATTTCTAGGCATCATGGCCTTCCGACATCAAGTCAGTTCAGATGGCGTTTGCAACGAAAAGAGTTACAAATTTCCTAGGAAATGTATAAACGGCCGACCTGACGGCTGGCTATACTTTTACTTTTGGACGCTGACTGGTCAACAACCTATATTATTTGTTTAGAATACTGGCCAAATTCCCTATAATTGTGTTCCTTTCATTCGATTTTGTTTTTTATGAGTATGACATTAGATTTTGCTCATTTTGTTGACTGCTCGAATCAAAGAATATAGTTTGTCGATCGATCGGTTGACTATGCACTTCCAATTAGCGTCAACTAGTGATGAAATTGAGAAACACACCACGATACGTAAAAATGAAACTAATGACAGAAAAGTGTCGCCATAAAATTCTAAACAATATCGCATCGGTCCCAGCACCATCCTTCATGACATCTTACTTTTTACACAGGCATCGACTAACTATGTTGCTATAAACAAAGCGATATATACGCTGTTGCTAAGCTACAACAAATCTGAATTATCTGATTGGCCTCTGCCTACCAACACCTCACCCTCACACACGCACTCACCCATAGAACGGCAAAGACCAGCAGAACTCCAGATACTTCTTCATCAACTTCCTGTTGGTGGCAGAAGTGGGAATCCTCTTGAACTGCTCCAAAAGCCTCACCTCTGCCGAGTTTTTCCAGCTGATCGGCAACCAAGTCCACGTGGAGCTTTTTCTCACGTGTAACGGAAGATACTTGGACTGTTCTTCTCTGAAGTAGTGTGTCGTGTGGACCATGGGGTTGTATGGACCTAGCTCTATCCTAGCTTGAATGCCTCCTAGCATTATATAATGAACCACCTCGCAAGGATATTTGCCATTCAGGATGTTGTGGCGGGCTTCTTCGTAGAGCAACTCCAGGATCTTCTGATCTCTGGAGAAAGGAAATACAAGCAGGTGTTTCAGGTTTGGTATATGATGAAATAATAATGTAGTGCGAAACAAACACTTTGTCAGGTTGTAGTAAGTTTCCAAGTATAGAAGTTCGGCAAGAAACTCGTAACTTCCATTATCAGAACCTCTACATTTTATATCAATTTAGAATAAGCCTCTGTTGGATTTTGCGCACATGAAAGCAGTCTTTTATTATCGCAATAAACAATTTATTGCTATATGAGAAAACACTTAGTTTAGTCTGTCAGTTTACAGGGGTCACCATTCAAAACGAAAAATCTTATTTAAAAAAAATCGGTTGTACACGTATTTATAATAATGGGAAGGTTTTTATGGATAGGATTCTTAACACTTTAGGAAGGGTGGGACCAACCCTTAATTACTATTCCAAATGAAACAAGCTGCCGAGTGATACCTTTTTTAAAATAGCATTCATTTCTCTTTCAAATTACATATCATTTGTGAGATTATTTCAGATAGTTTCCCAGATGAGTATCTAATTGTGTAATGGTTTATATAATCTCAACATATGACTAACAAAATACTAATGATGAAATGTGATACAAAACGTACGTAACTATTTACAAAGATGTTCAAAATGACCACCATAACGACTTCCATGCAATGATAAAGGTGTGATTCAAATTTTCCTCCAACTGCCTGTAACATATTATATGTCTGGTGTTTTCAGACTGCATTTTTGTAAAATTCGTTCTTTAAGTAATTGTAGACATCTGTGAAGATAATTACTTACATTTACATACATTTCGTCATTAGTATTTTATCAGTCAAATTATTCGATTAGAAAACCCATTACACAATTAGATACTTATCTCGGAAAGTAGCTGACAAGGAAAGAAAACTTTACCTTGTAATTATAGACCAATTGCATTGCTTTCTATCATTTCCAAAGTCATGGACTCATTGGCTTATGGTTCTCATAATTGGCAGCATTCAATAGAAAAATTCGGAGAAACGATAGCTGTTGCACCCGATATTTCGAAAGCGTTTGATCGAGTTTGGCATCGGGGTCTCCTTTCTAAACTACCGTCTTATGGTTTGCCTGCTCAGTTGTGTGCTTTGTTGAAGAGTTTCTTGTCTGATAGGTCTCTGTATGTGGTTGTTGATGGAGTATCATATGATATTCTCCCAATCAATGCAGGTGTTCCACAGGGTTCAGTTCTGGCGCCCACTTCGTTTCTGCTTCGTATCAATGATTTGCTCGAGTAAAAATCTTGTTCAGTACATAGTTTTGCGGACGACAGTACTCTTCATACTAGTTTCTCTTCCAGAGTCCCCACACCAGCTCGATAAACAAAAATTCAAAAAAACATTCACGTCAATAGAATTAAGTATGACTTAGTAAAAATGAAAGAATGGGGGTAACATGAACTTAGTGGAGTTTAATGCTAGGAAAACCCAGGCATGTCTCTTTTCAAGGAAAACCGATCTATGATCATCTAGTATTCAGATGTCAGGAGTAGCTATTCCTACAAAGTCAAGTATCTCGATGCTAGGAATTACGATCGGTGATAATCTCTCATGGGAAAATCATGTGAGATAGATCGCTAAAGGTGCTTTCCAGAAACTTGGATTTCTATTTCGTGCGATGAAATACTTCAGTTCTCGTCAGCTTCTAATGATCTACAAGGCTCATATACGACTTGTCTTGGAATATAGTATGTGTGGAATTCGGCACCAAAACATTCATTGAGGCTTCTCGTTTCTATTCACAAGAAGGCAATCCGTCTTTTTGGTGATTCTTCGCTCACAGACTCGCTCACTTCATTGTAACATTTTAGAAAGGTCGGAGAATTGTCTCTCTTCTATAGATATTTTCACGGTCGATGCTCTCCTGAATTGTTATCAATCGTTCCATTCTTGGAAATATCTACACGAATGACTCGACGAGTACAGAATTCCCACCCCTTTGTTGTGAATTTGGAGACCTGTCGAACTTCTCTTGCTCAGGATCTTTTAACAATAGAACAGCTGAGCTTTGGAACTCCTTGCCGAGAGAGGTTTTTTCTGAGGCTTACAAACTTCAAATATTAAAAGTGAATGTTAATTCGTATCTCCTGTCCCTTGATTCACGCGTTGTTCTTATTTGAACATTACAGGGCTTCCCTTTCGTGTGAATCTGCATATAAAAAAAACATTACACAAATGAGATTTCATTGAATTTTGTGCCATTTTGAAGGAAGTATCACTCGAGACCCCTTGTTCCATTTGAAATATTAAAGATTGGTCCCACTCTTCCTAGAGGGTTAAAGTTGCAGTGTTGAAAATCATATAAAAAAACCTCCCCCTCGACTAATATGTAATTGCGTGCACGACCCATTTTTTTTTAATGAACGTGGAATCAAATATTTCCTCTTTTTCGTTTTTAATGGTGACCCCTGTATACAAGAATCAACCTAATCAACGCTAAACAGCTCATTAGTTTTGTCTAAGATGTCTAGAAGGATATGGTGCTGGAACTGATGCGATATTGTTTAGAATTTTTTTGCGACCTTTTCTGTCATTGTGTCTTTTTACGTATCGTGGTGTGTTTCTTGATTTCATCGCTAGTTGACGCTAATTGGAAGTGCATAGTCAACCGATCGATCGACAAACTATATTCTTTGAATCGAGCAGTCAACAAAATGAACAAAATCTAATGTCATACTAATAAAAAAAAATCAAATGGAAGGAACACAATTATAGGGAATTTGGCCAGTATTCTAAACAAATAATATGGTTTTTGATCGTCAGCGCCCAAAAAAAAAAATATACCCCCCCCCCCGGTCCGCCCCTTTTTCTTTCCTAAGAAATTTTTTTCTCTTTTCTTTCCGAACGCCTTCTGTACTGTTTTGATGTCGAAAAGCCATGTTTCTTTTATCTAGTAGGCATGTGTCGCCAAGTCTCCCCCACCCCCCCCCGCCTACTCCCGCCCCCCCCCCCCTTAGTTTTGTCAGTTTTGTCATCTCATGCCATCGGTACTGTGCCATCGGTATATTGTAGTGTAATTCTTTATCTATCAATATGTGTTGAAAAAAGATAGGCGTGAACTCGGTGCTTCCACCGGATTCTCAATGGAAACTCACTTGATTTTCTCTTCCAATGGTTGTGGGAAGAAGACGTTCCTTTGGAATATTACTTTCGGTTCATCTCGTTGTTGCCTATTGAAGGATACGTGGCTGTACTGTTCTACCAGAGACCGCCACAGCTGTCTCAGTTTGTAGGGCTCGTGGGAAGGTTTCAGTTGCAGTTCTGTAATACCACATCACGATACATGATAGCAAACCAAGTTGAAAATTTTGAAGTAGTTTTTTTATTATTGAATGTGTTGACTGTCTTAAAATATTGGCCGATCGTATCGGGAGCTGATGCCATTTCAAAATGTTGAGAAAAAGGAAGAAGGAAGCAAACATTTTTCGAATTATTCGATGGATTCATTCATTGGTCCATTCGAAACCTTTCCTTGATTCTCTTGTTCTCATTGGTAGAAGAGATCCGCCAGAAGTTGAGTATTCTAGTATTCTTGGCAAAAATATAGATTATGCAACCAACAAAATAATACAATGCATCTTAGTTGCCTAACCAACCTCAACCAGTACTCAGTAGCTAACGTGATGTCATGCATATATTTCAAACATGTAAACGTGCCTCTTGAAATAATTTATGAAAATATTGAAAACATGATAATTAGTTCTTGTATTTAATGTGTGATAACAGCTGAAATTGCCCTGAAATAATGCAAATGCAGGTTAGTTTCTTCTTTTTAGCAAGTAACTCATTGACAACTTGAAAAATCACATTACCGTCTTCCATCCTAGAAAGTTGCAAACTGCTGAACACTTCAAAGTCTTCCGGTAGTTTATCAACAGTTTTTCTGTCCTCTTTAAATATCAAGAACCCTAATTTATACACTCACTGAGCCTTCATTGGACCATAAACTTCACCAAATATTTTCATTCATGATGAACAAGAAATTTACCATTTTGCAAAATTAACATGAAATAAAGTGAAACTCCCGATCCTCCTTACAACGTATATGAGGCTTACCTAGTAGCGGGCTCACCATCCACAAGGTGAAAATCTGTGCTGCCAGTTGCTTGTTCAGGCCCAAATCATCACAGTTGATAATCGCTTGGCAAATTCTTTCGCAAGTTGCTGTAGAAACATCCTCAAGCCCCAGAAATATTGTCGTATCATCGTGCAAATATACGCAAGCTTGTATTACAGGACCTTCCAACTGATCCACGTTACCACTGTTCGCTGTAACTTTGCTTGTTGCAGATGCTGAAACGGCATGCTATTGTAGAAAATTATGAACGTCATATTGAAAACTCCTCACCATTTGGGTGCTTATTTTCTGTGCTACAAACTTTATCATCTGAAACAGGCTGATCTTTCTCCTTGTCCCATTCTGAATGTGGGAATCCTCCTTCGGATTCATTAAGATTCGAAAAGCTTGTATTCAGCTGGGAGAGTCTCTGAGACACAGGGTACAGAGCACCCTGACCAGATATATCTTCGGTTTGAGAATAGTCATCATGTGTACGACTGAAAACATGAACAGGCTTTGCAAATACATCAAGAAAGCAAAAAAATAATACCTGTATGGTTCAACTATGTAATCTTGGTTTTGAGTACTATAAACCCTGTTTCTATTAAATTCTACTGGTATGACCGTAACATTGTAGTTATTAGTTTGTATCACGATTTGTTGTGTGTCGTTTTTGTCCTCTTTAGCTGTCTCCATGCCAAAACAAGGACTTTTTTTAGTTTTCTATGAAGTACTCATTCTATTGATTTGCAAGGCAAAAATGCAAAAGCTGAAGGTCTACTAGCTACCCACTCACAACAGAATCCTTACATGGTTGGATGAAATTGATTGTTGAATGCTAATTAGTAATATGCACTGTAATTTAATATCATTAGACCATATCTCTATTTTGCTATCAGGTTTTTTATATGATGTTTCTTATTATGAAGGTATGATACGATTTTCATCAAATTTACTTGCAATTGAGAATTCGGGATTCATTTTATGTGCTAGTATGTTTGGAATGAACTAAATTGATATATTTGGCTGTGAATTTGAATTATTAAATTCGAATCGATAAATCGCAGAAAACAAGGACCGAAATCATTTGTTTCTCTTTCTATCTCTAGGAGGGGGGAGGACACACAACATGAACCGCAAAGAAGAATTTTCATGGAGCAGTAGAATTCTCACTGCAAGTGCGCATGCTCCGTAGAGATTTTGCTGCAAATGCAGTAAAAATTTCACTGCTCCATGAAAAGGGGTTGAAAGCAGTGGAATCTGTGATTGTCATGTCAGTTGTCATTTATGCTATTTATATTTATTGGTAGGTATTTGATTATGATTTCCAGAAACTATACCAAAACCCAATTACATTGTTTGGCTGAGAGCCGATTAGTAGATTCCCAATCAGGTCTATTCTGCGGTGGCCTATTGATTCTTGAAAATCATTAGATTATTGTAAAATATTCGAGAATGAGACCAATAATGCAATTTTGGTGCGAATCAAAATTTTTCAATAGATGATGTTACTCGAAGATATTTCAGAAATCTTAGTGATGTATATTTATAGTCTTCTATAACAGTGGTCGATTATTTTCAATAACCATTGCAATATTCAATATTGATAGTTATTCAAAAGATTCACCAGATAATAGACCTGCAAATAATGATATGGAAAATCAACATTATTAAAGTAGATTTGGATGAACTGAATTGTTTATCTCAGTGGTGTTCCATTTCATTACTAGACTAAATCGCTATTCAATCCATAGCGATGTTTGCATAGTACTTTGAAGTACTACCTTCCAACCTCAAGTGTTTTCGTTTAAATGAAATTGTGTAACATTTATTTTATTCATAACAAAACAATATTTTGTTCAATAAGAAATAATAACATCCTGATCCTGGTGAAGGTACTAATCTCAGACTTTTTGTTTCGAATAAAATTTTTGTTCAGGAGTCAATACGCTCAGAATCCGCGCAAAATCCTTAAAAACGTCCTATTAATCCCCGGTTATTCCGCAGCGATGAACATGCTCGCAAATGGAGTAATTAGTCTAGCTTAACCTCACCAAACAAAACAGCAGTGTTGCCACTATGAAAACTGTCAAAATCCCACATTTCTTGAGAAAATTTCCCGCAATTTCCCGCCACATTCAAATTGATAAAATAATCCATCAAGTTAGGAAGTTTGTTTTGAAACAATGTAACTTCGGATATATTGAAAAATTATTCAAGTTTTAATGAAACTACACATAAAATTATAATCTTTATTATGTTTTTAACATATCTCTAAAGAAAAATTAAAAATATCCACTTGGCAACAGGAACAGTGTGCCATATCATTCCCTTTTCGGAATGATTGGGATTTCCTCAACCAGCCATTAAATTCAGGAATTTGCATCCAATCGTCTTTAAACTTGTACAGACGAACACGTTTAAGACAGGATTTTTTTATCATTTTCGGAGCATCTGATGATGTTATTGATACGCTTGTTGACTCCTCTTGTTCAGTCTACAAGAAAAAACATGTAAGTTATAGTACCTAACCTAATGTGATACCACATCTTCAATATTTCCAAAAACCCTACCTCAGACTCAGCAGTATCAGATTCATTTGTGTTGGACCCTAACACATGGGTTTCACTTTCAATAATAATATTTTTATTATCTTTCCTCATAAGAAATTTGTCCATTTTTTTTTAACTGACTTCTAGAATCACAAATTCACCAATCACCAATCACATCATCACATCAACACAACACTCATACTCATAAACAAACAACAAAACAAACACAAGACATGTGTTCTGTGACATAAAACACAGACCACTCAGGTCACTACTGTCGTCTGTCACTAGTAGACTAGTAGGTATTATGAGGTCTGTGGTCAGTAGTTCTGTTTTATGTTACAATGTTTATCAATTGACACATGACAGCGGTGAAATTTTTGACGAGATGGCGCTTTCGCAAATATTCCATCTTAGAAAAATCACCACATATGAATGGACGCGATTTCTCATGAACATGTATAATTTCCCGCATATTTCCCGCAAAATGTCTCATCCCACCGAAAATCCCGCATGCGTTCGGATTACCCGCGATGCGGGAAATTTCCCGCCATGTGGCAACACTGCAAAACAGTATCCACAATTTAAATACTAACCTACCCTCTAAATAAAACAAATCTGAACAATTTTCAAAACTATGTAGAATATAAAAACTAATTGAAACAACAAATTTAAATCAAACGACAAAAGTTTAACTAATTTTGAAGAAATCCAGGAGCCTATGGACAATCGACCTTATAGATATTCAAAATGGCTACGAAATTAACGAAATATCATTCGCTTTGCTGCTTTGAAGATGAAAAATTTTTACTTCTAAAGGTCACTGCTGGAGCAGTGAAATCTGTCAAAAGCTACTGTACTTGCAGTAGTTAGGGGCCATGAAAATACACCTTTAATGTGTACTCGCCTTAAGATATATTTGTTTTCATGTCACTTGTAGTCCAGGGAGATGGACCCAAATAAAATAACGGTTCCGGTTCAGTTTTGGTACAGGAAAATTTGAAAGATTGTAATCTTTCACTGCTGGTAGTTAGATGTTTCAGGGTTTGTAAGTCGTGGTCTGCAGGTTTACGTTTCATCTGCATCTATGGCAGATATTTTCAAAAGTAATGCGGCATTGGTTGAAGTGTCCTTCTCTGCTACGAGACTTTGATTGGATGTGGTTGAACTGATATGTCCGTACCTATTGAACTTATTGTCCGGCTGGGGTCCCTGTTTTGGTGCCATCGTCACAGAATAATTAAACTGGTACACAAGCGAATTGGTAACCTAACATACTTTTCCAAAAATATTTGACCTTGATCTCACAAAATACACCAATCACAGACATTATAACTAATGAGCTGACCCTAAGAGAGAGATGAATGCAGAGTGAGCAAGATAGAATACTTCAAGTATAACATCTAAGCGAATTCCTTCCCCAATGTAGCAGATAAAGAGAGGTTGAAAAGGATAGAGTAATTCAAGTCTAGAGTTATCATTCTGTTCACAATATCGCGTCAATGTGCATATCTTTCCTCTATTGTATTTCGCATCGTGTTATATGGAAAACTGTCATAAAGGCAAGTCCATTAGTTATAATGTCTATGATACAAACAATAGACCGCGGGCATGTGACGTCACACGCATCAGCCTGCTGGACAAACAAGTCGTATTTCCATAAACAACAATGGTAATTTAATGAGATCATAATTGCAATTCTGAGATACAAAATGCATGAATATACCGTTGCCCATTTCAACTTATCAGTACTTGAATCTGCTCTTCTAGTTGCTTGAATCCACAATTCACGTCTCTTAACAGCAAGAGGATTAATGTTCTTTCTATTGTCGAAAATAGAAGGGAATCGATGGATTGAAACATCACAATCGCTCAAAATTGAGTTATTATCGAGAAAAACTATTTGGAAATATGACACAAATGCACAATAATCATTAGTAGATACGTTTGTTTGTCCAGCAGGCTGGATTTACAACTATCATTTTACTGTCGTCTGTCAGATATGCCCGCGGTCTATAGGAAACTACACTGAGAAAATTCAAGTGGCATGCGTCAAATTCATTAGCTGTCCTTATTTAACCCACTGAAGCAAACAATTGACTATTTTGGTACGTTCTCATTGGTGCACTTCCGGAAGGCGCGGCTTTTACCGAATAAGTCATTGGATTCGCTTCTGTATACTAGTTTAAGTATTCTGTGCCGTCGTTACATTTATTTGCCATTCCTGAGGTCTTATTGTAAAGAAAATGATTCATATAACGCTTTCTGTCAACCAGAAACTTAATGTTATAACAACTAAGTTGATTCAGTGATGACTTTGAGTTGCCATTCATGATTGTGATAATACAAATTTATATTATTCTCACCGAGTTCTACTTTAAACGTACTGAGAGCATCTCGTTCTACCCACATTTCGTAACACCCACAGTGCATAACACCCAAAGTGCGTAACACCCAAATGTCATAACACCCAAAATTCGTTATGCCCACACTCACCGAACATGCCCGAATGATGCGCTGTTGCCTAATTCATCCTTCTTTTAGGTTAGTTAGGTTAAGTTAGATTGGGTTAACGGGAAATTGCAGAATATCCGGTAAATTTTGCAACAGTGCATCATTCGGGTATGTTCGGAGAGTGTGGGCATAACAAAATTTGGGTGTTATGCACTGTGGGTGTTACGGAGCGCACCCAACGTACTGTCCTCACAATCTTTCTTTGTGGCCTGTAAAATTATATACACTTCACATTTACATCAGGTGAATTTTTCTAGTTATATGAGAAAGGCCATGTTTTGAGCTGGATTCAGACAGATCCGAAATCCGATGGTACGACGATCCGAAAAATTTAAATCCAGACCAATTGGGAAGTTCATCATCCAGATACGCCTCTATGGGAAAATATTTGAACTATTTCATCACGTAAAACAAAAACAAACTAATGAATGTGAAATTATGGTACATTTCTCTAACACATTCACACACTGATTAGTCTACACATTTGTTTTACACAGAACTTCGCCAAAATTCGAAAAACATATGGTACAATACAAAATACAACGTAAACAATAGTAAACATATGTTTTTGACAGATTACGATCAGCTGATTACGGTTTGTTGCCGACATTTTTGAACAGATATCAACGCCCTCATCGTTAGAAATTTTTCCCAGGTCGAATCGTCGTACCATCGGATTTCGTATCTGTCTGAATCCGCCTTTACACATTAACAAACACACTGGCTAACCAAAATACCAAAAGGCCATTTAAGGAAAATACACAAAGAGAAAGGAAAGGTTCTCTGGTTACACGATTTATTTTTGTTCTTGTGTTTTGTGATTTTATGCCCCACGTGCGACCTTTGTAATATTGCCATATTTGTCACTTGTCATAATCATAATTATCGACAGAAATCAAGGTTAAGGAAACAAAAACACAAAACACTTGTAATTTGTATTTGTAATATCAGTTATAATATAATTTCATAATTATAATAGATGAGTAATATTTAAGCGATAAAATGTTTATCTTCTATCAACTACGTTTTCTACAAATCGGAGACATTTTTTTACGTTCTTTGTGTTTCTATCAAACGAGAAATGTTGGAACTTAAATCTCCAGAGGATTTGGAAATATATGATGCTAAGATAAATTCGAGGTAATTTTTTGCAAAATGTCCTAGTCCAGCTTGTCTAGTTTTTTCCTTTTTTTTTCGTGCAAAACAATTGGCTGAAATAAAGGAAGGTCGCCCAGAAAATGAGTAGCCTCAAAAATTTCGTTGTCTCTTTTTTGTTTTATTTCCCGAAATTATATTGCCGTGTTTTTGTTAGCATATTCAGGTAATTATAAATAGTTCAGTATTCATCCAATCAATTACATAACCTCACCTGTGTTATTGCCAGAAAGTTATAAAAATATAATAGATATTTTTATATGTTTGTTTTTCTTTTTAGTTGGTTGAGCCCACAATGGTTGTCATGGAATAAATTTTCTGAAAGTATGCTCAGAACCCTAGAAAAGAAAATACTACAGAGTAAGTCTTGAAATTCAAATAAGAAATTTGAAAATCAATATCTTTCTCTTTTATAGTATGTAAAACACCTTATCGAGGCTGGTACGTTGATATCGGCCCAGTCGTTGGTCCAGCTGATAAAATATGGACAATATCAATGAACACAGAGTCTACAAAGACACCACTGGTCCTTCTTCATGGACTAGGAGCAGGTGTTGCCTTGTGGTGTCTGAATTTGGACTCGTTAGCCAGTACTAGGCCTCTGTATGCGATAGATTTGTTAGGTAAGTAAGTGGAATTTATGAAATCTGATCTGAATCTGATGATAAAAAAAATTGTGTGCTCGTCCCTATCATAGTTCATTATGATTTCAGGCTTCGGTCGATCTTCGCGACCAGACTTCAGCTCTGACAGCTATGAAGCAGAGCAGCAAATGGTTAGATCAATAGAGGAATGGCGCAAAGAGATGAAACTAGAAAAATTCATTGTGGTTGGTCATAGTTTAGGTGGATTTTTGGCAGCCTCGTATTCAATATCCTATCCGAACAGAATTAAACACTTGATTTTGGCAGACCCATGGGGTTTTCCGGAAAAACCAACAGAGTTCAAAGATGTCCCGTTTTGGATCAGAGGCATAGCTTACGTTATGAGACCTTTCAATCCCCTGACTGCTATCAGAGCGGTAGGACCTTTTGGTTAGTATAGAAGAAAGAGTAAGAACTGTACAATCCTGAGAATGTTGTATTTTTTCATTGTTTTATTCGCAGGTCCTTGGTTCATCAATACTCTGAGGTCTGATATATCAAAGAAATATGCAGATGCTTTGAATGATCCCTATTTGATTCCGCAGTATATTCATCAGTGCAATTCTCAACACCCTAGGTAAGGAGGTTTTGAATGAATTCAAAGTCCAACTTTGAATCTCAGAATTTTTTCTTCAAATCTAAGAAGACCATTTCTATATGTAGAGTTTCAACTTTTGGCACAGATTCTCTATTTAATTTACTACTTGGAATAATACCTTCCTCAAAACTCGGAATTCCGATCAAAACTCCAAACATCTTTGAATGACATTCACGTACCTATCAACAGATTGTTTGTAAACTTTTTTTATTTCATTTCTTTCACAGAAGTTGTAATATCTATCTTTCGATTCATAGAAGAAGAAAGCTAAAAAATAATTCTTCAAACTCCAAACTCCTACTTTGAATACTGTTTTGAAGTCATTATTTTGTGGTGAATGAACAAATTCTTTTTAGTTCTTTTGGGTAAGTAACCTACCACAATCTGAAAAAATTAGAATTGATATTGGAATCTATACAAGTGTAGAAGGGCAGATTTTTAATCTACCATCAAAAGATGCTGCGTTAATAAAAAACGGTTTCTTCTAAATGATACATGTCCTATAAGTCAGCAACTTCTTATATAATGTTAATTTTCTTATCACAAAAATACAAGAACTGATATATAAGCAGAATCCCGCCTTTTTTCGGAAATTTCCAATTTTGAATCTGAACTTATTGTAGAATTAAATTTTCTACTATGAAACCAAACGTTCCGCTTTTGGAAATCAGAATTGAGTCTTTGGACCTAGAATTTTTTTGTGCTGAATATGAATTTTGACTTCAAAACACAAAATCGCGCCTTTTAAACTCAAAATCATGTCTTGAAAACCCAAATTTCCGACTTTTATTAAATAGCTTTTACTATGAACTCTGAATTCCGAATTCAAATCATGAGGCCTGACTTCTTTCTACAATTTTTCTACTTTCATTTGCGGATTTTCGCTTGAAACATCAAAACTTTGAATCAGAACCTAGAGTTTGTTTCTAAGCTCTGTATTCCAACTTCAAAACTGAGAAATCTGACAAAATTCAAAATTTTTCCTTTTATCAAGTGATTCAGTTATCCAGGATTTCGATTTGAAACTTCAGATACCTCCTTCAATATTTAAATTAGTAAAGTCGAAAAACTCTGATAAATTTATCAATTTTGATGCATCTCCCAGCTTTAAAGGCAATCCGTTTTGTTGGTGATTCTTCGCTCACAGTCTCGCTCACTTTCTCACTTCATTGGAACATCGTAGAAGGGTCGGAAACTTTTCTCTCTCTTCCACAGATATTTTCAACGGTCGGTGCTCTTCTGAGTTGTTATCAGTTTTTCCACCCTCGGCAATATCTACACGGATGACTCGAAAAATACAGAATTCCCCTTTGTTGTGAATTTCGAGATCTGTCGAACCTCTCTTGCTCAGGGATATTTTTTCAATAGAACATCTGAGCTTTGGTACTCCTTGCCGAAAGAAGTTTTTCCTGAGGCTTACAAACTTCAAAAATTCAAGGTGATTGTAAATTCGTATCTCCTGTCTCTCGATTCACGCGCTGTTCTTTAACATTACAGGGCTTCCCTTTCTTGTATATCTGCTTATAAAAAAAATTAAATACAATCCTGAGTTGTGAAAGCGGAATTTTTATTTTTGGAAAATGAATCGCAATTTTCAAAAGTCTGAATTCTGGATAAAGTCTAGTCATATAAAAGTGGAAGTTTCAGAGTTTCGAAATCGAAATTCTAGGTTCAAATTCGAAATTCTGAATAAGAAGCCAGAATTTCGACTAATTTATATCTCAACTTGGTTTGTTGTTGCACAGTGAACAAACTGTATATAAATGTGACGCTTGTGAATTAATAGTAATAATGACAATAACTATTTCCTTCAATATTTAAATTCAGTAAAGTCGAAAAACTCGGAAAAATTTATCAATTTTGATGCATCTCCCAGTTTTGAAGCCAAAAAATACAATTACAATCCTGAGTTGTGAAGGTGGAATTTTGATTTTTGGAAAAGGAATTGCAATTTTCTAATTCTGGATGAAATCTAGTCGTATAAAAGTGGAAGTTTCGAGTTTTATCTCAAAATTTTGAGTTTCGACGATGGAATTCCCAGTTTCAATGAATTCAGAGTTTCGAAATCGAAATTCTAGGTTCAAATTCGAAATTTTAAGTAAGAAGCCAGAATTTGACTACAAATTCTTTCCATTAAACTTGAAATTTCTATCTAGTTTTATTTTGTTTTGATGTTGCTCAGTAAACAAACTATATAAATGTGACGCTTGTGAATTATAAGTAATGATAATAATAATAAATTTTTAGCGGAGAAAGTGCTTTCCATGCGATGATGAACGGTTTTGGGTGGGCAAAAAATCCAATAGTGAGACGTATTCATCAGCTGAAAGACGATATTCCAATCACTTTGCTCTACGGATCCCGCTCTTGGGTAGACCATTCTGCAGGGGATATACTGGAAGATAAGAGGACAAATTCGTATTATAAATTACAGGTAGAAATTTCATACGGCCTGCTTGTGCTGGAATTGCAAAAACTGTCGTTTGATATTGAGTCTTATTAGGTATTTATGACCCTGTTGAAGAAACTGGGGTCAAAAAACTAAATTGATAAATCGAAATAAGAAAATTAATCAAAAACGAATCAATAAACGAAAGCCATAGATTTTTCCACGAAAAGATAGATCAAATATGAAAATTGAAAAAATTAGAAAAATAAAATGGAAATTATTAAAAAAATTAAGTAGAAATAATAAAATTACAAAACAATGAAATGATTCAAACGAAGTCGTTCAGTAAATATTTTTGGTTATTCCTTTAGCTTTTTTATATTTTTCCTTATTTAATAGTTTATGTAACACTCGTTTATTAGCTTGGTAGATATCTATGTTTGTAACGGGAACTTTGACCAACTTTTAAATGTCGGATTAATTTGCATATTTATCAAGGATCGATGACGATGCAATAAAATGATAAAAACGTCGGATATCCGTCAAAAATAAAGATTTGTTTTTGTAGTGACCTTGAATGGAACGTAATTTTTGGCGAAGGAGCCAGTTTGTATTTCTTGCTGAGACCCAACTCATCATTAATTGAACTGAAATATTTACAATCCACAGGAACATTTGCAGTTTCTTATAATATTATATGCCTCTGTAAATAAAAAAAATACGCTTTTATAAAAAATATAACGAAAAATGAGAAATAAATTATAGTTTGGGAAAACTAAAGAATCACGCTTTTGTGAAAAAATAAACTAAGGAGTAAATACATTTTTTAAGTCTGAATTAGGACTAGTGTTAATAAAAATAAATTATTGCAATGTAAAAATCGAGGGGTGCTTTTAAGCAATCTATTGACACCATGCACCCCACACTACATTTAAATAATTTTTTTTATTTACACTATTCTTAATTCAAATTTCGAATTTTTTTTTACTTTTCAGTTCATTCTTTCACGAAAGCGTATTATTTATTTTTTTCAAACTATTATTCATTCCTTATTCTTTGGTTGGATTTTTTATGAAAACGTGTTTTTACGACTATTATTTATATTTAATTTTTTAGTTAGATTTTTCATAAAAGCGTGTTTTTATTTTGTATTTGTGAACCTTCCAATCAAATAACTCAAAAACAATTGTTGATTTCAATACCCGGCACAGATTCAAAGTAGTATTTTTTTTCGGTTAATCTAATTGTCAACATTTTTAGGTTGTTACTGGAGCGGGCCATCACGTGTATGCCGATAAACCGAAAATATTTAACAAAATGGTTCTTGATGCCTGCAAATATAGCGACTCTCTAGAACCTTCGGAATTGTTGGCTATCATGCCTGCTGATGAGCTGAAAGAGGATTAACGTAGGTGATATTCATGGATTTTAGTGCCTTTAAACAGTTAAGACGGTCTAAGCATTCGTCCTGCTTGAGATGAAATTTTAATTATACATCGTTCTTTTTTTTTAATTTTATTAAACGTTATTTTCACACTGGTTTCCATCACTGTGATATGGGGTTCAACCATAGGCAACCTACTTTTTTTTATCAAATCTGAACTCTGGGAAGATTTTATGGGACTTGAGTAGCTAGGTCTTGTTACTAGTTCCCTACGCCCTTTGTCATGTCCCTTCATAAATTTAATGTGAGAGAGCCATTGACAACTGTAGGTTCTTCGTTGGGGTTTTTTAAAGTCCTTCTTTCTGGTAGCAATTTCAATAAACTTGTGGTTGACCCTATATGGAGCACTTGTAGTTCAACTTTTTTTTGTTAATTATACCGAGTATTTACTTGTATCGTGTTCATTGTGATTTTTACATTATTATTTTGTATGCTTACTCAAAATGTAAAGAATATATTTTATTTCATATTTTAGTTTGTTTTTTATTAGCGGTCACTGCTAGAGGAGCTGTGATATGAACAAATTCAAAGAGCATGTGGAAGGTTGTTTTATTTTTCGTTCGGTAGTGATGATCCTCATTAACTTTGACGAAAAATCGTGAATCGTTAGATGAAGCTGATGAGTCTAACCAGAATTGTCCTTTGATTATTTAATGAAAACCTTATATATATATATATTATATATATATATATATATATATATATATATATATATATTATATATATATATATATAAAGGTATCTTTTATATTTGGGTATTGTAGTCAATTGGAGGGCTTCAGTAAATGAGAACTATTTTCGGATTATTCGAGCTTTCGGAAAATTTATTTCCTTTTTCAAGAATATCTACAAAGTAAATGGGTTTAAAAGTGATACAATATATGATAGTAGAACTCACCAGAGTTAGATTATAAAATAAACTGGCAAAGTAAAATAATACATAAGAACATTGTAAAAAGAAGTTGTAAAATTGTCAGTAAAATATTGACATTTGTCAGACTAATTGTTGAAGATATAAAATGATTTTCATTCAAGAGATCGTCAAAAAAAATCGAGATTTTTCTTCAGTTTTTTCTCGATATATATAATGAACTGATATCTTTAAATTCGTTGTGGTATTATATCATGAAGATATGGAATGATATTAATGTTTCTTGAATGTTATTTGAGGACATGAATAAGTATTGATATAATTTTATCCCCCCCCCTCTGATAGTGGAAGAGCTTTTTTTAAAGCTTTTTCAGAGGAGAGAACACCAAAAAATGAAGTTCAGTACATTTCTTCTGGAAATTTGTCTTTTGGTTTTGCATTTTTTATCTACACCCGTACTCTAATAGGTGTATTTTATCTACACCCGTACTCTAATAATACACTTATATGCCCACAACCCGTTTTATAATGAAATCCATTACGATACAGATTTTCATTACGATACAGATTTTCATTACGATACAGATTTTCATTACGATACAGATTTTCATTACGATACAGATTTTTAACCAATAGAAACCCATTATTTTTCAATCAAGCATGATGTGCATGCTCTGCATTTGACGTTTGTCAAGTCAAAATCGGTATAGGTATTGGATTTTTGAAGAATACAAACTTCGATAATCATAACAAAATGTCTGATACCAGCGATATGGCAGAATCACCTTCGACACCTTCACCCACAGAAATGCAATTGAAATGATTAAATTTTTCATTTGACAAATGCATGATTTATCATTTATTTTTTTATCCAATTTGTGGGCTCTCCGTGGCCGAGCCGTCTGTGGCGCTGACATTGATTATTCTAGCTGGAGGAGACATTGGTTCGATTCCGGTCTCAAGCAAACCTTTTTTTCTTTGATTTTTGATCTTCTTTTCATATCTCATCGTTTTATTTCTCGAAGTAATACTATTAATTACAATTCTGTAGAATTTTTCAAAGAAATTCGTTAAATTAGTATTATTGTGTGCAATACAATTATGAATATAATATTTGTAGTTCTTCACTATTTATCGTATAATGGTTATTAATACACTCGCATAAACCATACGAAACTCACCTTCGGCTCGTTTCGTATCCCGGTTTATGCTCATATATTAATAACCATCATTACACGATCGTTGCATAATATACTATTATATGCCCACAACCCGTTTTATAATGAAATCCATTACGATACAGATTTTCATTACGATACAGGTTTTTAACCAATAGAAACCCATTATTTTTCAATCAAGCATGATGTGCAAGCTTTGCATTTTGACGTTTGTCAAGTCAAAATCAGTAGGTATTGAATTTTTGAAGAATTTTGTCAATTCTCGATAATGAAATGAAAATTTCTTATAGCAGTGATATAGAAGAATTACCAGCGACTCCTCCACAGATTTCTTAGACAAGAAAAAAATACAATCGAAAGGATTCTATTTTTCATTTGCCAAATGCAAGACATGTTTTTATTTTCGAAGAAATCGAATGGGTTCTAATGGCCGAGTGATCAACCGCAAGGGCGGTGATCAGAAATGTCTGGGTTCAAATCCTGAACTCGGCAGAGATTTTTTTTCATTTTTTCTTTCATTTCTCATTGTTGTATTTTCTATGGTTATACCATTATTTATAATTTTGTAGAATTTTTCAGAGAAATACGATTGATTACCTACTATTATTGTGTTCAATATAAATTATATATATATATATATATATATATATATATATATATATATATATATATATATATATATATATATCTATATATATATATATATATATATTATATTATATTATTAGGTATATAATATTTTTAGTTCTTCATTATTTATTGGGTGTAGATAAAATAGCGTATCTAACTCTCATGTAATGGTTATTAATACACTCGCATAAACCATACGAAACTCACCTTCGGCTCGTTTCGTATCCCGGTTTATGCTCACGTATTAATAACCATCATTACACGATCGTTGCAAAATATGCTATTATCAAATTGAATTCAATGGCCCGTTTCGAAATGTGAACATTATTTCGCATTTATATCCCAGAATAATTATTTGGTACGCCAATGGTGCTACAAGGGCCTTGAGGTGGCTTCTTTATACTCAAAAATAACCCTTTCGGCAGTTCATTCGGATGCGTCACTGGTAACTACATCTCCAACGTTTGAGCAATGTTGCCAGTAGTTTTGATTTATCAGACTTTTATTTAGGAGAATTTCGTAATTTTTCTCAACTCATCTGAAGATTGCGGAAACTTAAGAGCCTACATCGTCCACTTGGTATGTCCGGTATGTTTTTCAACATCAACACAATATGAATCGTTCGAAAGAGGAATACGCAACAATATGTTTTCTGCTAGCACCTGATATTTTGATTAATAATTTCGACTCTAGTTAACATGTGAACAACCACACTAGATGAGCCCAAAAGATTGACACAGAATTCTGAATTCATTCTCAAAATTTAGAACGATATCTGGAAATCTTAAATTGTGTCATGGAATTGAAATTTTCATTTAGGAATTACTTTAATACCTATCAGAATTTTGACAGGTTTACGACAGAATTTCTACTCTCACTTCGGAATCCCGACTGATCTTAAAGTTTTCTGTCCTACCAGTACCTTTTATCTCAGCACCTTGTTTATATCAGTTTAATGATGAAGAGTTTGGATTCCAAAATAAAAGTCAGAATTTGTAGATGAAAATGTGAGTTGATGATGACAGTCGAAACTCCGGCATATAATTCGGGAATCCGAGATAAGTCAGAATTCCGAGATATCCACAAATTGAAATTCCAAGATAAACGTAGGTATTCCAAAATAAACGTCGAATTTCCGAGATGTGTCAATTCCGAGATAGAAGTTTAAATTCTGACAGAAGCCTCGGACTTCAGAAATGAAAGTCGGAACTCAAAATTCTAAAATAAATGAGGAAATTCAGAGATATAATTTGGAATTCTCGAACAAAAGCTGGAATCGTAATATATTCGTAGTGATTAAAGTTGATATTTCAACATGTTCAACTTTATGGATAGTAAGTGGAATGAACGTTGGTGATTATTCCTTGGTGAAATTCGATATTCCGAGAAAAAAGTTGGAATTCCGAGAAGCCATTCGAAATTCTGATATAAAAGTTGAAATTCCGAGATACTTGATGTAGTGAAGGTAGTTAATTATTCCTTGGTAAACCTCGACACTCCGAGAATATTATTTGAAAACCCGAGATGTTGATTAAAATTTTTATATGAACGTATAAATTTGAAGATAATCGAAGAAAATTTTAAGATAAACGTTGAAATTCCGAGATAAACGTCGAAATTCAGCGATGAAGTATTGGAACCTTGAGATGAAAGTCGAAATTATGTGATAAGTCGGATTATCGACATTAAAGTTGGAATTCCGAAATGAATGAATTCCGTGCTGAATGGAATTTCGAGATGAACGTGGAAATTGCGTGATATACTTCATGGATAGTTGCTGGAATTGACGTTGGTGATTACTTCTTGGTAAAAATCGATATTCCGAGGAAAAAGTAAGAATTTGAAATTGCGAGATAGTTGATGTAGTGAAGGTTGGTATTTTTTCCTTGGTAAACATTTCGAGATGATAGTTGGAATTTCAAGATTATTGATGAAATTTCAAGATGAACGTTGGAGTTCCGAGAAAAACGTTGATTATCAACTTTAAAGTTGGAATCCCGAAATGGAAGTTGATATTTCGAGATAATTGATGTCGTGAAGGTTGTTAAGTATTCCTTGGTAAACATCGATATTCCGAGATACTAGTTGAAATCCCGAGTTGATAGTTAAAATTTCAAGATAAACCTTGAAATTCCGAAATACACGTCGAAATTCCGCAACTAAGTATTGTAACTTTGAGATGAAATTCGAAATTAAGTAATAAAATTTGGATTATCGACATTGAAGTTGGAATTATGAAATGGAAGTTGATATTCCGAGATAATTGATTTCGTGAAAACTGTTTATTATTCCTTGGTAAACATCGACATTCCGAGTTGAAATCCCAAGATGATAGTTAAAATTTCAAAATAAACGTTGGAATTCCGAGATACACGTCGAAATTCCGCAATTAAGAATTGTAACTTTGAGATGGAATTCGAAATAATGTGATAAAATTTGGATTATCGACATTGAAGTTGAAATCATGAAATGGGAGTTGATATTCCGAGATAATTGATGTCGTGAAGGTTGTTAATTATTCCTGGGTAAACATCGACATTCCGAGATACTAGTTGAAATCCCGAGATGATAGTTAAAATTTCAAGATGAACGTTGAAATTCCAAGATAAACGTCGAAATCCGCAATGAACTATCGTTACTTTGAGATGAAATTCGAAATTATGTGATGAAAGTTGGATTATCGACATTTAGTTGAAATTCCGAAATAAATATTGTGGTCTCGGTAGTGTAGTGGTTAGCATATCTGCCTATCAAGCGGAAGGCCGGGGTTCGAATCCTCGCCGGGCCACCGTGCTGGGTAATCGCACGTTAAAAGGTAAGGCTTCGTTGATCCATTGCTCGCACAAGTTTTGACTTCTGAGGGTTGACGTTCGTCAGCTGGTTAACGGAACGAACAATTTTAGAACAATTTAAGAACAACAACAACAAAATATGAAATCTGTGCTGTATGGAATTTCGAGATAAACGTTGAAATTGCGTGATTTACTTGATGGATAGTAGCTGGAATTGACGTTAATGATAACTCCTTGGTAAAAATCGATATTCCGAGAAGAAAGTTGGAATTCCGAGAAAAAATTTGAAATTCTGGGATAGAAGTTGATATTCCGGAAGTGAAGGTAGTTAATTATTCCTTGGTAAACATTGACATTCCGAGATACGAGTTGAAATTCCGAGATGATAGTTAAAATTTAAAGATAAACGTTGAAATTTCCAGATGATCGATGAAATTTCAAGAAAAACGTTGGAAGTCCGAGATGAACGTCGAAATTCCGCGACGAAGTATTGGAACTTTGAGATGAAATTCGAAAATGTGTAATGAAAGTCAGATTATCGACAATAAAGTTTAAATTCCGAAATGAGGGTGAATTCCGTGCTGAAAGGAATTTGAAGATAAACTCTGAAATTACGTGACACTCCTTAATAAACTCCGATATTCCGGGAAAAAAAGTTGGAATTCCGAGATGAAATTCAAAATTCTGATATGGAAGTTGAAGTTCCGAGATAGTTGATGCAGTGAAGGCTAGATATTATTACTAGATACACATTGACATCCCGAGATACTAGCTGACGCCCCGAGATACTAGCTGACGCCCCGAGATAATAGTTGAATTTTCGAGATAATAGTTGACATTTCGAGATAAAAGAGAAAAAATCACAGATAAACGTCAGAACAAAAATTAATTTTTTCTTCCCATCTATCCGTCCGATAACATCCGAAGATCTCGCCACTCCAAATCCGACCGGCAACGCCGCGAAGCGGTCTGAACATCCGAACCGTCATCCCGATCTCCGTAAATGCGCGCAGGGTGGTTTCTCGTTCGTTCCCCCGAACCCGCATGCGTCGCGCGAAGACTCGCCCTAGCCAGTTCGTCGTTCCAGCACCTGTTACGTCCTTTATCGTTCGCCAGAGCCGCCAGCGACAAGAACCAAGCAGGCCGCGACTCGTTTTACGCCGTTGCAGCAGTTCATTTGTTTTCCCCAGCTCGCGCGAGTGACAGCAGAAATAATGTCCGAACAAGAAGCAGCAGCCGCGGCACCGGCAGAAGAACAAAAGACGGACGCCGCCACCGAAGAGAAAGAAGTCAAAGAAAATGGCAGTGGTGAGGCGGAACCTGTTGCCGAAAACGAGAAAGAGGTCCCGAAGGAGATGAGGGCCGTCGTTTTGACGGGTTTCGGCGGGTTGAAGTCCGTGAAGATACTCAAGAAACCGGAGCCTACTGCGAACGAAGGGGAGGTTTTGATCAGAGTTAAAGCTTGGTGAGTTTCAGAATGATGTTTATATTGTCAGAGAAACGATTTAGAAGGTGGGTTTTTACTGGGTTTATTTTATCAGAAGACTCGTCGTAGATGCCCGTATTTATTCATCGAGGAACATATGTTGGGTTTTTATACGTCTGGTTGGTCCATTGGGTGGGCCGGCATTTGCGTTTTCTTTGTGCTAATATTGTATCTCCGAGGATACTGCTGCAAAAAAAAGTTTAATTTTTGGGTTTTTGTTCGGTGATTCCTCTGATGGATTCGATTGGTTTCGTTCACAACTTCATACAAGGGATGATGAATTACTTTTTGTTTGTGTTGATGAATCTTATTTAATTTGAAAGCATTGACGAGATACAAATATACACGAAGTATCAGTAATAACCGATATCTGCTGCTTTGAACATATGCTGAAATTATTTCAGAGTATTCATCACTTTTTCACGCGAATATTTCTTTTGGTTCTTTGTCCCAACCACGTATACACTGAGAGAAATTTGCTTGGAAATTTGGTTTCAGCTGTAAATTACACTGATAACTTGGGGCTATAATGGTGTACCTATTTCAAAACGAATATTCCAGATTTTTGTTTTTGGGTTAACCGAACGCCTATCCAGTATTTCATTTATTCTGATTTTTTCTCAACTTAAAAAATAAATAATGTAGGGATTGTACCAGCCAAACGAAATACTTTTTCTCCGAACTATACTTGGGAAATGTTCATCTCTAGAATATTAAACGAAACTTTGAATCTGTCATTTTCATTGCCTAGGCAGGAAGTATGTACTTTTGGTGGCCTGCGGCAGTAAAACTAGGACACCACCGAGATGATGATTTGAAGAAAAGGGAATGGACATGAAAATTTACTTCGACATACCTACCCAGTCGAGATTTCAAAAAAATTGTTTTGAATGTGGAAATTATTATTGAAAGTTTTGAAAAAATGAAAAATTTAGTAAAAGTACTGCTTATATAATAATAATAATGTGTCTTTATTTTTTTTTTCTAATACATGCCTCTGCCTTGAACAGTTTTATAATTATAAATGATAAAGGCACACATATAACGATCTAGTCTCTTTAACATTTCGATGGTTTACAAGAAATGAAATGTTTGCTCCATTTAGCCATCATTCGTAACAACTATATCGTGGTGTTCAATATTATCGCTATCGATTTTCCTAATTTCCACGTCAGCCTTCCCATCAATGCCACGGTATTGATTAATTTTGAATCCCTTCCACTTTTACGGTTCAATGTACTTAGAAGAAATGACATTGAAAGTTCGATTGCAATAAATAGGAGGGTGAAATTGGTAAAAACTACGGAAAAATATTAGAGTATATTGCGTTATTAGCAGAGATAGGGATATTTTGTGTGTCGAGCCTGGATATTGACGGACCAACCATGCGAGCAGCACAAAATATTTTTTTTCTGATTTACACGTGCTATCTTTTCTTCAAACTTGGGAGACTATTCCACAAGGGGATTCCAAAAAATGCAGTTTCTCTTAAATACAAATTTGTGAATGGCGTCTTTTACCGCTTAGGCAGAAGAAATTATTGCCTAAAAACGCCACCGTAATAATGATGATCAGATTTTGGATTTGAATTTGAGAGAGAAACGTCATCTTCGAATTCGATATCACAAAATGTTATACATTTTCAACGTTTGAAAAAAGTTTTTAATAATAATGTCATTAGTGTTTGAATCATCTCAGGAAATGCTATCTAGCTGACGAATATTTTGTATGATAGTGAGGGATAATTTTCTCGAGATATTCGTGAGCAAAAAACATTTTATGGTATAATCAAGCGTGGTATTCGGTAGGAAAATTTCCCACCATATTGATCGCTTGGTGTCCGAGCATTTCGATCCCCGATCAAGGCAGGATTTTTTCTGACGGGAAATAATCCAATTTGCAACTATTGGTTGCCTTTATACCAATCTTGGTAAGTGAGGTCTGCTGTTCGAATACACAAGCCGAAACGGTAGCGCTGCAGGCTTTTCTGGGTTTTCCATTTTTTTAATATGGAGATTCATACGAAAGGAAAGCTCTGTAATGTTCAAAGAACACCGCGTGAATAAAGGGACAGGAGATACGAATTAAAGTTAACTTTGAATTTTTGAAGTTTGTAAGCCCCAGGGAAAACCTCTTTCGGCAAGGAGTTCCAAAGCTTATCTGTTATATAAAAAAAAAGATCCCTGAGCAAGAGAGGTTCGACAGGTTTCCGAATTCACAACAAAGGGGTGAGAATTCTCTACTCGTCGAGTCATCCGTGTAGATATTGTCAAGGGTGAAGTGAGCGAGTCTGTGATCGAAGAATCACCAACAAGACGAATTGCCTTTTTCTGAATAGAATCGAGAAGCCGCAATGAATGTTTTGATGCAGAACTCCATACATGAGAACTGTATTCCAAGACAGGTCGTATCTGAGCCTTGTAGATCATTAGAAGATGACGAGAAGTGAAGTATTTCTTAGCACGAAACAGAAATTTAAGTTTCTGGGAAGCACCTTTAGCGATCGATCTCACATGGTTTTCCCATGAGAGATTATCACTGATCGTAATTCCTAGTATCGAGATACTTGACTTCGTAGGAATAGTTACTCCTGACATCTGGATACTAGATGATGATTGAAATAGCAACTGCGCTACTGATATAGAAGAACGCGTGGATGAGGAGGGGTAAAATGTTTGGCGTCCCTAGGTTGGAAAATAGAGGATTCGCTTTGGAAGCGGGTATTGTTTTGTCACGTATTATTGATTGAAAATATTGACATTTCTGACAATATTTTAGAAGGAAAAAGACAGCATTTCTATGAATCTAGGGGTAGTTAGACAACGAGAAATAACTGTCAGGAAAAGTTCATAGCAATTCGTAACAAAATTACTAGAATTACTATTTTCAATAATTTATGTAGAACACTAACAACTGCAAGGAAATATCATTCCCTTATAGTTAGGAAATCTTGGCTTTTTTTTTTAATTGTCTGGAATGTCAATATTTCCCAGCGATTTCCGAAAACAGTATAATATTACATAACGATGCGGAAAGTAAGTCATTTAACTTGTTAACTTTGACCGGTTTGTATACTATTTTATACACAATCCTCGAGATAATTCCATGAAATGAACAAGAAATAATTATTCGTACTATTAATTTCAAGATATTTCGTGTTTCCAGTAGGCAATGCAAATAGACGAATTTGATGGAGCTTCCAACAAATGTCGTGATCGTTATTCTTTGTAAATGTCATTCGCCTAGGAAGAGGTTGAAATAGTTTTCACGTTGTATCTTAGTTTTGATGAATGTTTCACGAGGATTGCTGCAAATGAGCGACGTTTAGATTACTTACTGAATATTAACGGCCTTTTCGACCAAAAACGGTCTGGCCTTGGAGCGAAGAGAGCGCATAATACTGCACTTGAGAAAATGGCTAAAAAACAGTAACTGATTATTTCTGGAAACTAGTGTCGTTATTCAAGAAGTTTGTGATTTGCAAGAGATAAACTGACTCCCTGAACCCTTTCTGTCTGTTGATTATTGTGATTCTGGAGTTAGTTTGTAATATCGTGTCAGGGATAGCCCTTTCTTTATAACTGCGTTGGTGTTTATACGTTAGCACTTCATAAATTCTGATGAGCATAATGACTTCGAAAAAAAAGAAGAAGACGATATTGGCGAAGTGCCGAGAGGTCAGCAGTGTTTTTCTGACCTTGTCTTTTTCTGAGTGAAAAATTGGGCACTTTCCAACCTGAAAGTAGGTTAGAAATGAGCGCATTCTCGCAAGATTGTGAATGAAGTCAGTAAGACACCCCAGAGCGTTACAGCATTCGAGAACATTAGCCGTCTCTTTCTTCCGCACAAGCCCTGTCTACTGGGCATACTCTTATAGTGTTTTGAAAAAGGAGAATTTTTGAAATGAGAATCGAAAAACTCCGACGAACTACTTGAGAATGTAATATGTTTTAGCCTTTGGGAATAGGTCAAGATATGTGATTCAGCGCTTGTCGCGCAATATTGGTAGGAGAGTACCTCTCTCAGGTGGACTTTTTCTTCCTTCTTGTGGATGATTCACGCATGACAACATAGTGTTTACTAAGTTCAATTAATCAAGTTTTCTAATACTTCCCAATAAAACAATACGCTATTGTTTATATGAATGTTCGAAGAACTTGATAAGCCTTCACTTATTGTTGACTAGGCAATAATAATCTGCCTCGTAAACTAGTTCGACTGCGGTGACGAGTTATGAATAACGCGTGTTTCATTTGTTTCCAATGAAATCGCCACCTCTTCCTGTCGAAACCAGAAAATCAAGTAGCTTCGAAAATTGGAACGTCATGAATCACGTCTCGTTAAAGCGGAAATTTATTGTAAACAAATTGTTGTTGCTGTGTTGCGACACGTAAATATTTATGATGTTGCGACATCGTCGTAAAATCGACAATAATATGTTTGCAATGCGAGCCTAGGGGTCAAAAGCTCTGGAAAATTGCAAAAATGTATCGCAATTAGCTTCAATTAGATAAGGAGTGTTTTGTTATCGAGGACAAGGTTGATATGACAAAATATCGGGTGCCTCCGTGGTGGACGATTTCAAAATAATTTAAAACCGCCATTTTCAACTGATAAGCGACGTTAATGATATCTTGCCCAGCAATAGGGAATATGCCTGAAATTTGTTCCAAATATATTTTCTCGAATCTTCATTTTCGTAGTATTATAACTGAAAGGTTTTTTTTCAATTAGTTATTATTTAAACCCTCGAAATATAATATGAAAATCAAGGATTAGGAAGGGGAAATTCAATCTCGCAAAACGCGTCAACATTGGTCGAAACAAAATGTGAAATCAGATGATACAGTGGATTTATCGATATTCATATTGTGTTAGTGATTAAATGTGGATTTAGATTTGTAGTGAATCTGCAACGATGACTGAAAGTAGTTTCATCCCAGCACAACCGAACCATTCACCAAAAATAAATTTGCTCGAGAAAACATCTTGTTCGGTACATAGTTCTGCGGACGACAGTACTCTGCATACTAGTATCTGTTCCAGAGTCACCACACCAGCTCGAGAAATAAAAAATCTTTCATGGGTAAACCATGTGAGATCGATCGCTAAAGGTGCTTCCCAGAAAATTGGATTTCTATTTCGTGCAAAGAAAGACTCCACTTTTCGTCAGCTTCAAATGATCTACAAGGCTCAGTCTTGGAATAAAGTTCTCATGTATGGAGTTCGGTACCAAAACATTCATTGAAGCTTCTCGACTCTATTCAGAGGAAGGCAATCCGTCATGTTGGGGATTCTTCGCTCACAGACTCACTCACTTTATTGGAACATGAAGGGTCGGAGACTTGTCTCTCTTCTATAGATATTTTAACGGTCGGTGCTCTTTTGAATTTTTATCAATCGTTCCACCCTTGGCAATATCTACATGGATGACTCGACGACTACAGAATTCCCACCCCTTTGTTGTGAACTTGGAGACCTGTCGAACCTCTCTTGCTCAGGGATCTTTTTTTAATAGAACATCTGAGCTTTGGAACCCCTTGCCAAGAGAATTTTTTCCTGAGGCTTACAAACTTCAAAAATTCAAAATGAACTTTAATTCGTATCACTTCATTTCTATACTTCACCGAAGAGTTTGGAAATTATTTTTATTATTTAAAACATGTTGTACTTGGGTCGTATTCTTATTTGTTTATTTTTGGAGATCTAGCCCCATAGTAATTTTGAAGTTCCGGCGCCTATGACTCAGAGTGAAAACACATGGAAAACGTCACTTGACATCATACAAAGCGCGCGCTAAAAGGTGTTGTTTGAATGACTAAACATGATATGAAAACCAACAAAAGCAGGGATATTTACGATTTAAGTGTTGACATTATAATATCAGTAAAAAACTTGATAATACCTCCACTGACTAAACTTTTCAATGAGAGTATCAGACTGGGTCTTTATCCACACTGTTTAAAGATATCAAAAGTTATACCTGTCCTGAAGAAGGGTGATCCTAACGAGATGGCAAATCACAGGCCTATTTCGTTACCACCTATCTTATCAAAATTATATGAGAAAATACTGAAACTGAAAATCAATAACCATTTTGAAGAAAATAACCTTTTCACAAATGCCCAGTTCGGTTTTCGTAATGGAAAATCTACAACTTTAGCAATAAGTAAACTGATGAATATAGTGAATTCAGGTCTTGAAAACAAGGAATTTGTTGGATGCTTGCTCTGTGACCTCTCAAAGGCATTTAACTGTGTCTCTCATACCATTCTCCTAAGTAAATTAAAATATTACAATCTTGATGAAAATATAATCCGACTCATAACATCTTATCTGAGTGAGCGAAGGCAAGTGACTTACTTCAAAGAAAATTACTCTGAGATATCGTTGGTTGAATATGGAGTCCCTCAGGGCTCGGTTCTTGGTCCACTATTATTTCTAATTTACATCAATGATCTACCAGAGGCTATACCGAGCACTGAGCTGGTTCTTTTCGCCGATGATACAACATTAATCGAAAAAAAATCTTCTCCTAATGATCTTAGCATGAGTATCGAAGAGGCACAGTCGAGAGCTAACGAATGGTTCAACTGCAACAAGCTATGTCTCAACAATTCCAAAACTGACTACGTTATATTCTCCCTAAGAAGTCATGACAATGTCATCAACACAAATGTAAAATTTTTGGGCGTTATTTTGGATTCCACTCTAACCTGGAAACCTCATGTAGACTATTTATCAAAAAAGCTTTGTAATATAACATATCTTTTGAAAAATCTCAGTAATGTTGTCAGTGTTGACGTGTTGCTGAAGGCATATTACGCATTGTTCCAGTCCTTATTCAGTTATGCAATTCTCTGCTGGGGCCACTCAGCACATGCAAATAGGATTTTTAGCATTCAGAGGCGAGCTGTTCGGTACATGTTAAGCTTGAAATATAGAGAGGACGTCAGGGGTGAGTTCACTGAACTGGGTATATTAACAGTACCATCACAGTATATTTACGAATGCCTGAAATTTGTCAAGACAAATCAGGAAAAGTATGACCGCACATCTGACATACATTCATACCATACACGACATAGAGATGATCTGAATATACAGTACCAGAGGTTGAAAAGAACCAGAAATTACGAGAACTACTACGGTCCAGTTTTGTTCAACAAAATTCCAATATCTTTGAGACTTTGTTCTACAACAAATTTCTTGAGAAAAATTAAACAATTACTAGTTGTCAGAGCTTACTACAGTTTTGACGAATTTATATCTGATGCTTATATTGCTTACCAGTATTGCAGTGACCAAAAATTCATATTTTCAAGAATAGCTCTGTAAAAAATATGTTTTATTTATATGTGACTTGGTTTTAAATGTTTATGTTTCATCAGTAGTTTATGTATTTTATATAATTTATTTATGTGTAAATTTGTTATTTTCACATTTTATCTTGTAATTTGACTTGTGTAAGCACGATTGTGTAAGACATCAATAAATTCATTCATTCATTCATTCATTCATTCATTCATTCATTATTTAATGTTTTGAATGTTACTTTGGAAAATAATTTGAATATTTTCAAGCCCATTTGATATTTCATTTCACGTCATGAAAATGTAAATGAATAATTTATGATTAAAACAAAAAATAATTCAAATTCCCTATTCGTTTCCACTGCTATAGAATAAAAAAGTTCTTGATTTTCTCTTGTAGATTTATAAAAATTCGAGTGAAATGGTGAGTGAGTTGGCGCTACTTTTGCGAAAATGAATATGCAAATGGAACATAAATTCAACAACTCTCTATTCCAAAATATAAATTAGAAAACAAAGAAAATCAAGGAGGGATGACATCAGTTGTCAAAATGGAAACAGGAAATACATTGGACATGGTCTAAGAGCTATATAAACCCGGTTCTAGGAACATTATTCACGTATTCCACAATGGAGAGTCTAGAAATAGCAAAATGAAAAAATATCATGAATGGTGACAAAGGGCATATGCCATTAAAAAATTGACATTTAAATTCACAGGCATGAAATGTTCAAACAAGTCTCTGTTAGTTGATTGAGAAAATGAAAGGTATAATACTTCCCGGTAACGCCAAGTTCATTTCATTTGATGTACAGAATTTATTTCCGAGTATTCCGCCAGATGAAACCATCGCCCTAGTTCAAAGACTTTTAGGTAAATGTTGTACCAACCTGGTATCAAGGCAGGGTATTCTAGAGTAGTAAGCAACTGTGTCTGTCACAGAATTATTTTCAATTCAACCACACGTTTTATTCATCCTGTAAAGGTCTGATAATGGATAACCCACTGAGTCCCCTATTGGTAGAAATTTTCATGGACGATATTGTAATTTACAATTCATTTACCCATCCTCACCAACATGAAGCGGCAACATTTAACAGTATGATTCCCTGACTGGTAAATGTTCTTTTATCAGATGCAAATTTCGAAAAAGAACTGAATATTATAAAACAAATCGCTATTAACAACGGTTATAATAGTGATTTAGTAGGCACTTTATTGTCCAAAAAGCTGTATAGTCAAATCCTGAAAGAAATCTACCCAGTTGCAACGAATTATGATAAGAATTACAGAACGTTGACGTATTTAGGTCAACCGAGTAAGAAAATTTCTAATTTTTTGAAACAGAAAGATTTGAAGGTTGCATATAAAACAAAGAATAATAGAGCTCTCATATCAAAAACAACAAAGATAGAAGTTCAGTATCAGATAGATCAGGAGGTTATAAATTATTGTGTGGTACATGTCCTATGTTTTATGTCGGTCAAACGGGAAGAACATTTGATACACAAGTAGAAGAACACAGAAGTTAATTCCAAAATGGTAAGACAAATTCTACGTATGCATCTCACATCACTCCTTCATTTCCAAAGGAAAGGTTTGAAACTCATTCTCTTGGAGAGTTTGGAAATTAATAAGTGCAAACATTCACAGTTCCTAATGAATGATCAGACGGAGTTGAATAATTCGCCTCTGTTGGACATGTTCTTCCCAGAAAATTGAACTAATAAGGATATGACGTCGGACCATTAATTGATCTATTAGTTGTCGGACTATATTCTTATTGACCGTCGGATATAAGTTTGTATTAATTCGAAATGTTACAATATTAAGATCAGTTTGAAGTTCCTGCTTGAGAAAGCTATTGTATAGCGAAACACGTGTCGCGGTTTAGTAAACCCTAAGGCAACTGTATATTATTTGTTTAATATGGATTTTCATCAAGTAACAGACACTTCCATTCACTTCAGGTTTGTCTGATGACTTTGATTTTAGGACCTGTTCCAGACGTATAGCATTTGCTCCTGAATTGTTGATTATTTGCGCGACTTTAATATTCTTAATATAGATCCGTGATATCTCCACCGTTTCCTGACCTACTCCCCTTTCCGTGCTGTTGATTAAAATTCAGTTTTCATGCATCATTGATGATGAATATTATTAAGATAAAAACTGTGTAAACACTACGCGGCTGAGTGCACGGAACAAAAACAAGTCGACGGTGATAAGTGGAAAAATGGACTACTTCATCGTGGAATTATTGTTTTCTGTTCAGTTTCCTTCTTGTGTGGAACACCGTTCAAGTAACCTCTTCACTTGTGGAATTGTTAATTATTCTTTTCTGGTTATCTTTTCTATTTATGGGTTTGATGCTTCAACAAACACATTTTCCTGTTTATTTTGCAAGTGTATACTGTGAATCAGTGGGCTTTTATCAACATATGTTGTTTAATTTGAGTTCTATAGGAAAAACACCAAGACCTTCAGAAATCTGAAAAGATGAACACAATATAAAGTAATTCTAAATTGATCCAATGAAACGACACCCTACATCGTTGCTAGATGAATTCTGCATTCATTGTGATGTCTGGAGATGAATATATCTCTACAAATTCGGTTGATACTGATTACTAATTATGTTCCTATTATGGTTTTGAAAATGGAAACATATTATTTTTTCTGAAACATCAAAGATATGAGTATTTTGTGGTTTCCTTTCATTTATAACGGCCATTGAAGATAGACAAGAAATTTGAAGATGTATTTATGCAAAAGTTATTTTAACTTCCACTTTTCCAATTTTCAGTAGAGCCTTTCATGCATCAATATACATTTCAACTCAAAATCCAGCTATTCGAAGTGGAACAGTGATTTACTTTTGCGCATGCGCAAATCATAGAATGAATGGCATCAAAACTATAACTCTAAGATTCACCTTCGGGAGGAGCTAATTTTGAAACACCCCCCTTCGATCCAATCTCATTCATGTTCAATGCGCATGCCTAGTTTCAATAGGAAGTGCTGCATAAAACACCAATATTTTTATATTTTTGAATTACAGTTGCAGTAATCCACCTTCAATTCTTATTTTCGTTTCGACAAGTGCAAATTTTTACCCCAACATTCCACATATTTAATTTCTTTATTATTACAATTTCAGGTTCTTCAGCAAATAAAAAAAAATAAATAAAAAACTCCTCTGAAAGAAGTAACAACAAATAATAAGCAACCATTCTCTGTTGATAAGTGTATGTTACTTATAGATGCTTTATTCATTCACAAAAAAATGAAGATTTTGTATATTGTATGTATATATACATACAGAGTGGCCTAACGAAAATTTTTCACCCAACTTTTTTCTTTTGTTTAAATCCCGAAACTCATTGGTATTTTCCATAAGTTGATGTTTTAACGCCGATTTTGCAATAAATGTTTGACTTAATTTCAATGAATATGGTAGCTATCTTTTTCGAATATTTTATATAGTCAATTTCAGAATTAATAATAATAATAATAATTTATTCACTGAAGATAATATGACAATGACAATTGTATTAACAGTAATGTAATGCGAATAAATTAGGGTAACTCACAAAAGGCGAACCTTGAGCGTGAGCTGCCTAAATGCAAGCAACATTAGACTTATATACACAAAAAAAAAATATGTGGATACATATGGTGATTGTTAAGATATTATACTTCGAACTGGAAACAAATACAGTCGAAATTCATTTTTGAATCTGCCAGATGATTACATTTCTTCAAGCAAACTGAATTTGTTAATGAAAGCTTAATATTATTCAGAAATAGTAAAAATTTTTTACATGAACGTATCGATAGAATTGGAGGGCGGGGAATTTGGAGAACCCATGATTTAGTTTTTTGTTTAAACATTTTCAAGTTTTGGCTATTTTTCAAGTCGTTAGGTATAACATTATTAAGTTTTGGGCCTAGGCAAAGAAAACTCCTTTGCAGGATGTTTTTCGATGGTCTTGCTACTTGCGCCAGATGCGATTTTTGCCTGGTTTGATATGGATGACTGATGACTTCTAGTTTTGTTTTGTATTTATGTTGTCGTGTTACACTACTTACAAAGAATGATAGTCGAATATCTAAGATTTTTGATTCATTATAGAGGCTTTCAGTTGGGTAAGTATATGGTTTAGTAAAGATTACTTTAAGGATCTGTTTTCTGTATTTCACCTTATCTTCGTTTTGAGATACTTTACCACTCGAGTCGAGCCATTTTTTTTCATAAAAGATTTCAAAATAGTCTGATCGTCTATTGACCAGTACGTTTTATCCAAATGGTCACATGGTTGACTATTATATCGTCCTCAGCTACTGATAACCTCCTATCTCCCAAGATTTCATGGTTAATTCAACAACAAAAAAACATCGATAAGTGAGCGTTCAATTATTAGGAACGAACCGTCAGTAGATTGAATAAGAGAAATTAAGCAATCCAGACATCGTAAATTACGTTTTCCGGTCATTGATAATGAAGTCATAAAACGATCGTAAATAGGGGTGCTAGACTATATGGAGGACGGTCGCACGATTTCGATGACCCGGGTTCACAATCGGTGCGCTGAATAACGCCTGTTTTGATAAAGGGAATGATTTATACACTCACACTGAATGTGGGATTTCATTACATTTATTAGAAAGCACGTTCGAAATTTGATAATATTGTTACGATCTTTCCTTGGATTCCTTTATTAAAACACCAAACAACACTTTACTTTTATTACAACTCCTGATTACAATACAATATAATCACTCAAACTGTTCCGCTAACTATCCAACGCTCTGTACTAAAACTCTCTGTAATAGAAATTCTTTACTTCGGCTTCCGCACTTAGCTATACCAAAGCTCTCTCCGATAAAAACTCTGTAAACCTCTCCGCCTCTCCACTAAGCTAGGAACTATTAATATTATCTGAATAACTCTCTCCTTCGCGATGAAGTGTCTCCTTTTATACTTGCGTACGCCTATGGAGAACCTTCGAGAGAGGTCTCGATGATGTGTATCGAATTCTCCACACGAATCACGAGTTTCTGGAAAATGACGTTCTCTCTTCGACCCCTTATATTATTCTGCGTTCACGAACGACAGGGCCGGCGCTAGGAGATTCCGTAACAACATTCTTCTGTTTGAAACAAGAGTGAAATGAACCTCACTTCAGTGGACTCAGTGCTTTTCTGAGTCGTCAAATTTGACATTTTCAATAAATTTTCAATAAATTTGGCTTTCATATTAGGAGTTCTAGAAGTTCAGTGTGACGCTGACCCTGAACAAAATCAAATGGTATTTCACATCTGACATTGCTGATCTCCGGAAGTTTCACATTATAATTCATAATAATTGGACTCTGCATCAACGAAAACGATTTTGAATGGAAGTGGCTGTTACCTGATGGAAATCCATATTAAACAAATAATATACGGTTGCCTGTAAGATTTTCACACATTAGCGTTCACTAAACCGCGACACGTGTTTCGCTATACAAAGCTTCCTCAAGCAGGAACTTTAAACTAATGTCAATCTTGTAGCATTTCGAATTTATACGACATTATATCCGACGGTCAATAAGAATATAGTCCGACACCTAATTAATAAGATTAATTAATGGTCCGGCGTCACATCCCTATTAGTACAATTTCCTGGAAAGAACATATTCAACAGAGGCGAATTATTCAACTCCGTCTGATCATTTATCAGGGACTGTGAATGTTTACGCTTATTAATTTCCAAACTCTCCAAGAGATTGATTGAGTTTCAAACCCTTCCCTTGGAAATGAAGGATATCAAGTTCGTGGTTGAACTCATGTCCCTCTGTAATGAGGTGAGGTTGCTGTGTTCTTTTACGCGTGTATCAAATGTTCTTTTCGTTTGACCGACATAAAACATAGGACATGTACCACACAATAATCTATTTACTCCTGATCTATCTGATACTGAACTTATATCTCTGTTTTTTTTTATATAAGAGCTCAAATTATTCTTTATTTTTTATGCAACATTCAAATCTTTCTGTTTCAAAAAATTTTAAATTTTCTTTCTGAGTTGACCTGAATACGTCAACGTTCTGTAATTCTTATCATAATTCGTGGTACTTGGAGAAATTTGTTTCAGGACTTGACTATACAACTTTTTGGACAATAAAGTGTCTACTAAATGACTGTTATAACCGTTGTTAATGCGATTCGTTTTATAAAATTCAGTTCTTTTTCGAAATTTGTATCTGATAAGAGAACATTTACCAGTCTGTGAAGCATACTGTTTTGGTGCTCCCTGTACACTTTTGGATATAATGACCTTCGATCTGATGAGATTTTCACAAGAAATGTATAGCTATCAAATAAATTATGAATATTCTGTGGAAAATACCGAACAATGCATTTTGAATTATTCAACTTTGTCGACCTCTAGCGGCTCTCTTAATCATACGATTCTCTAATAACTTGCCAAATTTGGGTAGGGTCTTGAACCAACCAAAATATCAAAATATTATCTCTGTATGTGGTTGTTGATGGAGTATCATCTGATATTCGCCCAATAAATGCAGGTGTTCCACAGGGCTTAGATCTGGCGCCCACTTTGTTTCTGTTTCATATCAATGACTTGCTCGAGAAAACATCTTGTTCAGTACATAGTTTTGCGGACGACAGTACTCTTCATACTAGTTTCTCTTCCAGAGTCTCTATATAAGCTCGAAAAACAAAAATTCGATGAAACATTCACGTCAATAATATTAACGGTGACTTTGTGAAAAATTATAGAATGGGGTAATATGAACTTGGTGGAATTTAATGCTAGGAAAACCCAGGCATGTCTCTTCTCAAGGAAAGCCGATCAATCATCATCTAGTATCCAGATGTCAGGAGTACCTATTCCTACAGTCAGGTATCTCGATGCTAGGAATTTCGATCAGTAATAATCTCTCATAGTAAAACCATGTGAGATCGATCGCCAAAGGTGCTTCCCAGAAACTTGGATTTCTATTCCGTGTGAAGAGATACTTCACTTCTCGTCAGCCTCTAATGATCTACAAGGCTCAGATACGATCAACCTCGGAATATAGTTCTCATGTGTGGAGTTCGGTACCAAAACATTCATTGAGGCTTCTCGATTCTATTCAGAAAAAAGGAATCCGTCTGGTTGGTGATTCTTCGCCCACACTCGCTCACTTCATTGGAACATCGTAGAAGGGTCAAAGACTTGTCTCTCTTCAATAGATATTTTCACGGTCGGTGCTCTTCAGAATTGTTAGCAATCGTTTCACCCTTGGCGATATCTACACGGATGACTCGACCTGTCTAGCCTCTCTTGCTCAAGGATCTTTTGTCAATAGAACATCCGAACTCTAGAACTCCTTGCCGCGAGAGGTTTTTCCTGTGGCTTACAAACTTCAAAAATTCAAAGTGAAAGGTAATTCGTACTTTCTGTTCTGTGCGCGGTGTTCTTTGAACATTACAGGGCTTCCCTTTCGTGTGAATCTGCATATGAAAAATTGCTGCAAGCATAGGGTTTCGTCCGCTGTCCTGTGGAAAAAGCTACCAAAAAAATGTCATCCGCCATTTTTCAAATATATCTCTTACAGTTTCGCAACACCGTGTATACAGCCCCGAAAAATATTTCTACGTCGATTTATTTTCTGTTGTCGAGGGTCATTAAATCTATACTTCGAACAAAGCTCTCGTCACATACCCCGCCTCGTTGAAGCAAATAATGGCGTGCGGTTTTCTATTTTTACCCTTCCGGTTGGTCAGTGCCTGCTTCGCACAAGGGTGAGAGCGACTTCCTGGCAAAACGGCGCCTGGAAGTGCGTTTGACAGTTGGCTCGTCGACGAAATTGGTCTGGGACACGGTTCCCGGTCTTATCAGGAAAGAATTAGTCTCGTCAGGAAAGTCTCGATAATATTTAGAAAGTTGGCTGTGAGAACAAAGAGATTGAGTGTTATTATCAGCGTAGGAAGCCATGTTAAGTGGCCCCCAGACGAGCGTGATTACAGTATTTGATGTTATGAATTCGGGGTACTTCAGGGTACAGTACTGGGGCCATTGCTGTTCTCTCTATATATCTAGCTTCGTAGTTGATCTTTTTTGTATCCATTATAGTTTTTTTCCTTTTTCGTGAATGGATTAAGTTACTGTGGATGATATACACAACATCTTTCATCAATTTTCAATATGTTTCTCCTTCATTAAGAGTTGTGTTTCTTTGACATTAGTTGGAAGAAGTAAAAAACAAAATGATTCCTTGAAAATTCAGTAGATTTCTTTATTGAGAGATCGCAGTCTGAAAAATATCAGCTAACCCTCATAACTTATTTATGTAGATTGTGGTTGAATGTGTCCACTGAGGCGATTAGAGGCAGACCCACATTAAAACGTCCTCACTATACTAATACCCACTGTCGAATTGTTCGAAAGCAAAAACAAACAATCTTGGATGAATGTTTCTTTCGAAATGCTAGTTTGGTCCATACCGAATTTGACGAAAATCTGTAATTCTTTTTGAAAATGTAATATTGTTCACTTTTATTTCCGCTGATCAGGCTTTCAGTATGATTTTCTCCAGGCAGAAACAAGCTTGTCTGTTATTGGTAGGTGAAAGGAAATATAAACATATTTTTTCTCATTACTGTATGAATATTCCACGAATACCATCTGTTCGATTGGACTTCGTGTGTTTGGAGGTATCAGAAAGACTGTTTTCTCTTTTAATATTATGAATAAATGATAATGTTTGTAAAAGATATAACTCATACCCAATACCCAGAATCTTTCTGTGGGACTTTTTCTTGTATACCAAGCGTTATGAAACTTGAATTCAATTAATAGTATATTATGCAAGGATCATGAAATATCCATTACATGATTGTTGCATACGCTATTTTTTCTACATCCGACAAATAATTTTGTACTATAATAGTATATAATGCAACGATATTGTAATGATGGTTATTAATACATGAGCATAAACCGGGATACGAAACGAGCCGAAGGTGGTTTATGCGAGTGTATTAATTAATAACCATTACATGAGAGTTGCATACGCTATTTTATCTACACCCAACAAAAAAGGAAGAACTAAGAATATTATAATATTAGGTATTTATATTGAACACAATAATAGTAGGTAATCAATCGTAATTCTTTGAAAAATTCTACAAAATTGTAATTAATGGTATAACCACGGAAAATACAACGATGAGAAATGAAAAGAAAAAAATGAAAATAAACTCTGCCGAGGTCAGGATTTGAACCCGGACGTACTGGTCACTGCCGGCGCCATTGACCACTCGGCCATTAGAGCTCAAATGATTTGGTAGAAAATAAAAACATAAGTGTTGCATTTGTCAAATGAAAAATATAATCCTCGCGATTGTATTTTTGCTTGTCTAAGACTCATGTGGAGGACTCGCTGGCAATTCTTCTATATCACTGCTATAAGACATTTTCATACGATTACGAAAATTGACTAAATTCTTCAAAAATTCAATACCTACTGATTTTGACTTGACAAACGTCAAAATGCAAAGCTTGCACATCATGCTTGATTGAAAAATAATGGGTTTCTATTGGTTGAAAATCTGTATCGTAATTATTATGTATCGTAATTATTATGTATCGTATTATTAGAGTAAGGGTGTAGATGAATATATTATTTATATTTTTATTGAACAGATTAACAGTTATCCCCCTTATTTCTTTGAAAAATTCTACAAATCGTAATTAATGGTTTTTCATCGAGTATTACCAATCATATAGGAAAATATAAACATTCTATTTATGTTGAACATAATAATAGTGATCAATGCCATATTTTATTCCCTTTGGGAATAATGTCAAGGTATCAATAGTAATAGTATTTATTCCTTCTTGTAGTCCTATCACAAAATTTCTCGAATTGAATATTATCATGGAAACCATATAAATTAGATATAGCCAAACTCCAAAGTGTCAAGTGTCAAACGCGTAGGTAGTATATATGTATTCGTATTGAGAATTGAGAATCATTGATTGGTTCATCCTTATTTCTCATTTCATTTCAGTCATCTGTATAAACACATGTTTTCTGCCCTCATTCTCAAATTATTTTAATTAGTTTCTTATTTTATTATCTTATTTTGTTTGCTGTTTAAACTCTCCATTAGACTCACTAAAGGTGAGTTTAAACAGCAAATAAAATAAAATAAGGAACAAAATAAAACAAAATAAGAAAGATAAACATATAGATCTTTATGAGAGCGTTCATACAAGAAATAATATAAAATAAGAAATAAGAATAACAACAAAAGATGCCATCTTTCACTATTTTATTTGGAAACTGATAATGCGCATGACCGAAATATTTACTGTACTTAACGTTCCATGTTTGAAATTATTTTAACTTCTTTCCTTACAATAACAACCTAAGAATATTATTTACTAGTAATCTTTGCTACACACGTTTTCTGTCCTTATTCTTAATTAGTTTCTTATTTAATTCCTATCTTATTTTATTTGCTGTTTAAACTCTCCTTTAATATACCACCATTTATTGGAAACATTAATTCCCATAACGATATTTTTTGTGGAGAGTTTGGTGTTTAAGGAACTTGTTTGACTTCTCTTCGAATGGAAAAACATTTTTTATTTAAATTTTCAAAAAAAGGGTGAAGAATAGTTCCACAAACATGGCAATATAATGGTTTCTCTTGGTATTGATTACGGTTGGCAAAAAAGTTCTTCATGACACGAAAATTCCAACTGTATTGAAATTCTGCACTCAATATAGAATGTCTACTAACCTACATTACTTTTTACAAATTGGAATGTCATCTCGGATTGAGATTTATCGCGTCCATTGTTCTCCTCAACTGAAGCGAATCGAGACAAATCCGCGTTGGTTGTTCTTGACGAATGCGCTGTCAGAAAGCATCCTATTCATTAGAGGAAATCGTCGGGCGTTTTAATTAGGATTTCGTGGGAACTTCTTTCTCGAAACAGAAAAGCGAATTCGAAACGTTCGCCAAACAATGAAAATGAAATCGGATTACTCCGATATTAAACGAGAAGCTATCTCCAGCTAATTTTATAGGATTATAGTACGGTCAAATTCGCGCAGAAAGAGGCAAAAGTCGAAAGTTGGTCCTCAGATGACAAAAATAATTTCAGCAAATGTAATTTCGAATCGAGAATATATTGGTGTTCATGCAGCATAAATTAATGATCAGAAATTGTTCCACAAGTTCTGTCAGCTCTGTATCCATTCTGATCTGATGTGCTATTCAATATAAATATGAAACTGATATGAATGAAAAAACTATCTCGGATCGAAGTCGTCAAGTAAGCGAATATAGAAACATAACCTCAACACAACCTTTTATCAGCTGGGTGATCTTCTTCCAGTGCAGTTAGTTTTATTTAACAAATAATGCGCTGTGATAATTTATGGATGAAATTAATTTCCTAGTTGAATGTTGGTCATATTTCTCAGTTTCAATTTTACTTTTTTACATTTTAATTGTTTGGTTCCTTGCATGAACACCTACAGTACATTTCGTTTTTTTGTATGTAGTAATTTTAGTTAAAATTTATTTGAGTTTTGAACTTTACTTGCAACTCACCTTTAGACCTCTTACCTATATACAGGGCTATTCAAATTCGTTTCTGTAGAGGGGGATCTCGTAAACGATAAGAGATAGAGTGTCGGTTAAATTGTGGCAAAGTTGCGTACTTCAGAGACCTATTCAATTATGTAAAAAAATCTAATGTAGGTAGCTCTTTTGGTCCTGGTACAACAAAAATAGATTATATGAAACTGATTCTAATTTTTCCACTACTCTATATATCCAATAACAGATATTTCAAGAAAGTTGTAATGAGTTAAGCGTTCATAGCATAACATTAATGCATTTGTACAACTCCATATGAATTCGATGGCTGGAATTTATTCTATGAAGTTTTAAAAACCCAGTTACTTTTGAGTTTTTTATCTTTATTACAGTGAGAAGCGGTTTGTTCCGATTATAATAGAAAACATATTGAATGAACCCTATATTCACTCCCAAAACATCTTGCAATACTGGAATACTATATTGTGACGTCCTTTATCACGCTCGTTTTTGGGGTTCATAGATCCGGAAGATGGCACCTAACCTAGCGAAACGCGCGTCCAGTGAAAGTGTTGATGTAATTGAGCTTTGTTGAAAACGTTTTTCTTCCTTCGAGATTTTTTCTGATTTCGACTCCTTTTCAACCAAATTTGACTGTACTAACAAAAAAGTTATCTCCCGCTAATTCTCTCGAATTATAATGAATCTGTATGTCGGGCGCTTTCAGCCGCTATTAAATCGGAAACAATCTATTGTTGGAATTGCGATGGTATTGTAAAGCGATTACTGCGCGACTTTTTTCCTTTCGCGATCCAATTATTCTTGATTATTATCCTCATAAGCCGGCGGATGTCTTTTCTTTTTTGTCGTTTGACTTTGTGATTGGACTTACAGTAGCGTAAGGAAGTTCTTCATTGGAAAACAGTCTCTGTGGAGTCATATCATATTATGCTTCTGTCCAGTTTTGTATGGGTAGAAAGGCGGGCCACTTTTTGGTGGTCGGAAGGCGTTATTTTTCTAAGATGAGGCCTAATTGTTGAAGGAACTTGGTAGTAGACAATGCGAGAATGTAGGCGTTCACGGCCGGTGTTAATACATCTCTGGTTTTTCGGGCTTGAGGGCCGTGTAGTGGAATTTTTACTTCCGGAGCTTTCGGCTACATCTGCGGCAGCCATCTTCAGCGGCGTGGTCTTAGTTGAACTCCTCTTCGTGAGTTTACTACGACTGGAATTGACTCGTTTTTATCTTTCGGTCCGCCAGCGTTCTGTTGGTCGTCCGATTCCCTGGTTCTATCTGGCTTCGTCTTGGCTGTTCTTAGAACTGGATACCAAATTTTGTTCAAATTTAGTCCCTCTTCCTTTCTGTTGAAGTTATTCTTGTGCTTATGTATCTCAATCGCTTCCCGGTATAAGCGAGTGGAGTAATGCGTCGTCGTTGACAGAATTGAAGTTTTGTCGAATTGTATATTGTAGTTGTTCAGAAGGGCGTGCTCAGCTACAGCTGATTTGTCCGTTTGTCCCAACCGACAATTTTTACTGTGCTCACTGATTCGAGTCGCAAAACTGCGTTTGGTGGTCCCTATATATACTTTTCCTCACATAGAGGTGTTCAACTAAGACCACGCCGCTGAAAATGACTGCCGCAGATGTAGCCGAAAGCTCCGGAAGTAAAAATTCCACTACACGGTCCTTAAGCCCGAAAAACCAGAGATGTATTGGTAGTAGACAATCGGAGAAAGGCTCGAGACTGAGGCCACAAAACTGTCAGTCAGTGCAATATTTGAATTAGGATATTATCAGAAATTCAGAAATTTCATAATAATTTCACATATTCTTAAGAGCACTGCATTTATTATACTTTTTTAGTATTGAATACATTCCAATTCAATGCATAATTGTTGATTTTCTTTGTGCAAAATTACCATATCATAAAAACCTGAACAGTAAGTTCCATGAAAGTACTAATAAATGCTTCATTCACATAACTTTCAGAAAATGGTAGGTACTTATGTAAACTTCGGAGTAGAAACAATTAAAGTTCAGCTGATGAAAGAGCTCTAGAAAAATAATGAAGGAATAAAGAAAAATGTTCTCAATGTTCAAGTTGCAAATTTGAATGTGATTCAAACAACATTTCTCAGTAAAAATATTCGATATTTCAAAGAATAAGGGTACATTAATCTTGGGTTTTTTGTCATCCCTCGTATTCTATGAAAATATATGAAATTTGACTATTTTATCTTAAAGTAAAGAAGTAAATAAGGGCGTGTGTGGTGTTTTGATGAAAAGAACACATTTCATGTGTTTTTCAAGATATAAATTTGAAGTGAAAAATGATGAAGCTGTACAACAAAATAGACCTGTATCTCCGAAAACAATTTCCATGAAATTGAGATGCTTACTGCTACCGAAATTTTACTACTATTCAGTGTTGAAAGAGGAAGTCATGAGATTGCAGACACTACAACTATTCCAACTTACTAAAGAGTTTTTGAAGTCGTCTCGAAGGATAACTAGCAAGAGACCAAGTAATGACTATAGTTCAAGAGTGTTTTCTGTAAAATTTTGAAATTTCAATATTTTTAGGATGCAATTGATTGTTGAAGTGATAGGTGTTCGCAAAAAGGAAAAAGTTGTGAAGATAATATGCTTACAGCCGATTGCACCGAGCTTATCTTATGAGACCATTACCAAAGGGACTCTTGAAGAGAGTTGAGGGTTCATTCATGGGTATTCAATATTCTCTTTAACTATGTTGCAATCGCTGCAGTGCGTTAAATGGCTTTTAATGGCCCATCAGCTAAATACTTCCATAAAAAAAAGTCGGTGCAATCGGCTTTTAGTACAGAGTGAAGACAATACGTGTGTTCGCAATCAGTATACTACCTGAACTATTGAAGATTTGTGGTTTTTTGGGATTGTAAGATTTATTACTTGTGTGCTTGTATGAAGATATCGTATCAGGATATTATATTATGGATGAACATAAAGATACAATGTCAAATAATATTGAATAGAGACAATACGTGTGATCACAATCATCATTATAATAAAAAATTCGAAGGTTCAGGCTCTGTTAAACTTTTGAGATTCATATCGTACAAATATTTTAATGCCTAAAGAGTAAATTGATGTCCAAGGTAAATTATGTGTAGTTATGTTTAGTTTGTTTAACAAGATTGGATGTGTCCAAGTTGTACAGTTGATTTTTTCTCCGACCAGGTAAATATTTCAGAAGCCTCAAGTATTATATCGATAATCAATTTTTGATATAGAGTATTCTTTCGATTTTTGAAAAACTCAAAGAAAAGATGCTGCTTTAAATTCAATATTGAACGATACAAATCGAATCAGTAGTGTAAAATATTATATAGTGGATCGATCGTCTGGGATTGTATAATTTGAGTTGATTATTGGTGTTAAGACTAGACAAGCTTTCTCTGGTAACCAAGTATTTTGTTCTCTGTGATTAGTGGAATTCATATCCTATCTTTGTGTGAATATGAAATCATATCCACTCAGTTGACAGTAATCACCTACTCATCCGTTTAGTAAACTAAAAGAAATCAGCATATATGGAAGTAGAAAAATCTTATTAGTGGGAAGAAGACTGAAGGAACATGAGAGAAACTGCAGACTAGGGCAAACTGACAAGTCGGCTGTAGCGGAACACGCACTTAGTGAGGGTAACCACAGGATTCTGTTTGATAATGCAAAACTGATTGCACCCAACTAGGGATACCATAGCCGACTGGTACGGGAGGCAATAGAAATCCACAAACACACGGATAATTTCAACAGAAAAGAAGCTGTCAACCTCAACCGAATATGGAATCCCATTTTAAAAAAATCGATAATAACTGCAGGTAGTTCTTCAGATAATGATGGTTATTCTCCGAACTCAGATGAGGTAAACAAGGTAATCAATATTAATGACAATTCCCCTAATCCGAATGGAAAAATTAGCACCGAAAACTACCTGAATCGGCATAAATACAACTTGCGAAGAAAAAATCTCCAGTCATCGGAGTGAATTTCAAGATGAATGAGCCTCTGAAGAAGCTAGCCACTCGAGCCAGCGAAACGTCAGGAAGAAATTCCAAAAAACGACGACCTTCAAACCCGAATAAAAGTAGTGATACTAATCTTATTAGTGATCACTGGGTGTGCACTCATTTCTCATGAGAATTCCCCGGTGGCTAGACGAATCCCGTTCATCCAAACATATCGTGAGTAATATAATAAATAGCCTTTCTATTCAACAACCAGTTGACTGTCTGGATCGTTTCCAAAAACGCTTTCGACTCATTCAGTAGTGAATCACGGAAGTTCCAATGGATTTTACTCTCGTTCATACTACGTTCGTGTGGCTGGCTGGATGTTATTTATCGATTTATGGATGATGCATTGTTGGCTCTTGGCTGACATGAATGAGGAACCGCAACGAAGTAGTTTTAGTTAAATGTCATACATTTTTTGATTTTTTTTTTCCGAAATAGAAATCTAATCACATGTCTGAATGTTGTGGAGATTATCCACTGAAATCTCGAATATTTGACTAATCATTATTGGAAATTTTCAAATAGAAATACAGATTGAAGTTGATAATTGAATATGTTCATTAGTTCGGTAAGTAGTGCATTAGATGTCTGAATAAAAAATTGTTCTCACGTTCATTCTAAAATGTATTCGTTTTTAATCTATTTACAGGTTGGAAAGGGACCAATTATTTGCTCAGAAGAAATGATCGGAAATAATTTCTTCTACCTCTTTCGAAACTTGAATCACTACACTTCGTAACCATCGACCTTTTCGCTTTGTATTGTTCTTATTAATGGAGTGTCGTGAGGCCTTAAAATGGTAAAATCTCGGAATCCAGATAAGGGCAATGAATCTACATGAAAAATGTTGGACTGCATTGTTGAAAGCTGAAATAAAAAAGTTAAAGAACATCGTGATAACAACAAATTTCAACAATTTACTAACAAAATGGGACGGACGATGAAAGAAGTGTTCAAAGCAGACAGTTATATCTAATTAACAATATTTGCATAGTAACTTCAATATAAATCATACATATTTCGCAAAAGAAACCGAGTTAGAAATATATATACTTTCGACGTTTCGCCAACATCTCAGTTGGCATTTTCAAGAATGTTACTGCTCCTACTTGGTGCTAGCAACTGTTGTTTGAAAAACTTTTGCCAGTTTTTGAATAGTTTCTCGGTCGTAAATTGTAGCCGATATGATCCGTTCCATTAGCCGTCGGGTCGATTATGGTTGTCGGACCTTTGGCTAATGACTGTTCAGGTAATAACGATCGGTCTGGTTCGTGGTGACCTGCATCCACCGAAGGACCATTTCCTGAATTGTTTTTTTTTTTGTTGATGAGGGCCCTCCAGACATTTGGTATATTTTGAGAGTCGTCTCTTTTGTTTATTTCTCCATGTTTTTCTATCTCGATGGCTTCCCTAATTTGTCGCGTTCTGAAATGGTTCACCTGCGCTATTTGCTTTGCTGCCTCGAAGTTTATTTTGTGACCCGTCTGGTGGTGGTGTTGAAAGAGGGCGGAAGATGTTTGTTTTGTCCTCATGCTATTTTTGTGTTCCTGCACTCTAACTGACATTCTCCTATTCGTCTGACCAATGTATTGCTTATCACAGTCCCCGCATGTGATGCTATATACTCCTTGGTTTTCGAGAGGAATCCTGTCCTTTGGTCTCGGCAAGCAAGACGAAATGGTCCTTCGACGTTTGAAGACGGTTCGTATATTTTGTTTTCGCATTAGTCTTCCGATTTTGTCGGTGACTCCTTTGATGAAAGGTAGTGTCACTGATTTTTTGGGTTCTGAGGGGGCCTTTTGTCCTAGTTTTTCTTGGGTTTGTTTGCGCATGGATTGCCCTTATGATTGAGTGTGTTCCATAGCCATTTTGTCGAAGTGCTTTAGTCGTCTCTGTTAGCTCTGCTTGTCTGTTTGTTGTTTCCGTCAGACGAAAAGATCGGGTCATTTTGGCTAAAAAAATTGAGAGTTGGTATAATTGAATTGATGCATGAATTATGAGTGAAATTGACAGATGAAAATTTCAAGATGGCGACTGTGTATCATATGGGAAAAAAATTAGGTAGAAAGGGGGTCTTGTGACACATCCCTTTGAAGTTGCTGACGAATAATGTACAACCCTAGAATATTGATATAATATCTTCTACCACTACAAAATGGCGGAACATTTAATAATTGCCTGAATATATCGTTTACTTCATAATTTGAGGTAATAAGCTGAGTTCAGTTCAGAAGATGCTCTAAATGGTTGCCTTGAACTTCTTGACTAAGCACAGCCTATTCGATATTTCACGCCGTACATTTTCGAAAACAAAAACGTCGATTTTTCTTCTATTATTTCATGAAGTTAGAGGTCGATACATTCAGGCAATTATTGAATGTTCTTCCATTTTGTAGTAGGTGAAGATATTGACTCAATATTCAAGGGTTGTACAGTGTTCGTCAGCAGCTTGAAATTTGCATCTGTCAATTTCACTCATGAATATAGTATTCATGCATCAATTTCATCATATCATCCCAAATTTCAATTTTTTGAGTTAACCCGTTCAAAAAATAATAGGGAGAAGACATTAAAGATAACCACTGTATATAGTTTATAATAATAATAATAATTTTGTTGCTGTAATTCGTTTTATGAAATATAAATGAATTAACATTAAATATAATCCAAATATTATTTACTAGGCATGAATCTTTGCTTCAAACCTTTTTTTTCCCTAGTCCTTTAAATTTTTCAGTAAATTTTCGTTAAAAATTGTTGCAATCAAGATCGCACATTTTTTGTTTTCCAAATTTTTTATTCGAGCTTTGAACAATGCAGTCAAACAGCTTTTATGAAGATCCATCGACCTGCCCTGAATTCCGACTTATAATTCTTTTGGCGCTCCATATTGCCTTCGCCAAAAACTATATATTCGCTCGGTGGCGGATCGACTTCATTATATACCCATGCTAATTCTCCTCCACCAAATCTTAGGAACTCACAAAAATTTGTTAGACTATTTTCGTATGGTATCAAATGGTCCGTGCGCATTCGCCAAATATTGAACACCCCACTGGTAACAATAATAAAAAATTAATAATGAAAGTATCTATGTCAAAAACGCTTCTGCATCAAGATCAACATTCTGATCGTTGATTCGATACAACTTATCCCAATCCTCGATGGATGTATTTGTTTTCTACAAGGTTTTTTTTGTTGTTTCAGTGGTTTGAACTTCCAAGACCTGATGGTGAGGCAGGGTGCCATAGATTCGCCCCCGAAATGCCCCTTCATTCTCGGCTTCGAGTGTGCCGGCGAGATAGAACAAATCGGAGAGGGTGTCGAAAACTTTGCTGTAAGTAATTTCGTGAGTTATAGCGCGGAATGCCGGCGATAAAATAGCTATTTACGATGTTAGTGTTGAGAAAGGTAGGTCACAAGATAGACGATTAACGGGTTTTCTTTAAGTGGTAGATGGAAATGTGCGTAATCGTAAAACTGACTTGATAATTTGCTCGGATAGTAAACATTGTTAACAAGTTGAATTCTTGAGTGGTACTAAAGTTGCATTACTTACAGCTTGTCAATCTCATATTTGAATGGTGGATATTTTCCATTGATGAGACACATTAAATCTCTTTTGTTCACAATTCCAACCTACTTTCAGGGTGGAAAGTGACCAATGTTTCACTCAGAAGAAGACGAGGTAGAAAATAACTTCTCCAGCCTAAATATTGTTCGAATATCATTATTTTGTGATGGGTGGTTTCTTTCCTTTTTTTCGTTTCTGAACCTACCACATTTTAAATCTACCCCGATAAGTTGCTGCGCAAATTAAAAAAAAAATTCCTTCTGAATGAAACACGTTCTATCAAACAGAAAATTTTCGTATATCTCAAATTTGACTATCAAAAAAATACAAGAACTAATATCAAAATACTTATCGTTGACAATTCAGAAAACAAGTCCGTTTCCGTTTTTGGAACTCTTTTACAAATATTCACTTCTAAGTTCGTTTTTTGTAAATGTCAAAAATTTAAGAATTGACATAAGTCTTTCCAGAATGGCAGTCGGGCGCGATTCATATCAACCGAACTGCAACTGGTATTGTCTGCTCAAAAATGTTGAAAACGAGTAGATAAGTACTTGTGTGATATTTTGATGAAAAGAAGGACAAATTTTGTGTGTTCAAACAACAGAAATTTGATAGGAAAAATTGTGACGTTTTACGAGACCGCTGAAAGTGTTATAAGGATTTTTTGTAGAGGAGACCGAATAACGTGAGTTCCACAAAGAAAAATGTAAAAAAGGTGCTCATAGCGACCGAAGTATAACCCTATAACCTTCAACCTTCCATACGAGATCTAATCAGAAATAAAACTTGAAGATGTGTTCGAAGATGCGCAATAGCTGTGACTTCTTCAGCACCCTTCGGAAAATTACGCCTCGAGATTCCAAGAGTAAATGCATTCGGTCTCATTGTTTACGACAGATGTTTGGAGTTATTTTGACACCGGGCCTCAGATAAACATAATTGTTTTGTTGAAGGGGCTATATTTAGTACGGAACCTATACATAGTAACGACGATACATTTATTATAAATGCATAATCGTCGCCGTTTTTCACTTGTTTACGATGTAGTTGAATGTGGAAAGTTTATTTTATACCGAGGTGTTGTAGACGGAAAGCATTGATGATAATCAAAACCGGTTATCGAATAATTAGACGTTAGAGTTCACATGAATCTAGTTTGTTTTTATATGTGAATTGTCAATTATTTTCATTTGCTTGAGATTTTTATGTTTTTGCTTGAAATATTCCTAGTTCTTGAAAAATTTCCTGAATTTTTTTTAGGTTTTAAAATCATTCGCAACAGAAAACACTCTCAGAATTTTTATGTGAGCTCATGATTCGATCTGAGAATTCAAGACTTTCTGAAACTAGAATTGAATTGGTGATCATATCCATACACAGCAAAACTGGACATTCATATTCAGCAAGAAAATGAAAATCTTCCCCGAAATTATTCCTTCTGAAGATTTTCTGTTGAAATTTTCGTCAACTACGCAAACAGATTACGACACAACAGTGATATGTTGATCACTGGCGATTTCCACTTATTAATTGTACTGTTGTCATAGCAACAGGATCGCAATTTTATAGCAAATACCAGAACAAGAATATCTATCTCTTCAAATTCATCTTGAGAATGACATGTTATGTGGCATATAGTAAAGGGAAATGTTGGTTATAATAAAAAAGAGGAATTAGCTTCAGTATTCCAAAAAACAGTACATATTCATGAAGAAAGGAAGGAAAAAGGATTATATATATTATGTGAGATGAGGATTCACCACTGATAGAAACAGAGTTCAAATAAAAAATCGTTGATCAGGCAGATATTGACAAATTTGTCACCGTTTTTCTATCAATCTATATTTTCTTATCGACACTATCTATACATTTTGGATTTCTCAGTTTACTACAGCCTATAGAACCACGCACCTATATAAAACGATTTAAATTTTTCGACAAAAGATCATCAAAATTTTTCTAACATGATATTGCCATATGGAATTTCACATCCACGAAAACTTTGTGAACCCAGTACAGTTCTCAAATATCAAAATGGTATAAAGGTTTTCCGTTCAGAATCACAGGATCTGTCATTATCTGAACTCAGGAGAACAAATCCTTTGAATAGTTCGATATACTGGGACTGAACATCATTAATGAAAGAGAGTTTTTGGAGTCCGTAATTGAATCTGAATTGTTTATGGAAAAAATACAGGGGTCCAACATTGATCCATGCGGCATTCCCGTTTTTACTACCAGAGTAAATCATTTTGAATAATGTGTCATGAGATGTTGCTAATCAAAGTAGAAGCTTGGAATAATTCCGTGAACAATGATCTCAAAATCTCTCATTTTTCAATTTCAGGTTGGAGACCAGGTCGTAGCTCTACCAGAATACAGGGCATGGGCAGAGCTCGTATCTGTACCCGCTAAATACGTCTACAAGCTGCCCAAAAACGTATCCCACTTAGATGCAGTTACCATAACTATGAACTACACTGTAGCCTACATCCTTTTGTTCGAAATTGCCGGTCTGTCCAAAGGAAAGTCCATCTTGGTGCATTCAGTCGGAGGCGGAGTGGTAAGTGATGATTATTTTTGTGATCTTTTGTTCCGTTCCAGAAATACATTACCACAAAGGTATTGAAGAATATTTTCGTTCACAATCATTGAAAAATTTGCTTCTACTTCCATGTTTCCAAGTGACCAATTTTGTTTTACTCAGAAGAAGGCGACGTTGGCAAAAAACTTGACATTTGTGGAAGCGTCATGAAATTCGTTTAGGTGCATAGCTCACTTGAATCACGAAATGCATTGAAGTTAACCTTGTAAATATTCATTTATTATAACCACAATAATTAATAAAAAATCGGTAGGACGCGATTGGAAATTATTCAATTATTAACTGGGTGCCTTTTTCACTCAAAAAAGTAAAGGTTCCAAACCAAAGAGTGCAAAAAGTTCCTTCCTAGTCAATAATGAAATCCTCTTCACCCAACGCACTGGATACACAAGCATGCAGTTCTGAGTTTCAATAATCGTTTATACGCCTTGTCTTTGCGACAAGTTATCACAAACCATAACACAAGATACCGAGAATTTGTTGACATACCATATTATTCATTAGAGTTCCCAGCTGCAGAAACAATAAGCAGAGGTCATTCACAGTGATGGGAAACAAATATTTGAACATCTGTCGAGGGTGTATGGTATACGTCCTTCTGGATGAATGGAAGACGTTTGTTCGTCAAGTTAAATTCCATCCATATGTAGGAACGTAACGATGAACATTCACGACGTATCGGATGTTAGGGAAGGATTTTAAATAGCATGCTTGGAAAGTACGTATAAGGGGCGTTGACGAGTCCGCAAGGTATAATTTTCAAAGCATTAATGAACTTCCAATATACTAATTCGGAATACAGTATTCTCAATGGGATACTACAAGTATACTTTCGAACATGTTTCTTCAAACACAAAAAAATGTATGATGTTTTGAGGTCGGCAAGTGACTTTTCACTTTATTCTTATCATCATGGCCGATATAACTGAATTGTAGTTCACCAATATTTGTAGTCAATCCGCTCTGTACTAGACTTCGGATGGTTGACTGTTGGCTCCACAGATTACAGAAAAAAGTTCAGATAGCCAATAGCATGCTTGTATGGATTAGAGATTGGGGAAAACTGTAGAAACTACAAATGCAGAATGCTATATTATAGACTAGCTGATGACAGCTTTTCTATACTTGAAACATTCGATACAAACCAACAACCAATAATAAAAATTAATCCCGCTAACAAATTACAACACATCTCCTGTGCGAGAAGTTGTTTTCTTCGAATAATATAGCGTCATATACCCTAAGACGACTGACATTATATGATGCAGTTCAGAAGAATATATCAATTTATGCAGCTTACCTGAAATTTCAAAAGAGATGAGAACGTTATTTAGGTATTCTTTCAGTAGGGACATCGTGAATACCCGATCCAGGTAAAGAAAATCACTGCGTTATCTTGGAAGAAACGATGACTTTTCAGCGCATTTTTAGGAAACATGGTCTTCATCTACTATTAGATTAAAAAATTGCTCATAACTCACACAAAGTTATTTCGTCGAAATACATTGTAAAGTTATGCTTCAGAATATTCAAAATTTCAAAGAAAAGGATTGCTTGTCAGAAAATTGAAACTATCATAGAAGTTCGCGTCTCACTATCTTCACTCTCATCATGAGGAAACTGTCATCAGCGCCTTCGGTAATCGCTGACCCTAAGCATCCAAATTTTGCACCGAAAGACGGCTATTTCATTTCTGAATTTACTTCTGTGGTCGGTGGACCTCTTCCTAGAACGATTCGTTCTTGGAATCACACCTCAATAGGTAGGACCTCTTTTATCCTTTACTCATAGTAGTTCGGACTTTTGTGGGTTGCCGTACGTAGATTTATTTGTTTCAGTGAATTCATGAAGAATGTGAAATATGTCAACAACAAAAATGTTCATCTAATCAAAGAATGATATTTTTCACATCCTCTTGAAGCTAGTAGTGTGCACTGGAAGTCAATCATGATATTTTAAAATCAAATCAAGGCAAGGTAAAATGAACAATATTCAACTATTTCAACTATTTTGGATATATACAGTCTGACTTGTTCGTAATTCTCGATTTTTGTTTCATTTTGTATATGATGACTATGTTTGAAGGTTTAGTGAAACAAGACGCGGAGGGCTTGAAAAAATTGGTGTGTTAATACTAACTACCAAAAAATTAATTTTTCAAAATAGTCTACGCGAAGAAAAAACCTAACCACATATTTTATTTATGAAGTTTACTTTCTTCAAAAATATAAAGAGAATATGATTGTTGACTATTAATTCTATTATATCGAACAAATAATAATTCCCTAGAGAAGCATGATAGGAAATCTGTTTTGGGATTACTATAAATATAAGCAAGGTGTGAACGTTAGAAATTCGAAATAAGTAAAGGAGGTTTTAATAGCTATATCGATTTATTTCTCATGAAACATACATGCTTGTAGTAGGGAAAATTAAACTGATGTAACGGAAAGAAGTAAGAATAGAAATAAAAAAAAACATAAAATGAATGATGAAATTAGATCTTTTTATGAAAACAAAAAATTATGAGAATAAATGTTTTTTTAAATTAGTTTTGGAACGATTTTTTTTATATTTCTTCAATGATAAATTGTGATAAACAGATTGCTTTTCTATATTTGTTTTGATTCTCATCAATATTAAATTTTCTGAAAACGAAAGGATTTTTCACTGAGTGAATGAATATACAAATTTTAATGATATAATATAATGAAGAAATATCTATGAGTTTTCTTTGTTTATATAAATTTGCTGTTCGTTCTTTTTGATCAAGTTTTAGTATACAGTTTATGATTTTATTTTGAAAAGTTTTCATAGAGTATATAGAGCTGCCCCCACATTGAAATTGAGTTTTGAATTTTGGATCATGCACTAAATTGATTTCGGACATCACAAAAGCAAAATATTTCGTATTTCAAAAAGAATACTAATAATTGGGAAAATTTGTTTTCTAAATAGTTCATCATGTTCGTTCCGAACCAAATTTTCATGATATGAAATTCCTAAAAATTTTCCTACAGAAGAATACATGTTTTCATTATGGAATCTAATATGATTTTTCGAATGAATGTAAGTACAAGGATTTCAAATATTCGAACTCAGTTTCATGAACGCTATATAATATTCTACTATCATCAGCAAACATTTTTTTTATCGCAAGATAACGTCCTTACATAATTTCTTTTTACGAAACAAATTGAAAGAGTTAACTTCTAGATCTAATTCATACCTGTTAGGTTCTTCAACTGATTTTCATTTCGCTATAGTATGAACACCCTTTTATTCGATTTTTCTTCCTTTGAATAATTTACCCCCCATTTTTATTTCATTTTTTCAATTGATACATTTTTTTGGTTTATCTTTCGAGCAACTAGTATATAAAATTTTCCTGTGGATATTTATTGATTTCATTTCGAATCTTCTTCAAAATAGGTTTTCGATAGGTCTAGATCGAGTGACCATTAAAAAAACAATAGACGTTCGATCCGAAATAACTCGGAGTCCATTCTTTTTCTGACCGTTAATTCGCCGCCATCTGTCAAGTTTCTTTCGACCTTTCTACGGACCCGCCTTCACTATCTGCCGTTTCGACTTTCGTTCTTTAACCTTCCGTCTGAACGCAACAAGTAAAACGTCTGCGTAACGCTCGGTGCCACCCCGTCGCGACGCCGGGCGCCCCCCGGTCTGACCGTCGACGGAAGGGTGGCCGTATCGATCCGACGGAAGCGGGGGCGGCGGCTTCCTAGACAGGCCCGACTTGCTCGCGTTTTATTTCGCGTCTGGAATTCGCGATTAGAGAATTTTAACGGCGATCCGGCTCGAAGGACCAAACTTTAAAACTACGCTCTTTTCGATAGTCTCGTTATATATAAAGTTCGCGGTTGAAATATTTTGTTGGCGATCCGGCTTGACGGACCAAATTTTTGAATGGCGCTTTTCTCGAAGATTGTCTCGTCGCTTATAAAGTTCGCAATTGAAGGATTTCGAAGGCAATCAGTCTCGAAGGTGCAATATTCCATTTGGCGTGTTTCTTGGTGATTATTCTCCTCTATCCAGAAAAACGATAAAAAATTTGAGGACTAAGCAAATATTGTTTGTTTGCTGACGAGATAGAATCGTTCTGGAATCCATTTTTTGGGTTTATCGGCATCCATATTCACACTGTTTTATTGGTTTTGAAAGAAAAATATTTGAAATTACTGTTTCTGTGGTGATTTCTAGTGAATCTAGATTTGTACTGAACCTAGGACAATGACAACCTGATTATGTCCAAGCACAATCGGAAAATTCACCAAAAATAGATACGTGTATAATGACAGCATATTTTGAATCAAATTTCGGTTTTACGTACGCAGAGATCAAAGGAGTGAGAGATGAGATCTAATCATTATGTAATATGATAATATATTTGAACCCATAAAATAGATTGGTATTCATAAATGCCCACAGCACAGATGTATATTATAAATCGATAATTCGCTATGTTTGTGAACTAGGTTAAGTTAGTTTGAAACCAAAATGTGTACTCCCAATTAGCTAATGCAAAACTTCTGAGTAATTCACACTGAGCTGCATATAAATATAGCTCGCATACGTTGAAATTATCTAGTATATAGTAATTCGTTTTTAAATTTCGATACAATACCTGAGTATAATTTTTTTCAGCTCGGAAGCTCACGGAACACGTAATTTGACATTATCCAAAGCGCGCTCAATGGTGGCCTTTGAACGACTAAAAATTTTTCAATGTTTTAAATTCCACTTCGAAAAATCATTTGAATAATATCAAGACTATTTATATTTTTTCTACGACATAAAGATGTTAACGAATAATTTCTGACATATAAAAATAATACATATTCCCCATTATACTATTTTTTCAAATATCAAATTCTCAGCAATACAAAAAACTCAATGATCTCTTCTTCGCTCGGCATATTTCTTGCTGAAGCCCTTCATCATTAGGTTCATACTTAAATATTTTCTTGGTCATTTCTAAAAGTGGTGTTAATATTTAAAAATACATTCCACTGTGAACTAACAATTCAACCGATTCATGTAAGAAAACGTAGTAAATGAAATGACTGTTTCAGAAGCCACAAGCTTATGAACACATCAGAATTACACATAAAACATATCATTAAAAAAGTCGTCTAACATTCCAAGGGACACTTAAGTCTGATTAATGTCTCTGAAATCAACTGGGATCCTACAAAATTAGGAACAGGCGGCAGTCTGTTCCGACCGCATAGATATCAACAAAACGAATTAATTAATTAAATGGAATTCAACGAAAAGTTAGAAATTGAAATTGTCGAATTCCCCGACGATTTGATAAGAAGAAATTAAAAATGACATAATTCAGTAAGACTTCTCGACTGAAATTATGTTCTTAGTAATAATGTTTCATGTATCGTTAAGTTCGTTCACCACGAAAAAAAAAAAGAAAGAGAAACAAGGCATGATGAATGAAAGGAATAGGTTTTGAAAAAGTCGGCCACATTTGCGTTTGAAGATACAGACCAATGTCTTCAAGTTGTGGAATCGATTTCGGTAAATTGGATTTTTTGTCAACTCCATTCGCCTGGGCATTCCACAAATTTTTTTACGCCGTTTTTTGAACGTGAACATTCATTATTTGAAACATGCGTTAAATTCATCAGCAATTGTGTGTATGAGATTTTTATCAGAATCCCACCATTGTTTCATATAAATCGGATGAACAGTTAAGGGTTGAACGAACATTCATTCTTGAATACTAACATATCAAGAAGCTGGTAGGGTTAATAGTGTGTTTGGCACGGTAGAGTAAAACAAGTTTTCAGAACATACTACTTGGTCTTCCATGAGGAAAGTATCACTGGGTAAGAAATCAAAATTGGAAAAAAAAAACTTATTACTATTCAGCTCCGAGTTTTTCTTGTGGTTCTAATAATAATGATAATAATAACAGTTTTATTCCCAAGAAACTACAGTTTATAAAAGGGAATATTTATATAATACATTTATTAAAAAGCTCAATCAGAATTTTTTATTACTCGAAAATAAGAAAATAAATAAAATAATTTTTCAATAAAAATTATTCTAACAAATAACGCTTCATAGCAAATTTGAATTTGTTCATTTGAGAAAAACATTTTATTCCAGTGGGTAATTATATGTGATAACACCTTTATAGAAAATAGATTTTCCGGAAAATTTCGTCTTGAGATTTTTTGTTGAAAAATTATTGAACTGCTTCGTTTTGTGGTTATGTACACTGTTAGATTTAGAAAATTTCATAATAGAATGTTTCTCAGTAGTCACAATAGAATGCAAAATAGTACATATTTTCAGTTTATGAGTAGAATTGATGTCGAGGAGACGATTTGGTTTATGAATATTCCTTGTTGGTTCCAAATGAGGTAAATGAAAAATGCATTTAATTGCTTTATTCTGTAAAGACTTCAGTGGTTTCAGAATGGTATTCGACGCAGTACCCCATATGCTTATTAAATATTGTAACTTCGAATAAATTAGTGGAAAATAAATTAATTTTAGATATTTCAAAGGTATATAGCTCCTTATCTTGTTCAAAATTCCAATGACTGGTGATATTTTTTTTCGGATCAGATCAATATGAATATCCCACGAAATACTTTCATCAATATTCAGACTTAAAAATTTTATATTATATGACCTGTTGATTTTTTGTTGTCCTAGCAATAAATATTTCGATTGTGATAAAATTGGTTTTTTATCAATGAACAAAGAAAGATGATTTTTCGAAATTTAAAGTCGGTTTATGAACATTGAGCCAAATGAATATTTGTTTTAAATCATTTTCCATTTGACATTGGATCACTTGCAAATCTTTATTGAAATATATTTAAGTTGTATCATCATCAAATGATACCAACTTTCCAGTGATGTTCAATTCAGAAATTGAATTAATATATATTAGAAACAAACACTCCAGCGAAGATAGTAATGAGTGAATCCCAATAAATTATCAGAACTTCATTCTAAAATGCTTGCGAAATTAGCGTTTATGCCACTCTTACGTTTGCATTGAACAAAAGTAGTCGCACCCCGGAAATCTTTGATTCCAACATGTTCTACAAGTTCAAAATCTCCATATTAACCATCAATAAGGTTGCCAAACAGTATAATGTCCTCATGAAATGAACACTCGACTCTCTGACGATGAAAACACGATAAATCATAAAGTGGTCCTTCGAGCCGGATTTTCATTAAACTCCCTTTTCTCGCGATCGGAAACGTTGTTTTCGAACACGACGCTATCAACTCGATAACCATCGACGTCCTCTTCCCCTTTCCCGGTTTCTCATCAATCTCATAACAAATTCAGCAACTCCCGGTACGCCTAACCTAACCGTATGTTTCGCCGTGATAACCTACACGGATGCGGGCGTTTTATTTTTCGTCTCCAGACGGGTTGGTTCGAACAGTTGGGAAGCGAAACGCAAGTATTGATCGCGAGCGTACGCAGCAATTAGTCAGTGGCGCGCGGGGGGACTTTTATGGCCGTCGAAAAGTCGAAAGAGGGACTGGAAAGGGAGGAGATAACCGCACCTGGTCGGCAGTTCTGTGATAATAATTGTCGTGTAAAAGACATCTTTTTTCGGGGGATAGGAGTTGTTTTCTGGCAGCAGCCAAATATTATATTACTGTTGACAAATAGATACAATGTTTGCAAATCTAACAAAATTATCACTCACAAGGGCTAATCAGTGGTTTGGAAAAAAATAATATTACACTGACACTGACTAGTACCATCCTTTTCAAAACAATTTATGCATGTGTCGAAACACCTAATGAAATTCATCTTCCAAATGGCTCTCTATACATAAAAAACTATAACAAATTTCTAGGCTTGCATATTGACAGAACGCTCTCTTCGACGGCCATGTTGACCATATAAGTAAAAAATTGAATGCCGTTGTATACTCCATGAGAGTCATTGAGCAATATGTAGATCAGGAAACATTGAAAATTGTATACCATGCTAATCTTGAATCGGTGATCTGATATGGTACAATATTTCATGGAAATAGTAGCAGTGAAAGAATCTTTATTATACAGAAAACAGCTCATAGATTAATGTTGAAATTGAAAAGAAGAGAGACCTGTCGAGGAAAATTCATATCGACTAGGTTACTAACTGTCACTTATACAGGATTTTTTTTCAGGAACAAACATATTTGACTCTGGTAAATCACAGGGTAATTATAAAACAATAAGTTTCGATTATAACTATCCCAGACATAGGTTAACGATGACCTAAAAAGGTCCATTTTATAATTACATAAAGATGTTCAATAAACTACCCAGGGATAATGCTGATGAGTATTATCAAAGAAAATAAAAAAGTGTGTTTGAGCTACTTTTAAGATGATAAAGACTCGATAAAAAAATATTAGTGACAAATTTAAATTTTATACTCAATTCCTATTTACTAGAATGAGTTGAATTTAACAAACGACTATGTTTGTCACGATCATTAACAGAAGGTAAAATAGAGTTATCGAAAACAACATTTACAACTACAGATATACAAGGATATTCCTACATTAATCACCTAAGGATGATAGAGTAATTCAAATTCACTGACTCAAATTTTACATTTGCATTTTGTGTTATCACAAGTATTTTTCAACAAACACACTTTCAACAGTTTTCCATACTTTCATTTTGTAGCGGTAATGTATTTAATCTGGCCTATAACATCAAATCAACTACCGAATAATATGCCACTGCTTGTTTGATTTTAATTTACATTTAGATAATATAAACATAATTTACATTTAGATGTGATCAGAATTGATATATTAGTAGAATATAAGGTGGGCAATATTGTGTCCTGTTGAAAATGCTCTGATGGGAGAGAAAAGCGAGAGGTTTATGGTTGTTTCCGTGGGAAACACCCGATGTTATTGACTATTATTATAGCTGTGAGTCAAAACTATTATTGGACATGTACTGAAGTGGTCATGTCACAAGTTTATAGATGATATTTTCACCAATTGTTCAAACATAGGAAGACGGAATAACTTTTCCAAGTCTTCGTCTTTTATTCAAAATGTCATTCTTCTCTTTTCTCATCAAAACCTCAACCCTCTTCAGTAAACGGAGCCCCACTTTGTTTCAAAAATAAAAAGTTTCCTGTTCGTCAACCATTTTCCTAACTCAAGTACAAAATCTGTCGCACTGTCGCTCATCAGCGCCAGTCCATTTTAATTGTTCAAAATGCCGCCAATTTTTCAGTGATTCATTAAAACATTGTCTATTTGCAGCAATCCTCGTGACAACTGTGATTAGTGAAATATTATTGGTATGCCGTAGAGATTCATTAGAACGAAACAAAAATGGACAGACATGTGCATATTTTCAACCTCCACTTAAGTCAATAAGTTCAATAATTCCATTGCCTACTCGAAACACAAAAAGTATCGGGATTAATCATGCAAATAAGCATTTTTTCATCACTTCATGGGATTATTTTGAATAGTATGAAAACTTCGGCAAATGGAAAAATTTTTACTGATTTTTTTCACTGATAGCTTCAGAAATTTGCTACAAGCCAGAAGTGTGAACCATTTAAAATGACGCATAAGTCGTATAAGTGAACATTATCAGGATTGAAATTAATTTGGTTGACTTCTAGAAATGCATAAAATGAAATCAAAAACAATCCTCATTGACCTCTAACACTTTCTCACATGCATTGTCACAACTATACATATACCATAAAATTACAGTGCATGTTCTGAACTTTGAACAAAGAAATCCATTCAAGTTTCAGTTTCACAACGATCAGCTTATTCAAGTTTTAGTGGATTGATTTGCCCAATGTTTAAAGCAGGTATTAAAAAGAAATAAACACCTTTCAATGTTGCCTTGTTTTCAATGGTGACACTAAGAGCTCTGTAAATCTGTAGCTTTTCAAGGCAACACTGAAATGGGCTTAATCTACACTTTTCAATAACTCAGTATACTACCTTTTCAGTATACCTACCTGATGCGTATTTAATCCTCTTCTTTTGTCACGGTCACGGTTCTGTGGAATGTTTTCTATGAGCTGATATACGGTCCGAAATGCACATCATGAATTATTGTAAAAGAGAGGAAACCGAAATACGTGACCATTTCGATATGGCTCTGCAGGGAGATAGTATTTTATCATAATTTTATCGTTTATTATGCTCAGACTCGGAAGTGGATGCGCCTTTTGAATGGTAATGCTTTTAGCGTCCCAAGGACTCCAACAAACTGTATAAAGTACGTGTGGATGATTCGGAATTTTTTATAGAATATGAACGGTCTCTTGGGAGTTTTTGGTACAGATACTCTTGATAATTTCTGTTATAATTTCCCCCTTTTTCAAATTATTGCTTTGCAAATGACCTGATTAAATCCAACCAGTGCAGGTCGAGATTTTTCATTAATCATCATACATGAAATCGCTTGCTACTCAACATTGGACTGAAAAGCAGGCTAAATGGGATTGGCCCTTTGTCACCATTCCTAATATTTATACATTTTGTCATTCAGTCTCCGATTTTTCTGCGTTTTTTCAGAGAAGTGAACGAGTTTGTGAGTGAAGTATCAACAAAAAGTCTAATTAACTTTTTCTGAATACAAATGAGCAGCTCCCACGTATATTTCGTTTGCTGAATTTTACACATAGGAAAAGTATTACAGAACAAGCAGAATTTGTGGCATAATGCAACTGAAGAAAAGTTAAAACCAAAAATTTTGGTTTATTCAGCCCTTTAAAAAAGTCTAGTTGATTTAATCCTTGTGAAACTCTATGAAAGCTGTCTAGTATTCAAAGGTTTCGGGGTTATCCGCATTGAGTGAGATAGCTATCAAATAGATAAATAGTTCATTATCTAAGTTATTTACATGCATGTGTAGAAAGTTATAGAGTGAAACAGAAAATATTTGAAGAGGTACCTAACATTATACAACTTTAAGCATAACTTATACATAAAATACATTAATACATAAAATACATTAATACATAAAATAGTATATCACAAAACTAAGAAAAATTTGAGCTCATATATCAAAAACAGTAAAGAAAAAACATCGGTATCATATCGGTCGGGAGTTTATAGATTATTGTGTTGGTCATGTCTAATGTTTTACGTCGGTCAAACGGGAAGAACATTTGATGTACGCGTGAAAGAACAAATAAATAGTTTCTAAAATGACAAAACAAATTCTACATATATATGCATCCCATCCTACCTCATTACAGAGGGACATGAGTCCAACCACGAATTCGAAATCTTTCATTTCCAGAAAAAGGGTCGAAACTCAATCTCTGAGAGAGTTTGGAAATCAACAAGTTCAAACATTAACATTACCTACTGAATGATCAGACTGAGTTGAATATGTTTTTTCCAAGAATTATGATGAAAAGGATGATCGGATCGGACCATGATTATATTGACCGTGGTGTATAACTTATTGTATAAATGTGAAATCGAGTGTGAAATGTTATAGTCTCAGAACTAGTTGAATGTTCCTGCTTGAGGAAGCAATTATATAGCAAAACACGTTTTAGCGTTTTAGTGAACCCTAACATGTGAAAATCCTACGGGCAACTGTAAATTTCATTGTTAGTTGAGAAGTTGACATCACGTCAAAAGACGGAAGCCGCTATATTTTTGTTGTCGGCGTATCGAGCCATCTTCAGGACAATACGCATTTCAATTGTTTCCTTATTGTCCGAGAGTTTCACAACGACGTTTCGACCTTCGTGAAACCATCTTCGGGAAAATACGTTTTTCCATTGTTTCCTTATTGCCGACGTTTCGACCTTCATAAAGCCATCTTCAGGACAATAAGTTTTCCTATTTTTCACTTATTGTCTGAGAGTTTTATACCGACGTTTCGACCTTCATAAAGCCATCTTCAGGACAATACCTTTTTCTATTGCTTCCTTATTGTCTGAGAGTTTCACACCGACGTTTCGACCTTTATAAAGCCATCTTCAGGACAATACGTTTTTCTATTGTTTCCATATTGTCTGAGAGTGTCACGACGACGTTTCGACCTTCATAAAGCCATCTTCAGGACAATACGTTATTCTATTATTTCCTTATTGTCTCTGAGAGTTTCACACCGACGTTTCGACCTTCATAAAGCCATCTTCAGGACAATACGTTTTTCCATTGTTTCCTTATTGTCTGAGAGTTTCACACCGACGTTTCGACCTTTATAAAGCCATCTTCAGGACAATAAGTTTTTCTATTGTTTCCTTATTGTCTCTGAGAGTTTCACACCGACGTTTCGACCTTTATAAAGCCATCTTCAGGACAATACGTTTTTCTATTGTTTCCTTATTGTTGCTGAGAATTTCACACCGACGTTTCGACCTTTATAAAGCCATCTTCAGGACGATACATTTTTCTATTGTTCCCCCTATTGTCTGAGAGTTTCATACCGACGTTTCGACCTTCATAAAGCCATCTTCAGAACAATACGTTTTTTTATTGTTTCCATATTGTCTGAGAGTGTCACGACGACGTTTCGACCTTTATTAAGCTATCTTCGGTACAATGAGTTTTTTCTATTGTTCTTTATTCGAATCCCGACTTTGTTCCTCCGTCCATCGGAACGGCCGCTTTTTGGCAACGCCGCTCACACCTCCGCCGTCCACGGCCTACCGCGACAATCCGCAAATACGCGAATTGAACGGAGCGATGGCGCCTATCGAGCGGGAGCGCGCGGGGGTGAGGGACGTGACTCGAATAATGCGGACCGTGTCGTGTGCGACTCCGAAGAGCGTGCCCCTCGAGGTTTGCCGGCCTGCGGTGGTGGTGCGAATAATCTAGAGGTCTTTCACCGCGTTATCGAGAACGGCAGAATGCGCCCGAGAACACGCAACACCGGGAACGAACGACGCAAAATGAAGCTTTTGACCATTTCACGAATTTTTACGACAATTTCTTCTTTTTTTTACAAACTCCAGCGTGTCTGTTAATAAAACGACCTGCGAGAACGATAGGGCTCGGCGAAAAGAGGCGGGGGCTATACTCGTCGCTCGACTCGTCGGGTCGACTGCGATGGAACCGACAAAGGCGGAAAGATTCGTGATATTTCGAAAGAACAATGGTCGTGGAGATATCTATAGAAAAGAGGTGGATCGCCAACTGTTCTGCGGTTTTCCAGAGACGTGAACGAGTTTGTAAGAGTAGTATCGCCAGTGAGACCGATATACTTTTTCTGAGTACAAACGAGCAGCTTCTACGAATGTTTCTTTGCTGAACTACACGCGTGAAAAAAGTATCGAAGAACAGGCAGAAATTTTGGCTCATCAATAACCAGGAGCTTAGTACATGTCATACATGCGATGATGTCTTGGCACGAAACAGAAAAATGAAGTTTTCTAGGAGCTCTTCACAAGAGAGTAAACCTCATAACTAGACCTCTAGAGCTAGCAGTTGATCATTCTTATGCATGGACCATTGCTTCTAAATATGCAGCTGATGGAAATTCTTTCATTAAAATACTCAATCATTATTCAAACTACGCCATATTGAATGCAGTTAAAATGGATTTATGTCGAACAGCACACAGGGCAGGTCAAAAAATATTGAGATCGTTTAAGGAAGAAGTAGCCTAAATTTCGAATAATACAACAGAATGTTATTCAGGAAAGTTCTCAAGAATTTGATGTTGTACTCGAATACAAAGAAATGATCTGCTTTTCAATTTTTTATTGTGTTTCGGCAATTTTTCAACTACCCATATAATTCTTAAATTTCGCAATAGGTTAAATAATAGGGTAAATTGTCAAACTGCAGGTTCTTTTGTTTTTCATTATTCTAATTTGATTTTCACACATTATTTCAGGGTTTCGTCGATTGTACTTTTTTATAAGAAGGTGAAATATCTGCCTCTTGCTCACCCACTTATATATCTTGGCAACAAACATGGAGTTAGCGGTTACCTAAAGCAATGAAAGTCCAGTTTCACAAATACAGTTCAATTTAAGAAAAGTTATGCCAGAGTGATATCGTCGTAGCAACTTACTATTGATTCACAATACTAGAATGGGGGTAGTTCGGGAATTTCCGAAAAAAAAAATACAAAATTGAATTTGAGGTCATGACTTTGCATTTGAGCAGAACTTTCCATTTTAACTACTCTTCTCGATGACTTCTTATTGTATATTTCCGAAATGAGAATACTTAAGTTTTGAACACATTTTTTCCAGCTGCTCTTTATGTTGTTTGTGGCGGTATTCAAATTTGGAGTGTGCAACTGATAAAAATCACAATTGTTGCACACCCAATAGTCCACACATTAATAAAATACATTTTTTTTATGGGGGATGCATGCTTGGTTCTGTTTATATAAAAAAGTCTAATTTTGATCTCGAAAATATACATTGAAGACATTAACAGATATTTTTCACGAAATTTTTAATATTGTAATTTTTTTCAAGCTTACTATGTAACGTGTAACTTACTATGTCCACTCCTCATAGAGACTGTATGTACAAAAACACGATTTGTAGGAATGATGAAATTTTGAAAACTCTTCTGGCATTTTATTCTTCATAACAACACCATTGGCGCAACCAATGTTATATTGAAATTTCTGACAAGTAATTTTGAACGAGCTGACGTAGAAAAAAAATAGGCTTAAACATATTTAAACTATTTTCGAAGTGAAATTGAAAACAATGAATAAATTCGAGCCGTATGTATCTCCAAAATCGTGTTTATATTGTTGTGAAGATCACTTTAACGTAAGTTTGTTATAATTATATGAATCTTGATTTGAAATAGTCAGAAGTGAGTTTTGCAATTCACTTTTGAACTAACCTTACCTAACATATGGGAAGGTAAAGTTATAATATACATCTCTGCTGTGGGCATTTACGAATACCAATGTGATATGGACTCGAATTCGTCATATAACATAATGTTTAACTCGCAACTTTCACTCATTTGATCTCCGCTTACGTAAAATGAATATTTGATGCAAAACATGCAGGAAGTTATTTTCGATGAATTGTCCGAATGTGCTTGGATGAAATCACTTTCAGTCATTCTCCTAAATCCTCTACAGATCTAGAATCACCAGAAATGGTGACGCTTTTTGTGAGTTTGAATCTCCCTGCTAAATTCTCTGTTCTTTATATAATATTTTATGAGCTTAAATGATAACTGAATGGAAAAAAAAATCTTTCGATTATGATATGACGATGATAAAGGTTCGACAGAAAATATTTGGGATAAATTTAAATTTCATGCAGTGCCTATTGATTACTTTTGTAGGAATGATAAAAATGATATTGCAGAACCGACTGTCATAATTCATTATTATTTATACAACAGTATTCCTCACTTTAACTGTGTATTATTTGATTTTTATGCAACGTTTTCTGTAGAAAATACTCAGGCGCATCAATCATGAAAAGGAAATGTTTTGGATTTTCTAAAGTTAAAGGGAAAATGAAAATGTTGATGCATTCAATGTCCATTAAAATTGAGAGCTTCATCTTTCATAGTGTAAATGGAAATTACTGTTGAATAAATCAACCTTTATGTGTTCATTATTGGCCCTGGTATCGTTAATAACCATAGTTATACTACAATGTACCCATAAACCGAGCATATTTATTCAAACCGTCCCTCTACAGGGGTCGAAGGGATGGCTTTCGACTTACTTTACAATTTACGATGCGGTATTCTTGAAATATTCACGCCGTCCACAGTAGGTACCGAAGAAAACCAACCAAGGGTTCGCGTGTTGACGACATTTAATAATTGATTCGATCAATCAAGCTGGCTTTGTCGTCGACGACGGTTGTTTCCGCAGACCGTGCGAGCTTTTCAACTTCACAACAGGAAGCTTATTATATTTGGTTGTTTCGGCGTTTACGGATCTGATGGCTCGTTTTGCCCTGCACGTTATCCGTCCGTTTATTGTTGCTTATAGCTTGGTGTCGCTTGCATTTGCGAGCTTACCGATGATTTCACAGGGAAAATTAAAAACAGTTAGTATCGTCCTACCGGGTGAGATATTTATGGGCATTTCAGGACCGATATAAGTTGGAAAAAAACATGGCGTAAGGTTCATTGGAGGAGGCAAGGCTGTGTACTTAAAGGCCTTCATTATGACGTTGAGTTAGCCCATTTACTTTTGAAGATATGGAGAAAAGGCGACAAATTTGATTACGTTTTTTTATTGGAATGTATGAAGTTCCAAAAATCGTTTGCATCTTATCATTGCAAGTTTCGAAGGGCTGTAAAAAATGCTACATCACAACTTAGGATTGAAAAGTTCCGAAGAGTTTTTGGAAACTCGTTGAAATGATATACTCTCGCCATAACTCTCAACTTTTCAAACGATATAACACATAACGCACCCTTCACTCCCATGGAAAGTGACCTTTATTCTCACTAGTACTTTCCGCACGGCTGTCAATGAGCCGTCAAACTGGTGAATCCTGTTAGATTTACTGATGCAATTATTAATTGCTCTTTTTTATTGATATTACAGAAAAAATTGAACTGAAAACTAATTATTTATGACAAATAAAGAAAGGAAAGGTAAGATTAGTCAGGCAACTCAATATATACGACCTGATTTTTACATATTGTTATAAAATAGGTGGTCGTTGCAAAAATAGTGTATATTACTTGAGCAAAAAGGATTTTTAACACTCGTGTGAATAATGTCTCTTTCCCCTCTAGTAATTTAATATATTATTGATAATCATTAGTTCTTGTATTTTTTTGATAGTCAAATTTGAGTTGCTGACTGAATGGACTTGTTCTATCCAAAAGCAACTGTTCTTCAATTTAGCAGCAACTTTTCGGGGTAGATTAAAAATCTGTCCTCCGACACTTGCATAGATTCCAATATTGATTTTTATTTTGTAGGATTGTGGTAGGTTAGTAATCCAAAAAAACTACTAATGGCGGATATAAGCAGCACAAATTTACACTAAACTTCAACTTGAACTAAACTTCAATTGGGGAAGAATTAAACTTAAGTTTGTGGGGCTTTCATGCAGACAAATTGAAACAAACTACCCTAACCTATCCTTTTGTTTCTTGAATTGTCGCTTCTCATTGGATCTATCAATATTCCTATCTTCGATTGGCTTCATTTATTATTTCACGCCCACCAGACCACTTTGGTTTGTAGATTATTTCGATTTGGTTCGAATCAAAAACATGCGCCAACAACTGCGCAGTAGTGTCAATAATTAACATGCACACTAGAAAAAAAACTTGGCCAACTACTAATTTTGATTTAGTTAATTTTCGGAGATAAAATGAACTCTTTCAAATGAGAGGTCTCTCTTTCAAGTTGAATTTGAATTGTAAGTTGTAGTTTAGTGCAAATTTGTGCTACATAAATCAGCCCTAATGAAGAATTCGTCCAAACAAAATAACGACATCTAAATAGTACCATTTCGATGTTATAAGAGCTAATTAATTTCCAGATTTTTATATATCTTATCATCACACTGAAACCTTTTTCCAGGGTCAAGCAGTAGCCCAACTGGCCAAAACCGTGCCCGACGTCACGATCTTCGGCGTCTGCTCCAAAACCAAACACGAGGCGCTGAAGAACGCCAACTCTCCCGTCGACCATCTTTTGGAGAGAGGATCCGACTACGTGAGCGAGATCCGTAAAGTGTCGCCAGATGGCGTCGACATCGTCCTGGATTGTCTGTGCGGGGAAGAGTGCAACAAGGGCTACACGCTGCTCAAACCGATGGGAAAGTACGTCTTGTACGGTTCCAGCAACGTCGTTACGGGCGAGACGAAGAGCTTCTTCAGTGCTGCTCGATCGGTAAGAACATTTTTTCACGCACTGTGATCCATTTGAAATGGAAGCGCTTTCATGAAACAAGTGTTTTTCGACCGATGCGATTTTTTTTCATTGTGTAGATATTCGCGAAGCCTACTAGGTCATGAATAGTCTTCGTTTCAAGGCCAGCTTCAAATATTTTTGAGTGGCAAAAATAAAAAAAAATAGTTGCTGAATTTTTTTGATCTGGCCACACCACTGGATTCACTAGGTTTTGAAATGATTTATGTCAAATAATGTCGACATTCTCTTGTCAATCGAAATATTGTAGGGGATTATTTCCCTCAATGCGAATAAACGATGAAACAGTTGAAGGCTAGACTGCTTTTACAGAGTTTTACAGCGATTAAATGCACTAGACCTTTTAACCGATTAAAATGTTCGAAATAAACCGGGCGTTTGGATCACTTTTCAGGTACTATCTCTGGTACTATATTGTTCCTGTGTTCGATTTTGATGTTTCCTGAGTTTACATGTTTTCTGGAAATAATCTAAACATATATCCCTCCTTCACCAAGTTCAATCGACCAAAATGCGTGCATTTCCATGATTTTCAAAATTTTGCTTTCAAGCAAATGCTTTCGTGTATAATAATTTAAAATAAAATCCCTCGACCTGCGGTCTCGGGATTTTATCAAATTATCATACACTCAAGTCATTTGCTAAGCAAAATTTCGAGAATCATGGAAGTGCAGCACACATTTTAACCGATTAAACTTGGTGCACTCGGGATATAACCCCCGAATAAAATTTGAAAAATATCCCATTGAATTATACCACCAATTCAATTTTAAAACTTTCATCGAAATTTTGACTACTATACCAGGTTCAGCAGGATTTTTTTCATCATTGTTGAGAATCTCACCAAAATCTGTTTATAAAAAAATTATTGACAGATAAAGTAAAAAATACGTTGTTTGGTACAAAATTAGCGTTATTTATACTATAACAACTACGCCAGATAGATGATCAATGCATTCAAAAAATATTAAAATTTCAAAACCTTCTCACTTGCTTGTCATTTTTCCAAACACAAGTTTGAATATTTGTCTCAAATGACTTCCTTTCTGAATGGTGACTCACTTGTGTTGAAAATTTTCGTTCATTTTCTATTCGAATAGAGCGGTTATCATAATTGCTTTTACCAATCCAACTCCCAGTATCTTCTCAAATCTTCAAGTGAACTGAGATTTGTATGGGATAACGATAAACTTTGAAGGGCTCTCGTCCTTCTGAATGGTAAAAGTTTCTCCAATTCACGCTTAATCTCGGAACGGCGAAAATCCTCCAAAGTTTGTCTTTATCCAATACGAACCAAGTTCACTGGGAGATTTTATGAGATTTTCGCAAAAGCAAACATGGAGTTCGCATATAAAACCTCAGAAAATTACAAATCATCAGTCGCGGAAACTGGATTGAAAATTACATTGGTCAAAGTCGGTGCGCTATAAAAACACGTTTTATGTAGCATTGTGTAACGGCAATTAAGAATTCTTCAGATTCATACATGAAAACTGGAGAAAAGCTGTCTTCTCAATGCATTAGACAGTTTCAAATAGTTAATCATAGCTGTAGCATGAGAAGTGGAGGAGTATCTATTCTGTTCAGTCACAAGATAATTGAACTAGCACTGATAATACTTACTTCCGAAACTATGATCGACTCACAACAATTTCAAATTCAGTATTGGGCAGTTTCCTGAAAATGTCAATATAGTTGGAGAAACGTGGGTTCGGTATGATTCAACTTTGGTGTTCTACAAATTGAATTGTGCCATGAGGTTTCTCCACTTTCACAACAAAGCTGCTTTTCTGACAAGTTCCTCGAGAATGTTATAACGACATTTTCAATTTTATTTCAGTGGTGGCAGGTTGACAAAGTCTCTCCATTGAAACTGTTCGATGAAAATCGTACACTATCTGGTTTCAACTTGAGACGTCTGATGTACCAACAACACGGTGAAGAATTCGTCTCACAAACCATCCAAAAAATATTCCAGCTATTCCAAGATGGACAGATCAAGCCCTTGCTGGATTCTACTTGGGCTCTTGAAGACGTATGTATTATACTTTTGTTTTTTTTTACTTTCTTGTTCCGTGTTTGGTGATTTTTCATCACCAAAGAAATAATGGGCTGGCTATCCTGTTGTTATAGGCCAATAGAAGATATCATACTTCTTCGCTTTCTCGTTCAGTGGCCAAGGCCACTAGGACTATTTGCCGATGTGTGCTAAATGTATTCAACTACCTGCTCTACCCGATAGCTAACATTGAATGAAATTTGAGCAATATATTTCCTTTTTTAGGTTGCCGAGGCCATGCAAAAGATGCACGATCGCAAAAATGTAGGCAAAATAATTCTGGATCCTAGTCTGGAACCGAAACCCAAACCGGCTACTCCGGCCAAGGGTAAGAACAAGGAAGACAAGAAGAAACAGTCGTCCGAAGAGAAGAAGGAACCAGAAGAGAAGAAAGAGGAGGAGAAGAAGGAGGAAAAGAAAGAGGAAACCGTTCCCAATGGAGATTCAGCTGATTCTGGTAAGATTTATACTATTTTCCTTTTGCAACCATGAAAATGTGTATCACAGGGGACAGAAAAACTGGAAATGAAACTCACGTTCCAAGAAAGATTGAGGAAGAAAGGGGTTAATAGTGGAACATGTTGGGTTTGTTATTTTGAGTTATGATAACTAGAATAATAGAAGATAGATATGTATGGAAACTTGGGAAATAAAAGGATATAGGAGAAAAAAGGGATGGGTTTGATCGGGAGGGAAAGAGGTTGATATAAAAGGGGATGCGTAGATGTCAAGATTGAGGATGAAATTGTGAAAATGAAAAGTGTGGTCTCGGTAGTGTAGTGGTTAGCATATCTGCCTGTCAAGCGGAAGGCCGGGGTTCGAATCCTCGCCGGGCCACCGTGCTGGGTAATCGCACGTTAAAAGGTAAGGCCTCGTTGATCCATTGCTCGCACAAGTTTCGACTTCTGAGGGTTGACGTTCGTCAGCTGGTTAACGGAAACGAACAATTTTTAGAACAATAACGGTTTGTGATTTGAGAGGGAATGATGACTTGGGAAAAAGACAAAAAGATATAATAACAGAGAGAGTGGTAGATATGAATGTAGCGAGTGAACTAGGCATGGTAATGGATGTGATTGGAAATAGGATGTTTGAAAATCAGCCTCTTCCGTTGGTGAAACTTGAGGATTCTAGTTGTATTGTTATTTGTTCTGTAATAACAGCATCATTGCAAAGGAAATTACACTTTCACTTCGGAAAATTGAATTATTCGAAGTTAAAGTGAAAGTGTTTGATGAATAAAAATGGTCAACTGGAAATGGGATATTCATCTTCTGAAAGTTGAAGTGAAAATTACTGTTTCATTAATTCGCTTTATAGAGGTAGATGTTAATACTAATGAAAGGGAGAACGGTTTATATACACTGAACGAAAATGTTGACACTGAAAGCTCAAAACAAAAACGTGTGGATTTTTGAAAAGGAGACCAGGTTCTAAACTAAATTCCAGTTCAATATTCAGCGGATGTAAACAATGATCAGAGCGTGATCCTGCTGGAATCTACCAATGGTATGGTCAAACGATCATAAACTGCTATGAACACTTGTCACTGTATTTTTGCAGATGCGTACTCAGATTCAGTGCGAATAATTGTGTTGTTTGAACACCATCTTTCAACCTTGTACTTTGAATATTGTTTCATTCAAATACTTTCGAAATAGGTATATCATTATTTAACAGTGTTGTTGCTCTTTTAAATTTCTAAAATTCGTTATTTAAATACATTAATAAAATAAGAATAATAATTCTTCTTTATTCATGAATAGATAATAATAATTACAATTCGAAAATTTTATGAATATACATTTTTATGAATAAACTGAAAAACAAACCTTACGGAGAGAAATTGTTGTAAGGTTAACTGAAGGTAATAACAATTTACAATCAATACATTTGAAGTTACATACCTAGATAATTATCAATTTAAAGAAACCAATTTCATAAACTATTCAAAAATGTGTCAAAATAAATCCGAGAGTTCTTGATAATCCATATTTTACTTTTTAGTTTAAATGATGATAATGATTTAATTTTTTTGATTTCATGTGGTATTATGTCATAAAGATATGGTATCATAAACTTGTAGTTTCTTTGTACAATTTTCTTTTTAATTTTCTTTTTAGATGTAATTACAGTTTTATTTCGAGTTTCATATTGTTCATTATAATTTTTATTTTTTTTATTTTTATGAATGTAAATCATCATTCTATAAATATGTAATTGATTTATATACATTTTTTCATTTTCTTCGAATAATAATTCAGTTGAATATTTCCAGTCTTTATTGTAAATTATTTTCAGAAATCTTTTTTGTATTATTTCCAGTTATTTTGGACCCCCCGCCCCAGCCTAATATTCCATAACTTATTTGGGATTGTATTAAGGCAAAATATAGAATTTCAAGTTGTGGTATTGTTAAAAATCCTTTCAATTGTCGATATTTGGGAAAAAGAATTCGAAGTTTTTTTACTGTAAAATATATTTGCTGATCCCATTTCAGATATCTATCTATCATTATGCCAAGGTATTTGATACAGTCACTATCCATGATTTGTACAGTATTAGTAATTTTAATAGGGCCCCATTTTGGTAGTGAATTTTCGTAAGAAGAAGAGGAAAGATATTTTGTTTTATCGAAATTTATTGTTAATAAATTGTTATCGAACCATTTTTTAACATTTTTAAAATATACTTTTACTTTTTTTTTAACTCTGTCCAACTTTTAGCAGTGTAAAATATAACAGTGCCATCCGCGAACGCATGAATTTTTCCTTTGGATTTGAGTAAAAAAAGATCGTTTAGATGAATATTGAATAATAAGGGACCTCAAACTGCACTCTGTGGTACACCATATTTGAACATTTTTGGATCACTAAATGTGTCATCAATATTAACTTGTATTCTTTCGTTTAGGTAATTTGCAAATAAATGTTGTGTTATTCCTCGAAAACCAATATTCTGCAATTTTTCCAAAAGTAATTCATGACTGTCTGTATCAAATGCCTTTGCTAGGTTTAAATTGGTTGGGAGACAAAATTTTTTGTTGTGTTAGATAGTCATCAATTCTAGATTTTAAAATTTTTTAAAAAAATTTTTGCCAGAGTAGATGTTAGTGTGATTGGTCATTGAAAATACGTTACAATAATATTTTGTCCTCATTGAAACCCAGGTAAAAAATTACGTTCGCATGATCTGTGTAGAATGATGTAAAAAGTTACTTACTACCAATGAAATCAATGTGAAATTAGAATAAAAAAAATATTCATAGATGCGCTGAATATGAGAGAAGGGTGAATAACAATATAGTACTTGTTTTTGTATTGATATCGGTATATTTTTTCAGATTCCAAAAAGGAGAACTCGAGTTGAATTGGCTGCTAGCAGCTCCTTTAAAACGTCTCCAAGAAGTACATTTGCTTACATATTTGTTCCAGTTCCCAAAGGCAGTTTATAAATGAGTTTACGGATATAGACAGATCTCATGGTAACCGACCATATGAATGTGAGCTGTGTTATTTTAAAATATAGGATGCCGGCCCTGACCTGGCGTACCGAGACCAATGAACTTATATAATTATTTTTTTATGATATATTGTATTTTGTCTTATAGTGTTTTTTGTGTTATTTGCGTTTTAGAATGTTTACGAGATTGTTTTATCGATGGTGCTCTTTAAGGAATCACGGTAGGAAGTTTGGCGTCGAGTTTCCTGTCGATTTGTTTTTGTAGTACGTACAGGGCGAGCAGCTGCTTCGCTCTCAGGGTTGGGGTGATTAAAATCAAGTGATTGAAATCACGATAAAAATCATGATTTAAATCGCTTGATTCTTAAAATTAAAATCATGATTTAAATCAATTTTTTTTTATTCAAAACATACATAATATAAAAGTTTTCTCGATTTTATATTCAAATTTAAAAAATCAAATAAATCGTGATTTTTATTAAAAAATCAAAGATTTTTTATTTTTTTAATAAAAATCAGATTTTGCCCCACCCTGTTCGCTCTGTACAACTTCGAATTTACGAAACACATATCCGTGTGTGTGTCAGACCAAAAACTACATAGCGTTTTATATGAGACGCGTATCGCCAAGCTTAGTTTTAAATTCTAGTTCTGAGAGATGAATAGGGACGATCTTGCCATGATATTTTTGCTATACGCTCTTTTTCAGATTGAATGCATATCAGGAGGTTTTTCTGCTTTCTTCGTGCTGGACGATGAGGCAGTCTGTCCTAAACGTTATTTTGATATTTTTCTTTGGTTCTTAGTCGATTATGAAACAGTTGCTTATGAGATTACTTTTCGAATATCGATTGCCTAAATGTAAATTTCCTGTAAGAGATATTTTCGTAAGATTTGGGAGGTTGGTGTAGCCCTGAATTCCGTTTGTTCGTTGAAGGCTGTACGGAATATAACTTAACCGTTAGGCTATGATATATTATTATTGCTATTGATTGCTTAAATATATATATGTAAGTGTAAGACTGATGTGTTAACGCTGCTGCAGATTATTTGGATGCCTGTATGAATAAACTGTATGTATAATTGCCATAAGGTGTTTCTTTATCTCCTCCACCTCCTTTCAGTGATTTTAAGGTGAGTCAATTACTATTATTATTCAATATTATTATTATCATCATTATTGCCAATTATTGCTATTCAATTCCTCTTTTTCCTTAAGTGGTATTGGTTGGAACTTCTATTATCTATATAATATCCCAGACAGCACCAGATATTCCATAAATATTCATAGAATATCATTTTTGGGATATTGGAATATTCTTAAAAATGTCAAGGATATACATATCTTTTTTGGAATATTCATGGAATGTGCTGGTGGGGAAAATTTTAGATATTCCAAGAATGTTCCAGGGGGAATATTTCTGGAATATGCAGAATATTCCAAGCATATTCTATTTAGATATTCCAAGAATGTTCCGGGGGGAATATTTCTGGAATATAGAGAATATACCAAGAATATTCCAAGCATATTCTATTCAGATATTCCAAGAATGTTTCAGGGGGAATATTTCTGGAATATACAGAATATACCAAGAATATTCCAAGCATATTCTAGAAATAATATTCCTAGAATATTATCCTGTAATATATTCTGATGACGTTTATCGCCAAGCTTACTTTCAAATTCTAGTTCTGAGAGATGAGTAGGGACGATCTAGCCATGATATTTTTGCTATACGCTCTTCTCCAGATTGAATGCATATCAGGAGGTTTTTCTGCCTTCTTCGTGCTAGACGATGAGGCAGTCTGTCCTAAACGTTATTTTGATACTTTTCTTCGGTTCTTAGTCGATTATGAAACAGTTGCTTATGAGATTACTTTTCGAATATCGATTGCCTAAATGTAAATTTCCTGTAAGAGATATTTTCGTAAGATTCGGGAGGTTGGTGTAGCCCTGAATTCCGTTTGTTCGTTGAAGGCTGTACGGAATATAACTTAACCGTTAGGCTATGATATATTATTATCGCTATTGATTGCTTAAATATATATATGTAAGACTGATGTGTTAACGCTGCTGCAGATTATTTGGATGCCTGTATGAATAAACTGTATGTATAATTGCCATAAGGTGTTTCTTTATCTCCTCTACCTCCTTTCAGTGATTTGAAGGTGAGTCAATTATTATTATTATTCAATATTATTATTATTGCCAATTATTGCTATTCGATTCCTCTTTTTCCTTTGCAGACTATACCCAGAATATTCCAAGCATATTCTATTTAGATATTCCAAGAATGTTCCAGGGGTAATATTTCTGGAATATGCAGAATATTCCCAGAATATTCCAAGCATATTCTATTTAGATATTCCAAGAATGTTCCAGGGGAAATATTTCTGGAATATGCAGAATATTCCCAGAATATTCCAAGCATATTCTATTTAGATATTCCAAGAATGTTTCAGGGGGAATATTTCTGGAATATACAGAATATACCAAGAATATTCCAAGCATATTCTAGAAATAATATTCCTAGAATATTATCCTGTAATATATTCTGATGACGTGTATCGCCAAGCTTAGTTTTGAATTCTAGTTCTGAGAGATAAGTAGGGGCGATCTTGCCATGATATTTTTGCTATACGCTCTTTTTCAGATTGAATGCATATCAGGAGGTTTTTCTGCCTTCTTCGTGCTAGACGATAAGGCGTCCTAAACGTAATTTTGATACGTTTCTTTGGTTTTTAGTCGATTATGAAACAGTTGCTTATCAGATTTATTTTCGAATATCGATTGCCTTAATGTAAATTTCCTGTAAGAAATATTTTCGTAAGGTTTGGGAGGTTGGTGCAGTCCTGAATTCCGTTTGTTCGTTGAAGGCTGTACGGAATATAACTTAACCGTTAGGCTATGACATATTATTATTGCTATTGATTGCTTAAAAATATATATATATATATATATATATAATATATATATATATATATATATATATATATATATATATATGTAAGTGTAAGACTGATGTGTTAACGCTGCTGCAGATTATTTGGATGCCTGTATGAATAAACTGTATGTATAATTGCCATAAGGTGTTTCTTTATCTCCTCTACCTCCTTTCAGTGATTTGAAGGTGAGCCAATTATTATTAATGACATTATTATTATTATTATTATTTTTTGTACCGGTATCAACTGCTATGGTTATTTAGCCGGAATATTATTATATTATTGCCAATTATTGCTATTCAATTATTGTCAATTATTATTACTATTATTATTATTATTCAATGATGTTAATATTCAATCTTATTATTATTATAATTGCTATTCAATTCCTCTTGTTCCTTCAGTGCTACTGGTTGAAACTCCTATTGTCTATATAATATATTGAAACGACAAAAAACTCATTAGAAAAAAAGAGTAAACGAAAATATTAGATGCAATATCAATATTCAGTTGTCTCACATAAAGTCAGTTCTCAAGTACGATACGTTTTATTTGTTAAAGTGCTGACCTGTGAATCGAAAAACTGCTTACTTCTCATCTTGTACGTCTTTGTATGTGTACCATTGAAGAATCCTTGCAATTCGAAGTTTTAGTGAAATGGAATTCAACTCGATACATTTTTGACACTTTTTGACAAATCCATTCGAAATGTCACAAAATACACCTGGATATATACAGAAGGATCATGATTCCAGTAGCGGATTTCAGTGCACTCAAGTGGATTATGTGAACAGTGACAATTCCAAAAAGCTGGTACCACCAATCGACTTTTGTATAATTGGAACTATCGAGAGAAAAAGTTCAAATAATTCTAAAAAAATGAAAAAATTATTAATACTCTGTCTGGTCAAGTTGATTTCTTAGCTGGAGAATATAATAAATTGATCTCTGATCGTAATGATAAAAAAGAAATATTAATAGAATTGAATTCTTTGAAAGATAAAGTTGATAATTTCTCCACAAGATGTAGATCTGAATTTCCTGAAAATATATCGTTTGCTGATATCATGAAAAATGAAAAACTGAAGAAAGACATAGTTCCGCAGAATACTCCAGCACTAATCATCAAACCAAAAATAAAACAAACTTTCAAACAAACCAAAGAAGACATCCAAACCAGAATCAATCCAGTGAGAGCCAAAGCTTGTATAACAAGAATACAAGAAATAAATCAAGGGGGAATACTACTGAAAACAAATTCAGATGAAGAAATTAAAAGGCTACAGGAATTTACAAAGAAAGAAATAGGGAATGATTACAATATTACAACATCAAAACTCAGACGTCCAAGGCTGGTATTTATCGGATCGATGAACTTCGGAAGTACAGAAGAATTGAAAGAAGAACTTAAAGTATTCATGAAAATACATAGACGATGATGATACACTGTAGATAAAATATTCTGAACAGTCAGAATATTCAAGAAAATTCATCATTTATGTTGAAACAATTGGTAAAACTTATTACAAATTAGTGAACAAAGAAATAATTCTTGGATGGCATGAATTCGAAATTAGAGAAGATTTCAATATCATTTCTTGTTCGAATTGTAAAGGGTGTAATCATTTTTCCAGAGACTGCAGAAATTCCACCTCTTGCTCATTCTGTGCGGGAAGTCACACCTCAAATCAGTGTACTAACCAAATTAATCTTCCTGTATAAATTGTAAACTCACTTATGAAAAGTTCAATTGGAAAGGTAACTATGAACACTTCTCATGATAATAATTGTCCAATTCTACAAAAAAAAATTATTTCAATTCGAGAGAGAACAATTTATAAATAGTCTGATTACTGCTAATTATACTAAACTCAATAATTTTAATATACTTCACTTAAATATACGAAGTATGCTAAACAAAATCGATGAATTGGAAATAATACTAAATAAATATAATCAAACTCGCATACTTATTTTGACTGAAACTTGGATCAAATCAGTTGATATTGATTATTACAATTTGCCTAACTTCACAGGTATTTATCATTACCGTGATGATAAACAAGGAGGAGGGGTTGCTGTTTATCTAAAAAATTGTTTAAAATTTATCAATATCCACAAAAATATAAATGAAGAATACAATACAGTAGAAATCGAAATTTCACTCTTTCGATCTAAATTACACATCATTGCTCTTTATAGACCTCCTAATTCAAAAATCAATGAATTCTTTGAATATTTAGATGGAATCATGGAATTGAACAAAAAACTTATTTTGATAGGTGATATCAATATAGATTTAATGACAGATAGCAATCATGTTACCTACCAATTATAAAAATATAATAGAAAGTAATGGTTTTCAAATAATTAACAAAATAAATCCAAATTGTTATACCAGGAAACAAAATAATTCAAGAAGCATTCTCGATCATATCATTACTACTGCCAACAATTGGATTTTAGAATGAAATTTGAAGACACTTCAATAACAGATCATCGCATAATATATACTTCAATTCAAAATTGTAATGTTGCACTGAAAAAAATTAAAAAACGTGAAATCATCAAAGTTGATTATGATAAATTCAGAAAACTTATTGCTGATGGTTTAAACAAATTTCAATGTGAAAAATTCGAAGAATTATCAAAATTACTGTCAGAAGCTAAATGTCAATCTATTGTTAAAACATATCATAGAACTCGTGAAAATAACGATTGGATCAACATAGTTCTATTATTCATGAAATTGAAATCGGAAATAAAAAATTCGAATTTCTGAAACAGAATCTCAATAACCAAGATCTTTTTTCACAGTACAAAATTCAAAGAAATAAACTAAATGCAATGATTAGAAGAGCAAAATCTCAATATATCAATAAACAATTTGAAGAATCACAAGGCAATCCAAAGAAAATGTGGGATGTATTGAATTATTGTATGAAGAAAAAATCTGAATTCCATCATAATAGGGATATTGAATCATTACAGTTAAACGGCAATATCATCACCAATAACCTAGATATTGCACATTCTATGAATATACACTTTTCCTGAATTGGTGAAAACATAGCGAATGACTTGAGATTTTTTTATAACTACATATGCCGACCAAAAATATTTTTCCACTTCATAATAATTCCTCAATGTTTCTATTTTTCACCGACGAATCTGACATTTTAGAAATAATAAGAACTCTTAAAAAAACATGTCTTGATCCTGATTGTTTTGTCACTAGAGATATTTTTGAATTGAAAGACATTTTGATAGGACCTCTCACTGAATCAATTAATAATTATATCATAAAAGGTATTTTTCCAGACGAACTGA